>JAWWEW010000078.1:80441884-80469216 GCA_035583185.1 Anabacerthia variegaticeps
TAAAAAACACTGGATTTTGCAGTTAGCTTTCTAGAAAGCATTACTGTAGTGATGAGGGGAAATTATATATATATATATATATATAACAGGAAAAATGCCACATATGATCAGCATAGAGAAGTGGGCCGAGATCAGTGGGCTATCCCAAAGATGCATATTACAGAAAAGGAATTTATCTATTTTTACAGGAGCCTAATATTAGTTTCAGTTTTAACTATGTATAAGGATTTCAGACTGACTCATGGAAGTCTCAGAAAACTACACAACAAATTCCGAGACCCCAGGAGTACATTGGCCTGTTTTAGGCACAAAAATTAAGTACAAGATCCAAGGGTTCACCTCTTCCCCTTGCCTCGATAGGCAGGGCAGTTATGTTACATGGCATCACCCCAGAGACCAACAGGAGACTCCTCCAGCCATCACCCCTAGCAAGATTTCAGTAGCAGCATGTTCAGACCATAGGATTGAAAAAGAGAGAGATGTTATCATCATTTCCTTTCTCTTCCCTCCGACATTGGTCTTTAAAGCAAACGCTCCCTTCGAGAAAGGGAATTGCAGCAGCATACGGTTTTCCCCCGACCATCCCTGCTGCCACTCTGGGACGTTGCCTTTCCAAGGATTTGTTGAGTTGTGCTGTATTGAAGACCTAATCTGTAGTCCAGTAACTTGTTGTTTCAACAAGAGGGACGACTGAAACAAGCTGCCTGACTCAAAGAGCGTACGCTTCCTGTTGTTGGCAGAAAGTGAGACTTCACTCTGTTCCCCCTTGCTTCCTTTAAAAACAGTGCCAGGAATTGATGTAAATTGGCTGCAGAGCATCTGACCCTCAAAGCAGGGAAGTGAGAAACTGTAGGACTCAGGGAGATAGAGCCATATTAGCCACCTATATCTGAATAAAGATGTGCTTTTAATATCCTTGATCAGTGATCAGGGATGGCATCATGGATTTTCACTTGAAATGTGCTCAAGGGGCTGAAGCTTTCAGCAGCTCCAGAGAACTATTTCTCCCGAAAAATCAGTCAAATGATTTCTTCAGTTACAAAAATTCTGCACTACAGGCTACTGGCAGGCATGCCTTACACTGCCCAGGCAGTTCAGTGCAACAATAGCAGAGGGATCACCCAAAAAGTTAACTGATTACCCATCACACAGGAGTTGTGTCAGGTGCACTGCTGGGGTGAGAGTGGTGCCAGGTGTTTGACCCTATTGCAACTGAACTAATGATTTTTACTTGTGAGGCAATACTAAGAGAGCAACAAATGCCATTTACCACCAACCAAAACTCAAATGAATTAAGACTGTTGAATGAATTGGACTCAGATCCTGTTACCTACCTGTTGTGTATCTACATTTCAATGCATTTTCAGGATCTTCAGCCTGGAAGACTGCTCAGATCTGCTCCTTTACTCTGTTATTAAAATCCCTAAGATCAAGGATCAGCTTCAACCCGTAACAGGATTTTCACCTCTTTTCCCAGCACCAGTTGACCTGAGACACAAAGTAAAATTATTCCTTTAGAATCCTCTTTGTTACATAAGAAGGCTCAGAGACGTCAGGCTGGTTTTCATAGCTCCCTTAAAAAAAAAAAAATCTTAAAAATTGAAGTTGACCCAGTGAAAAAAACAGTAAATATAATAATTAATAAATTTCCAGTAACAAGTCACTAACACTGTATGATTTTAAGTGACAAAACAAGGAAACAGAGCATTGACTACCCTTGGGCTTTCCTTAAGAAATTGGATGGACTTCTTTGGGAAAAGAACTCCATCTACTGGTTGGCTATAGAAAATATCAACTCAGCACTACAGCGGTGTTCCTCTCCCTGGAAACGACTGCTGCTACCGGAAATAGAGATTTGTGTGGATAATTACTTCTCCATGAATTTCTAAGCCTTACATAGAATAGACTGAGCAAGGCATCCTTTAGGCTTGCTAAGCCTGTCCTAAATGCATGCATAGCTGAAGCATTTGAGCTCATCCAGCGCACACATCCCATGGCACAATTTCTCCTGCTGACATTGATGTGTGAAAAATGTGCCCAGCCTGTGGATGATGAGGAGCAGCAGTGCCATTGCCACCTGCTTTTGTAGGCGTATGTGTGTAGGATACTGGGACTCATCCGTGGACAGTAACTATATTCCTCTGTAGCAATATAAATGAAGTGACATTACTTTTCCACTGCCGTAAGGGCAAATAAAGACTCTTAAAAAATGGAATTTTCATGGGGATTATGTTCTACAGACCAAAGGTAACATTCCCTGGTAAGAATTACCCCTACTCCAGGGTGACTAGAGGAGGGGCTTGTACTATTTGGGCCATTGCAGTACGTAACTATTTTTAAAAGCACATGAAAAATGGTTTTCATGAATGAAACCACAATGGAGCAGTGTTCAGAGTGCTCAGACTTGTCCCTTCTGAGACATTTACATACGGAACATTAGTGTACATTTTCAGCAGATGACAGCAAAAGTTTCTGAAAATTTGATCTTGCATTTCTTTGGTGCAAAATTTCTGGTTTTGGAATTACTTTTGATATCACAATGTTTCAATTATCGCATTTAATTTTTTTCAGTCAACTCTAAGACTCACCGTCATATGACAGTAAGGCACCACATTGCACAGGGTGGAGCCTTTTAAATTTAGCATTAAAATCATTGAAAGAAACCCACAAGGGATGTTCAGAAAATAACAGACCCGCCAACAAATTGTCCCTACAAGCGTATTTTTTACCCCTTCTTCCTCTCCAGTTGTAGCTATACCAGCCCAGAAGTTCTGTGACCTTCTTGAAAGTGGAGTTTTTCTGTTTTGTGCCACCACCACTAAATGGTGTATGCTTTCATATAACATTAAGCCATCGACAGGTATTGACAAATATGTTATCACTGACAGAATAATTCGAAAGCATACATGTTAATCTGCATCTTTATATGTAATCAATCTCCCCACAACATTTTTCCATTTTCCCTGTTGATTCTTTTTGAATTTTCTCTCTATTATAAGAGTAGCTGGCACCAGAACAGCTTGCAGAAATCAGCTTCCAGAGTTCATGCCCTCTCTGGAAAAAATATTCTCCATCATTTAAGAAAGATCAGGGGGTCTCTATAATTCTATGTAAATGACTATATTCTTCACTACACCAGATACATATCCATTCTGTAGCGCAAATAATTGGTATGCAAAAATTACAATATATCAAGAGCATTCAGGCTCCCCATGTCGATATCTCACTCCTCTTTTTTTCTTTACACGTTTGGAAAAAAAATCCATAGGTGAAATAATAATGAAGAGCAAGGTTCTGCTTCTTCAGAATATTGAATTAAGTACATGAGCACAAGCTATTTCATGACAACTCTTGTAAGAAATCTCATTGGTTACATCAGATCCAGAAGGAGAAGCAGTCAGTAGCTGTAAGTGTCACAAAATAAAATTATTCATTTGGAAAAGGAGAAAACAGACTTGTAGGTCTTAATCACAACTGAGTAATATTTCTAACTGCTGACATTTACTAATCAAAATGACTCTGCATAATAGGTTTAGGGGTAACTGGTTTCAACTGGCAAGAGACATACTTTCCTTTGGCTGTAGGTAAAAAGTTATAGAGAGACAATTTTACTAATATCAGTAAATAGAGTAAAAAAAAGAAAATCAAAGGAAACATTAAAGTAGAAGCCTAGGCAATTTCACCTCTCATTATGTCTTAACTCATAGTACAGAACTCAAAACCTGCAAGAATTGGGTAGGAATGTTCACAAGCCACTGCCTGGAATTTTGTGATCTACTCCTGAAAAAAAAGCCAGCATTATTTTTTTCCCTGTGAATACACAATCCTCTGTCAAAGCAATGCATTAGTAGACTGGTCATTTAATTTCATGTGCCCAGGTGTTTCCACTTTACAGAGCCTAGTGTGAATTTCAGATTGCAGTATTCCAGTTCTAAAACCAGGTAAACTGATCTGAAACTCTAATTTTCTATCAGTACAGTTTAAGGAAAGTCTCAGCTCCTCGAAGCTTT
This sequence comes from Anabacerthia variegaticeps, assembly GCA_035583185.1. Classification (NCBI taxonomy): domain Eukaryota; kingdom Metazoa; phylum Chordata; class Aves; order Passeriformes; family Furnariidae; genus Anabacerthia; species Anabacerthia variegaticeps. The sequence goes on from JAWWEW010000078.1 coordinate 80,445,895, forward strand.
TCTCATGTGGCTTTGGTGAAAAGCCTCAGAACAGCCCGGCTGCTTCTCTTTTGGGTGTTGGATTACACTGCACATTCCCATAGCCAAAGGAAGGTGTGACATGGGCAGAAGCATGACAGAACCCAAGATGCCACGCTACCCATGAACACTACAAACCAGTCCAACCCAAACAGAGGGGCACTCTTGGGCTTAGGCAGTTGTTTGGGAATCTGAGACACAACCTCAGCTGCACACATGCAAGGCAGGATGAACTACACGGTTGTGCAACTACAACCAAACAGCAGCCTTGCCCCTGCTCGTGCTTGGACAGCTAAAGGCTCCCCTTTTCTGTTCCTGCCTTTCCCTGATCAGCTAATGACTCCATTCATGCTCGGGTGAAGAAAAGGCAGTAACGTGCAGTGAGGAAGCACCACATCATCTCTCTGCCAGCCAAAAAGCAGATCTGGTATCTTTACAGCACCCCTGCAGCCTTCAGTCACTTTTCTTGACTCTCAGCCTCAGGAAGAAAACAAAATCGCCTTTTGCTTGCTGTTCCATCTTCACACAAGAAAACAGCCTAATATGCCTCTAGAACAAGTAAGGTGCCTTTGCAATATGATAATATGAACAGAGGATATACCTGATGTGAGTCTTGTGTGATATTGTCTGAAAATAATTACTGCAGCAACGGTGCCCCATTAGTTGTAAAACCAAAATCAAAGTGCAGCTAAGACAAGCAATAAGGTATATCAGAGATTTCACATGGGTCTTTCCTGCCACGGTGACAATGTATTCATTAGTGACTATGTGATGAAAGAGTCTCTGCTGCGTAACTTTTGTGTTGAAACCAAGCTGGGAAAGATGGGAAAACACAGCAACTACAGAACAGCTTAACTGATAATGACCGATAAACTGAAAACACAAGCATCATGTCCCAATAAGGAGTTCATCTATCTTCCACCCTACACCCATGTTCAGTCCTACTCTGCTCCACTTTCATCCCTTCCCACTGGCAAGCCCTGTCCTGTTCAGGGCATCTCAGTGCTGAAGAGACATGAACAGAAGTGATCGAAGTCGAACTAACAGCACATTATTAAGAAAAGTGGAAGAATAACATTTATTTAGTATGGGTAGTATTGTAATGCTGAATGACATCAAATCTCAATTATTCTAAGTACCTGCTACAAAGGGTATGATCAAACATTTCCCGGTGTCTATCTGCAACACAGACAGGATAAGGCACAAAACTTTTGCATCAGAGCAATGAAGATGAGGCACTGGAAAGAATTTTACTCTTGCTAAAGAAGAGTCCAGGCAAGAAAGCCGCTTCATTAACGGCTAATGTTACACATTTACCAGACAGCGTTTGCATAGCAGCATATACTGAATACACCAAGTCCTGAGTGTGATTGTATCACTGGTATGGGAATGAACATTCAATAAAGTCCAAAAAGAGACTAAGGTTTCTACAAGTACTGAACATTTTTAAAGAACAAACCAGACAAAACATGCATCAGGAATCACAAAAATTTTTTCACCCTACATGAAGTGGTAATTTGATGATTTCTTAAGAGTCATTTCCAGACCCGTAACTCTGTGATGCTATTTTGACTTCACATTCATGACCCAAGATTATATGAAGTTTCTGACCTAATGGGACAAACACAAGTACTGGAGACCTCCAAGTACTACAGTTGCTTATAGCTATGGCACCTTACATGACTGCTTTTCTGCAGATAAAGAATGGTAATAAAATATCAAGAAGCAAGGCTAAGAAATCTAGACTTTGGGAATTTTATGGCAGTATCTTCACTAAGCATGGCAGTTATGTGAATTGTTCACCTGAAGTCAATTATGTTGGGAGTAGGTGTGAAGGTCTGGATAGTGGAGGGCTGCAGGGCTGGCCTCTGTGGGGAGAGGCCATGGGCTGCCCTGCACTGGGCACAGCTGATTCCAACACAGTGGAGCAGATATCTACACTGCAGCCCATGAGACAGCCCATGCCAGAGCAGATGGATATTCCTAAATATACAGAGTGCCTGCAGCAGAGCAGAAGAAAAACATGAGGGGGAAGGAGCATAGTGAGAAACTGACGGCAACATCCCACCCACCTGATCCCAGAGGTGGCAGGGTAGAAGAGTTGGGACTGAAGTTGAGTTTGAAACAACAGGGAAAAAAGGAGTTGTTTCAATGTTTGTCTTCTGTTTCTCACTATCCCAATGTATTTTCATTGGCATTAAATTGATTTGCCCCACGCTGAGTGATCCCCCTGTCTTTACCTCAACCCACAAGCCCTCTCATCCTATTTTCTCCCCCCTGTCCCACCGAGAAGTGAATGAGGGGCTGGGTGGGCACCTGGCTGTTAGCCAAGGTTAGCCTGCCAGAGTATCCCTTTAGGTAAGAAAACTACTCATGAGCCTTCTTTCAAAACTGTCCCAAGCCCATTCTTTCATTTAAATTTCAAAGGAATGCACACTCATGAGTTTGAAAAAAAGTGCAAGCATTGCTTGCATATCTACAGTTCAAAGCATCTCCTAAGTCTTAATTAATCCAAGTGCTAAGACCAATCCCTCACTGCCATCAAAATCATAATTTTAACAGTCATTTTTGTTTATTTGGTGGGTTGTTTTCCAACAGCACGTTGGCTTGTGAGTAGTTCCATAATTTCTATTAGAAAGAAATTACATTATTTCAAAAGGACAATCTTAGCAATGCTTTAGAGGCCAGTCTGGTTTTCATCCACTCACCATTAGCAGGTGATGATCATTGCTGCCTCATCATCTTTTTCCCTACTCATATTGGCAGTTTTCCATGAATGAAAAATCCCCAGGGATTTCATATGGTTCTGAGACAATTTAGCTAACTCAAATACAAGATGCACTGAGAAAATGGAGATTCTGAATTGCCTTGCTTATTAATGAGACCTCGCTTTTCCAGGACTGCAATTATTTACCTTTAAAAGAAACTGAGAGATTGCGCATCAAGTGTTGAACCAAAAACAAGAGGAGAGTCCTGCATTTCTTCTTCCAAAGTTCAGCCAGCCAAAAAGAATAAATAATGTACAAAGGTTTCTGCATACACTAAACAGATCCATTAAAGTGGATTTATCTGCACCATTTCCCTTAAATTACAATCATGTGCAATTTTCTATATTTTGCGAAATTGTGTTACTGGAAGTCTAATGGCTTGTGTGGTGGCTCTGTTAGAGCGGGTTATGAAACACATACTGGATAACATTGGAAGTCCTGCTGACTCGTGAGCCCTTCAGCAAAGCCTGAATAATGCTAGATGGCTGAAGAGATGGCCATATTACCTGCATCATTACTAAAGCAGAATAAACTTCACCTAATGTCCCCTTTCGCTACTTCTATGTGTTTCTTGAAAAAAAAAAAAAAAAGGCATGTTCATGTAATTCAAGAGAGGGCTAAGTAATGAATAACATAACAAGCAGCAGGAGGAACATTCTTGTCTGGTGCTGCGGTTCTACCTTTTCTCTCTTTCACAAGTTCCACTTTGCAGGAGATAAATACAGCAGCACAGCACTTTTGTCCCAGTCCTTGTCATCTCAGGAGGAGCTTTATTGGCTATCACCGTGTGCCTTCTCACTTGTCCTTCTGTAGAGCCATTTCTATAAAAATGTGAGTATTCAGATACGCAGATGACCACGGAATGCTCACAATAGCACACCAGAGTAATTCCCAGCATAAATAAGGAAAGTATTTATCCATACATAAGGGATTTATTACCCTGGAGCAGCCCTCAGGTTTTACCAAACAATTAAAGTTCTCTCGTGTTTCCTTCACTTGCCTGAGCAATGAATTTAAAGAATGTTTGGAGAGACCAAAAATCTTACCTAGTACATGTTTATAGCTCTCCAATACTGAACTCTTAAGAGCAGACTTAATCTCATAATCTTTACCCAAGTGCCACAAAAGTCAATCAGTTTGAAGCACATCACACATTTACTCGTACAAAATTAACTAATTATTCTCCCTTCATTATTTCAAAAATGAAGACAAATTCCCATACCTAAATTTTTACATCTCCGCAAAACATTTTCTAATACATACCAGACTTTACTAAACACATGAGCTATGAATAAAACTGACTTTTATGTTTAAATCAGGATGAGCTCTAAGAAATTCCAAGTCTTCCAAATTATTCTAGGTTCAAGGTTCACTGTAGTCTCCTGGCCCCTGCCGTTCCCAAATGGCTTTAAAAAAATGATAGCTAAACAGCATTTGTCCATTTTTAGAAAAATCTAAGTAAGACTAGCTTTTAAGCTCTGCATTTTCCCCAACAGGAGAAAAAGGAACTGGAAATGAAGCATAGAAAGCAGAGCAGCCAGCTCTGTCACTAACAAATGAATCCAAAGGAAAGCTTTCCATTTATTTTCCCTTTACGGGCAGCCCTGTTCAGCCAGTGGGCAAGAAGAGGTTATGTGAACAAAAGGCCATGCATTCTTTCATACCTTAGGTAAGAATGCCAAACACAAGCAAGTCAGAAATTTTACCATTGCTGCATGAAGATTTTTTAAGGAGCAGTGGTACCCAGTCAGTGTTGGGACACAGGATTTCTCCTTCCTGATCACTAGAGCCTAGCACTCTCCAAGTAAGGCATCTTCCATCTTAGTTTGATGGATGCAGCTGTTGTTGTTTCTGCTTGTGGGTCCAGCCAGAGTGAGGCTGAGCCCCCAGTTCAAACATTTGAGAACACACACACGCACAAGGACACAGAGCGAGCAGTGCCTTTAAAAGCACACACATACATACACAGCAAATGTGCTCCCATAAATCCATCAACAGCCCTATCCTGTCCCTCATCTCCAGACTAAGAGGATTGAATTCACCAGTGCATGACACAACCCCACCCCAGCTCTCCCCAGCTCCACAGGGACACCATACTTACGGAGCCTTCAGACATTGCCATGGGATTTAAGTTCATCAAATATCCGTTCCCAGATCCTGAGCCCCCTTGCCCTTATACCTGGGCCCAGGCTTATACCTGGGCTCTTTCCAGGTGCTGGTTTCCTCCTACTTGCCAGCGAGTTTTGTTAGTGAAGGTTGCACACACAGGGGGATCCCTACAGCATCTGGTCATAAACACACTGGGCTGGCTCCAGATGCTAAAGCCCTGATGACCCACAGCCTCTCCAGCCTCTCCTGATAAAACAAATCTGAACATGCTGATGCAGCACAGAAAGCAAAGTCAGGCAGAAAATAATCAGAAAATTTTTAATAAGATGCTGGGATAGACTGCAGTGACATGTCACAATTCTGTCAGACAACAGCACTGCTCAAAATACTTTCCCCTTTTATCCCCCCTTCTATTTTTCCATGCAGCTCCACCTCAACACTTATTCCCTCTGCTCCTGTCTCCTCCCAAACGGTGTGCTTCTAACTACTTTGCCCCATCATTCCCAGTTTTGTTACATCCCTATGCAAAATTGCTGTCTCTGGTACTACTTGGATCTACTTCTGATACAGCACAGTGGGCCTTGCAAGATTCCCCCCAGTACTCCTGTCAATTATATGCGAGGTTTGACCACCTTCTCTTTAAACATCTGTGAAATTCATCCATCTTTCATAGCAGCCATGTAAATTTTTTCAGCATATGGCTTCTACTGGTCTTCAGCAATTTCTCATCTTGTGACCAAGAAAAAAGACTCGTCATAGTCTTTTCAGCTGGCAAAGCCTCAAGCCAGAGCCTGGATATCTGCCTGTGTAATGCAAGAAGGCTCAATTCAAAGACAGACACAAAAAGAAGTGCAGACACTCCCAATCACCACAGGTTCAATACGTGGCAGTGCTAAGGAAATGTTCATGTGAAACAGCTGGGATGCAGTTCATCTGCCACAGCCAAATGTCTGGTTCCAGGTTTCGTAGAGCTCCAGGTCCTTGGAGGAGACGCTGGGCCGCACAGTCCTGAAGGCACTCTCGAAGTCCAGAAAAGAGATGGGCCGCACTTGCTCCGGCATGATGGTTGCAATGTCCATGGACTGCAGACTGCGGATAGGGCCCAGAGAAGCTTCTCGGCAGAGCTGTGTCATGTCTGCCCCAGAAAACCCATCGGATTTCTTAACTATGAGTTCGATTTCCTCTTCAGTTAGGGAGCAGTGCTCCTTCGACATCAGATGGGTAACAATCTGCTTCCTGGCTGAGGCTTCTGGGAGAGGGATGTACAGTCTCTTCACCAGTCTCCTTCGGGCAGCTTCATCAATTTCTTGGGGCCGATTTGTTGCTCCAACTACTAGAATACGATCTTCAGAGGAAGTTGTTGCCCCATCTAACTGGACCAGAAATTCAGTTTTTATTCTTCTCGACGACTCATGCTCCCCCTCTCCCCGCTGAGACAGCAAAGAATCAATTTCATCGATGAAAATCACTGCTGGCTGCTGACACCGTGCCACAGCAAACAGCGCACGAACCATCTTCTCCCCCTCACCCACCCATTTGGAAGTTAGGGAAGAGGCACTGATGCTAAAAAAAGTTGCTCCAGACTGGCATGCAATGCATTTGCCTATGAGAGTCTTGCCAGTCCCAGGAGGGCCAAAGAGAAGGATTCCTTTAGGAGGACCACGCAACCCAGTAAAGATGTCTGGCCTCAGCATAGGCCAGACCACTATTTCCTTTATAGTAGCTTTGGCAAATTCAACTCCGGCGATGTCATCCCAGTTGACCGGAGGCCCATTGTCCATGATTTCGTGCATAATGAGTTCGACCATCTTTGGCTCTACGTTTTTCAGCCGTTCATCTACAGGCAGCAGTGGATCTGTTGTTCCTCTTGCATGAGGTTTACACTGTACTCCTCCATTTTCACTCCCATCTTGTTTTGGAACTGGAGGAACGAACTTGCCAAATGGACCCCGAGACCTGCCTGCACCCAGGGATTTTTTTACACCTCCGTATGACAGTACTGGTGCATGCTGGGGCAAGTTTTGAGATTTCTTTTGCTGATCCATCCACAGCTGTTCTTTTGCAGTTTTAAAACCTGGAGCACTGCTTTCTTCATTTCTGTTTCTATGCCCTGAAAAACTACTGGCTTCTGTAGTAATGGGAGGCTGGCACGGAGCAAGGCTAGGAATGACTGTGCTGCTTTCATCAGTCAGACCATAGAATGCTTTTCTTTTCCCAGAACTCGCAGACCATGCAGGTACAGATGACTGATTAGAAAGAGACGGATTTTGTCCAGCAGAACAGTTACTCGACATTTTCAGAGAACCACTACTTGCAGCTTCTTTACTTCCAAACAGTGGAGTTGCCTGGAAACCTGGATGAACCTGTTTGCTTAAAGAGGCTGAAGCAGCAGGAAGTGTATCTGACGTTATGGTCACAGGAGGCACACTGCTTTGAAGAGACTTTGAAGATGAGGGATGCTCCAGGAGATCTGGTCCCTGACTTGCACATTTTGCTGAGCCAGCACAGAGCTCAGTCTCTCCGGCACTGCCGAAGACACCGAGTTTAGAAAGAGCTGGAGCAGCGGAGGCACTGACCCCTTTATCGGCTCGTACACAGGCATCTGCTGGTGCCATCTGAGAGCTCTGGAAAATTTTGCCAGCCTGCATCCTCTCTTGCACACACTTTAATTCAAATACATTATCTGTTGTCAAGGCAGATTGCCACTTGTCACTGTCGTTTTGCTGACACTTTGCCAAAGTCAGAATATTTTCCGCATAGTTATTCAAGCCAGTCTCCACATTGCCAGAGTCAATAATTGCAGAGTATTTCTCCGCATACTTTTTGAACAGGTTGGCAGCACAGACCTGGGAGATTTCAGAGTTTGCCCATGCATACTGAATACGCAGGATTTTGGCACGGTACTCATCTGCCTTCTGTGTGGCTGTGCAGGTGTCAGAGGTAATAGCAAAGTAACTTCTCTGCCAGTCACTCAGGTGCAGGGAGCTGGGGGTGGGGGCCTCCATCACTGACACTGGAAGAGACAGCAAATACCTACAGTTACAAAACGTATTTCACAGCCATTTGCACCGCTGCTTCCCCCCCCGCTTTCCTAAATACATACACATGAAAACATAGCATCATTTTAGTTAGGAGAAACAGTGTAGTAAGTCTTGCAAGCTACTTAGCCAGTCTGGATGCTTTGCAATTTTCAAAAAGCAGGCAGCTTTGTGGTGTAAAGGCATTTAGACTGAGGTTCTCTTTTCTTCCTTGTTCAAAGAAAGAAAAGAAGAAGGAAAAAGGTGTTGGGGGTGGGGGGCAAAGAAAAAAAGAGAGAGTTTGCTTCTAACCAGAGGTCTCCTGGGGAGGTAAATAGACTGCAAAGGATGGTAACAGATGGCCAAGCAAAAATTGACCTTGTTAAATGAAATCACCAGTGCTTTCACTCTTATTTGACAGAATAAGGCACAGTGCAGAGGAGGACAGATTATACACTGCTGTCAAATTGATTTCATTTATTACACTGATGGTAATAAAAATGAAACAATGAAGCTAATAAAATTATATGCAAAGTCTCTGAGGGGAGATAAAAGTGGAATGAATAAGCCTGAATGTAGCAAACTTTCAGATTAAGAAAATATTTACAGATTCACGGCAAATATTCAAAGCTATTTATTCCATTTAGAATGCACTAAAATGTCCCCATTTTACACTTTAGAGAAACAAAGCTCCTGCATGTTAAAAGCAATACTTGTTTCTCAGTTTTACAAAGCAGACTTTAAATTTCTTGAGTGATTTCTTTACTCAAAGAAATAGGAAAGATGACATTTGGCTCAGAAGGAGCATTTTTTTTAAGACTTTAAATTATTTGCCCCCATTTACAATGTATCTTCTTCCTCTCCAAAGTATCATGTGCAGAGAGAATTCATGATTTCAGAAGAGACACACGCACAAGCAAAATGAAGAGAAACCTACCACTGCCTCAACAGGGTTTGCAGAAAGCTCACAGTGAAGTAACTCTGATCTCCTCACCTGCCCAGAAGGGACATATTTTCCCTTTTTTTTTTACTTCAGTAAGCTACCAGGACTTTCTAAATTAACTTCAGTATGGACCAGCATGTTCCAGACAGGGAATACAAAAAAACTATTAAGTGTAGGTCCATATATTCTGCACCCCTTCCAAAAGAGCATGAGTCAACTTGCAATCTTCTGAATCAGCTACGGACTGTGTGCAACTGCAGATGCTCTTACAAGACTGGGGAGACAGAACTGAAGAAATACAGGGTGTGGGGGCTGTCCTCTCTAATTATTTTCCAAAAGTCTTGCATCGGTGTTAGACAACAGAGAGCACAACATGATTACAGGGCATATGATTACAGTTACACACATAATAAATAATGAGTAGGTAAACCATTCTGGTTTGAATTTTTTTTTGGACTTCAGCCCAACTTTGTGGAGCTGTTTAAAAATGTCAGAATACATTTTACCTGCAAATCTGCTGCCTTTACAAGCAAATCCAATGAAAACAGTCAAAAAATCCCCACAAAAGTAAGACTTTATCTCTGAAAAATTATTGCCATCTTTTGCACTGTGAGAAATCTAACTTCCGCCTACTGAATCCAGTGCAAATCACATCATAATTCATCTGTAGATGAGTGATAGGTGAACAGGAGATGAAAGGCTGCAGCCTTTTCTCTGAACAACTACTAAACAGCTGTCACTGTGCACATAGCATTTTTTGTAATTGTTGATTTAAAAATATGTTATGCAACATAAAAGTTCAGAAAAACTTTAACAGCAGGCATTTGCTCCCATGAAATACTTCCCTAGCTTCCATCATTCAGAAAACAAAATCTCAACTTCACTACCACTTCCTTAAGGATTTAGTAATTACCTTTGCAGCACCAAGGGAAGGTCATAACAAGTGAACAGTGGTAGCCAGTTTAAAATTTCAGTTTGATTTTTCACAGACTCACAGAATGGGTCAGGTTGGGAGGGCCCACAGTGGGTCACCTGGTCCAACCTCCCTGCTCAAGCAGGGTTGTCCTAGAGCACATTGCTGTGGGCACTGTGACTGTGTCCAGACAGTTCTTGAACATCTCCAGCGAAGGAGACTCCACAACCTCTCTGGGCAACCTGTTCCAGTGCACAGTCACCTCATGTTCAGGTGGAACTTTATGTGGCTCAGTTTCTGCCCACTGCCCCTTGTCCTATTGCTTGGCACCACCGAGGAGAGCCTGGATCCGTTCTCTTAAGGCTCTCCTTTTAGATACTTCTAGACTTCTTAAGGACCTTCTACCATCTTTAATCTCCCCCTATTCTTCCCTGTTAGTTACCCTTACAGCCCTACTATTCCTCCCTAGGAGGCAGCCAAATGCACACACGTTCATCCCAAGCCGATGCCAGACGAGGCCATGGCACTTCCGTGCGAATGTCCGAGGCTGGGCAGGTTTATCCAGGCGCTGGCGGGAACGGCTTTCTGGCACACTGGGACGCGAGGCACGGCTGCGCGCAGGGAAGCACAGGAGCACACCCAGGGCTGCAATCCCGGCGGGAAGCTGCCCGGGCTCGGCTGATCCCCGGCGGGCACCACGGCCCCTCAGCGCAGGGCCCCTCGCGGGCCCGGCTCTGCGCGGGGCCCCCCTCACCACGCCGGGACGCCGGGTCCGGCGCCGCAGGGGCTCCCCGGCGGCCTCCGCGCCTCCCCACCACGGCGGAGGGACCCCCACCCTCGGGATGGGCTGCGCGGGGCCCGCCGTTCCCGCCGTTCCCGCGCCACGCGCACCCACCCTCACGCACCAGCCGCCGCCGCCGCCTCCGCGAACAGCGCGCGCCAACCTCTGCCCTGGCCCCGCCCCCGCCCCGCCCGCCAATCGGGTGACAGGGCTCCGGGAGACGCAGCCAATCAGAGAGCGGAAGGGAGTGTGGAGCGGGAGGGGAGAGGGCTCTCCGCGTGACGTCATCGGACTCCCCGAAGTTCCGGGCGGGCGGGCGCTCCCTATTGGTTGCGCCTGAGGCGCGGGCGCTTCCTATTGGCTGTGCCTGAGGCGCGGGTGCTCACTATTGGCTGTGCCTGAGGCGCGGGTGCTCTCTATTGGCTGAGCCTGAGGAGAGCACCGCCCAATGGGCGCGGGGTCCGTGCCTTGGGAGGCGGGGCCGTGCGCGCGTGCCTCCGGCCTGTCCCGCCCCGCCCCGCTCCTTCCCAGTGTCGGTCCTTGTCCCTCCCGCGCCCTTCCCGGGTCCCATTCGGGTTCCCTGCTAAACCCTTCGCTGGCTGCCCCGGCGCTCCCGTCTCTTCCCGGCAGGAATGTGCCGGGGTCCCTCCCGCCTGCCGTGCCTTTGCCCAGGGCGCTCTGCCAGCCCTTGCCGCGCGCCTCGGAAAAACCTTTCCGATCGAGGCTTGGTCCCCGCGCTGGAAGCGAGACGGGAGAGGCTGGAGCGTGTCCCATCTATTCGCGTCCCGGCCGTTCCGGCAGCAGCAGCAGCAGCAGGAGATGGAACTCCGCCGTGCGGGGGGGACGGGCTGTTGCCGGGATTCCCGGGGGGCAGAGCAGTCCCTGCCCTCGGCCACGGGAGGAGCGGGATTGCCGCGGCTCTTTCTGTGCCACGCCCCGCTTTGGCTGCCCAGCAGCCACGGGGGGATCTTTGGCAGCAGCAGCGGGACCTCGTGGCAGAGGGACAAGGTGAATGACACGATTGATGCCTTAGAGGGCAAAAGATGGTGGCCCAGGTGGGTGTAACCCATGAGCTGAGTCTGATCATGGGCTGCCTAGCTGGATCACACCAACCCACGTCCAAATTAGCACACCGAACTAGATGCAAATTACCGCACTAAGCTGCAGTTACACCTCTGGTATTAACACAGACACTTGCGTGTGGGTGGACATTTAATTTCCCACGAGAAACATTTCTTGCAGTTACTGTCAGGTTTTTGTTATACCTCAAGCTTGTTACACCATTAGTGCAGACAGCATATTAAACTGTCTGTGCTGGTATGCCAGCTATCATCTCAGACCCAGCTGGGCTGACATTTATAGTTTGTGCCACTGCTGCCACCAGATTCTTCCCAAGGCATGCTTGCCCAGTTCCCCTGGGGTTGCACAGGGGCAGGGAGCGGAGGAGCCTGCAGCTGCAAGCTGCCCCTGGGGACACGGGCTGCAGCCACGCAGGGCTAATGACACCGGCCCCTTCCCTGTCCTACCTGCTGGCATCGGAGCTGCCAGCCAGAGCCAAAGGTGGGCGCAGGATCTGCTCAGACAGGCATGGGCCCTGGTTACGTCCGGGTATTTTTCAGACTCATGTTGCTGAGGAGGAGACTTTCCTCAGGCAAGTTTGCAAACTCCCATTTGCAGAGTAATTTGTCTGAAGGGCACATTGAGAAAAAGCCATTGATGGTGAAAATCAGGGCACTGATTTGATATTAGAGGGGAAGTTGGACCTCTTACAGCCCATCTGGCATGAATAAGACAGAAAAAGCTTGGTTAAGAGCAAAGACAGACAGTAATCATAGATTTTTTTTCCATTTATTAATGTTGCCAATTAAAACCTACATATCTGTTCAGCAGGGTTTGGATACAGATTTTAAAGGAAGTCGACAGTTCACAAACTATAATTAGAGCATTAAGCATCCAATTATTTTTCCATTTAGGTCATACAAATGCTACATATGCTATGTAGATATTATCCATTGATAGTTATTTAATCAGTCCCCACCAACTCCCCAGGTCTTCAGGGTTCTCAGTTTTATTTCTCATTCTGTCATTTAGCAATTCAAGTTTATACGTCTCAAGGTTCAGACTGCTGCTGTAAGGCAACTGCAATGTGAGTACTACTCATCACAGATGTTATCCTTACAGGAGACAACAACAACAACAAAACAACAACCATGAACAGAATCTGACATGTAAATGCAAGAGTAGATTAGAAATTTAATAATTATAATGCAGTTCAGAGTATAATATATTACCAATACTTTCATAAATACATATCTTTTCAATATTTCATCCATCAGTAATAAAATATATTTATAATCTGTCATTAAGAATGTAAATAATGTACTAGCACTCCGCTGGCTCAAAAAAAAAAATAAATTGTGGTTACTGAAAAATTAGTTTTTCCCCTCCTTCTTCAGTAGCTGAGATGTTGTAATTATTTTTAATATCAAACAGTGTTAATCGGCGCAGACTGTATTAGCTTTCGCACAAAAGGCACAACAAATGCAGGTTCACATATTAACTATTCATAAATACAGTGTTTCTCACAGATATGTTGCAAAGCTACAGAGCAGAAACAGCAGTTATGTTCTTCTTTCAAAATGTTCTTATCAAAACTTGTTCTTGAGTTGATTACATAGCCCAGAATTCCTTTTCAGATGACCTAACACTAAAAGTTTATGAAGAAACTATCACTTGGGGAAAAAAGAGTGTGAGAGACTGAATACTGTGAAGGCCTTCACTATTTACATATTCAAATCATCCCAGAATTTCAGAAAAACTAGAACTTTGAACTTCAGATTTCTGTATTGGGCTAGCCATAGGGAAATGTAATTCTATGGGTTTTGTCACTGTTGCTTATTAAATTTGTCACTTCTATAAAAAAATAAATTAACTTTTACTGCGTTTATATTTTAAATTAGCCTTTATCCTATAGCCTTGGCCAAAAGGAGTTTTGGTATCCGGACAGTAGCCTTTTCTAAAACTGATGTGCATATACTGAAAAATACTGAACATTTTCCCGCAAATGTCTAGAGGGATCTATATCTAATTCTGAGTTGTTAGGAACCTTTCACCTCTTGTTTGTTTGGATGCACATCCTGACTGCATCCCTTTGTCCTTTGTTCATTTACAAAATTACTGCAGCAAGAGTGTCATGATATTACAGTGCCCAAATTCTGACAACCATATTTGTGCGTCCCTATTTAGGTAGGACCCAAACTGAAGTCATAGTAATTTCATTGGTTATAACACCTCTCAGTTTCATCTGTGAAGAAAGGAGTGGGTGTGCTAGAGGTGAGTGGGGACAATGGAGGGAGCACTAACCCTTCTGGTTCCATTGCCTGGTTGAATAAATGCTCTTGATTACAAACTGGTAAGAAATGACAGCTCCAGTCTCCTTGGCTATGTGCATCCAGCAAGATGAAACTACAGTAAAGAGAAGGAACGACTAAAGTTACAACAAAACTTGCTGGCAAAGATTTTGCTACTGCAGCTGGGCTATATAACAACAGGTTTTGTATTTTTTTCCTTCATAATTTGACTTTCCCACCTGCCCCTAAAATAAAACTTGGCAACACAGAGAAAGCCAGTTAATTGCTTCATCTCCACTTGTACTTCACTGCTGTTACTGCTGCTGGTGGTGGTTTTGCTCCCATGTTTTCAGAAGATCAGTTGCCAGCTGTGAGATGTGTTGCCAGGCAAACTTGATGTGGGTGGATTCCACTGTGCGGGAACAAATAGCAAAACGTAGCACAAACTTCTCTCGCAGATGGCACGGGACCAGATGAATCTTCTTGGCCTCATTTATGCTTTTAAGAAGTGCTTCATTTAGTTCATTTGAGCCCTGAAATCAGTGTAATTCAATGGATATGGTGATAAATTTCAGAAGCAAGTCTGGAATATGTAAATCCTACCAAGCAGCCAAGCCCAAGTACCACCAGTAAGAAGCAGCCATTTTCTCATCTCTCAGTGCTTTGCTACCAAAGGATTACAAAAAGATGACAGTGTAAGAGATAACTTTTGAGTGACAAAGAGATTTATGGATTCCCTTGACTTTAGAAGCAGTGTTCACACTGCAGCATTTGTTATAGCTGAATGCTTTTTTGTGACCTAAGGTCATGAGCTATGTAAAGGCATTCCTTTTTGTATCCATGTCATTACACTCTTCTTGGATCTAATCAAACAAACATGGGAGGAAGTTTTGCAATGAGCTGTACTAACTTTGGTAAAACAAACCTTCCAGTCTTCACTTAAGCATGACTGCTGTGAGAGACTTTTGAATATGAATATGGAAATCTTATCCTTAATTAAGAAATTGTTAAGGTAATGTACCCCTGGCACAAGTAAGTTTTGTACTATCAGTGGAAGCCCTAAAAAAAGCATTTGCTTCAAGTTCTATAGGAAGTGTTCACCACAGAATTTTACAGAGTGGGTTTTTTGTGGGAGGGAATTTAGAAATGTGGTAAACTGACACACCCACTGGAAGTAAACAGTCCTCTGCATTCTGAGAGACAAAGATATAAATGTTAAATGTCTTGCAGAAGGTCAGAGAGACTCTATATGTATGTAGTAGTGAATTTCATCTCCTTCTAATGTATTTCATTTTCCTTGTGCTCAAATAGTGAAGGTAAGGAGTACTGGTTCTTTTGTGGGTTCAGCTAATATTGAATCAATGATTCTCTTAGTTCATGTTCATCAGCATTTGAAAATAAAACAGAAGTTGTAATCAGATTTTCAAAAACAGTAGTAAATCACTTTAAATGAAAAGAATGAATGAAGAAATCCCCAAAATCTTGGGATTTTTGTCAGATTTAACATCACAGGGTGAAGTGCTAGCAGCATGTTTTGACAGTCTTTGTTACCAAAATTAAAGGAACCTGTCTGTCTAACTTTTATGTCAGCAGACTGAGAGATGGCTCCAGCTTTGCTGGACAGTTTGCCATAATAATTTAGGATATATCATGTTGATCTGGAGTGCTATCATTTTATTCTTTGGGGAAGTATCTTAGCTACTGCACAACCCTGACTCTTTCTATTACACTCGAAGCAGCAGAATTGCAAGAGATTCTTGGAACATCTGCGCTTTTCCTGCAGTGTTACTTTACTGAACACTGTGGTGAAAGAGTCACAAATGGACCAATCCATCTGTTCAGCAGCAATTTTGCTACTGTAGCAACATAGGTCTTGAAAACACCCATATCAGAAAACACCTCTCAAATCTGGGCAGCTGTGACTTTCCTGCTTAGGTTTTTCCATATAAAACCAAAGCATAAGGCAGCTTCCTCCATATAAAATCAAAGCATAAGGTGGACAGTTTCCCATTGGCAACAAGGATAGATGTATCATTTTACATGGTTTTGGATTATATTAAGAGTTAGAGCTGAACCCAAGTCAAAACCTTGTTCTGACTTAGCACAAGTTATTAGGAATTATGTATGACATCCTGAAATTCATGGCTTAGCCTTACTCTTCTAGGAGATATTTATGCAACTGGAATGCTCCCAACTAAGAAAATGGACCAACTTCAGTGTTTTGCAAGTCCCTACCTATTATCTCTCAGTCACTGGTGGCAATGATGTGTTGCTTTCTTATTAAAGGTAATACATTATTAAAATGACAAACCTTGCCTTTAATATGAAATGCACAGCACCAACTTTTAGGCAATACAAGCAGTTATATGATGTTAAGTTGGCAGGGGTGAGGGGAGGAAGAAGAAAGATTTATGTATCTTTCTTCTGTTTTACTCTCACAGCTCCACCTTAGGGCTGCTGTGACACTTGGGTGTCATGTCAAATTGAAGTTAGTAGTGACTAATCCTCTCCCAGAGCTTTGAGAAGCCAGCTTTGATTGAGTCTGTGAGCTTCAATAAGACAGCATTCTTACTCCCTTGGAGAAATGACTAACTTGACTTGTATTCATCTGCAGTCATGAAAAGGAGGCCAAAAACTAAGCCTTTGGCATGATACATTTGATGAAATAATTATAATATGAAAGTCATAAGTAATTAGTTCATTTGTTCAACAGTGAGAAAGGGGAAAAATTAAAAGTTACAGCTAAGCGAAACAATAAAAAAGGGTTTCTAAAGAACAAAGGAAGGAAGAAAAAAATATTTCGTAGTCTTACAGCTGTGCAGTATTATATAGTTCAAGTTCCCTGGCCCTTAGTCCTACTGTAACTACATAAAAGCTACAAATATCCTACTACTAAAGATGCATTTTAATAAGAATTAGAAAAATCACAGGGAGATTTCTGAAGGAGTGATATAAAAAAGGAATTAAAGCTGCAAAATTTGCTAAAAAACCCTCTTTATTTAAAAGCTTGTTAGTTTTGTTTTCTTTTTCTCAACCAGGTAGGCAAGCAATGAAAACACTGCTCTTTCAACTCTGGGTTTCAGTGTTTTCATTTGGTTTCAGGCCTTTATTCTACAATTTGTTCAAAAGTTTCTTAGCTGGGCGTTTAATATTTACCTCCTACTGTAAAACTGACTTCCTCTGTTGATGTAATTTCTTCCTCTGGATCATCAGGGACAGGAGAACAGATGTAGACGAGCTACTGGTCTGATCAAAAGTGACAAATCCTGTGTTGCTATGCTCTATTTCACCAGCACTGTTCCTTTAAAGTAAATGTAGAGCACTGCCTAACAGCTGTCTCTGGATCTGCAAAACTAGTGTCTGCTTGTTCCATGTGAGAGAGCAGACTGCAACCAACATCTTGTTATTGAGCAATAAAAGCCACAGAACCCATTCCTCAAAATCTTTTAAAAGTTCTTATTAGGAAAGAGATTATATTCATGTTTCCACTTGCTGAAAAAACTCCCCATTCTGTAATCTGTCTGGCCCTCTAGAAACAGTTCCTTTTTTTAATTTTATTTTAAACAATATAAGAATAAATTCAAAACACCATTCCTATTCCAGATGAACTCACCATTATTTTATTATTAAACATTTGTTAACTTCTTCAGCCAGTTGCATCAAACTCAGGTAACTGAGGCAACTGAATGACTGGTGAAAGAATTTGTAAGAAGTAGTAATATCACACTACCCAGAAGGAGCCAAGATGTGCTTACAAGTCTTCAGAAAAGCTAAAAGCTCTTTTAGGTATCATGTGAACTAGAAAACACTAGTGCTGTTATTACCGTTGCTTGGAGATCAGATTCAGTGTCACAATACAGTCCTTTACAGAAGCTTTAGTTGCAAGCTCCTCTACAAAATGAGTTCATTACCTAAAATAAGACACTGATACCCTTTTAGTGTCTGGTTAAACAAATGAGCCCTCCCAGCTACTGCAACTTTTATGCTTCAAATGCAGAGTGAGTTTTCTGGTTTCTGTTGGGCAAGGTCTCCACATAAATGAACTTGGTACTTTGAGAGATTTTGGGGAATAAAAGGCCAAGCAGGGCAAAAGGATCATGTTCAGCAATAAAAAGCAGTCCAGGGCCAAGGGCAGATGGGAAGATGGCCTCCCTTGTAACCTGTTCTTATACATATCTTGCTTCAATTTTCCCTGTCTGACTATATAATTCTATAGATGAAAAATTATTCTTTAAAAAAAAAGTGTTTGCACTCTAATTTTCATCTATGATAGTCATTATATATTTAAAATTGAGTATTAAATATACACTCATAAGAAATTAACTAGACAAGAAACATGTAATACAGACACACATCATATGTGAAAGTCTAGGGAAATAGACTAAAACAATCGTCTTTATCAAAGCTCATCAAACATTGATGAAATTTTGTATGACTGGTTACAATATTTGTTTGCTTTGACTATATAATTCCATACCCCTAATATACTTGGATTTCTCTTAAGCTTTTGATTAAGTTTTAACAAAATTGTCTTAAGCTTCTTTCTTTAATTTGCTTTGTTCTACATGAACTCTCTTTACTTTCCTTAAAAAATAATCAAGTATATGATCTACGAAGTCTATATTCAACTGCAGGTTATTGTGTTGCTATAGAACATGACAGAAGAAACAGGAGGCTTTAGCTGCCTTACCTTCAGCCGAAAACAGACTAGTCCCAAGACAACCTCAGCACAGATCTCAAATCTTTCATCCTGAAGGACTAAGTCTTCGAATTGATGTGACAGCCTGACATGCTGAGAAGAGAAAGATATTGTATATTGTATAAATTTGATTAATCAAGAGAAAAGGTGTGCTATTTCCCATTTCTTTTATCTGTTCTGATATGTGATAATATTCACATATCACCATCTGTTTATGTTAATTTACATCCCATTTATGACTTCAGAGACCATACTGAACCATTACTGTATTAGTAGCTCAGCCTATCTTAGGCAGTACTAGTCTATTCCTTAATGAGACATTTCAGCACAATTTCATATGATACCATATTAATAGTAAATAATTTTAATAATTCTCCTTTAGGTTTTCTGTCACTGTCAGTTTTGGCTGGGAATGGCTAAAGAGTCCAAAAGTCTTTAGAGGAAAAGGGGGAAATGCACAGATACAGAGCGAGAAAATTGTCACAATTCCAGTCCAAATTAAGCTGGAAAGAAATACTTTTTAGAACCATTCACTTAATATGAGAATATCTGTGAAGAAGGGGAGAACTTTCTCACTCTTCTGACCTGGGTACTCAGATTCAGTTGAAAATAAAGGTGATGGCAGTATAATGAAGAAAATGGATATCAAATCTCAGCAAGTCTGTTGATAAGTAACTGGGGGGGGGAAAAATTACATTGGGCAGCAAGCCAGAGCAAGTATTTTGAAGTACAGGAAACCAATGCTCTTTCAAAATCAAATAAATAGGACAAATACCAACAGGCATACTAACAACCAGCTGGGAAGCCTTAACATCAGTCAGTGATACTCGCATGCTCCTATCATTTGACTTTTACTTCTTCCAAACAGAAAATGAAATTTTTTAAAAAAAGAACCCATATCCTCATCAGGTACCTGCAGTACATATCCAGTCCCCCTCTCACTGCCTATATCATCAGCTTAGTGCTCACTACCCTAAAAATAAAAATAAAATAATAATAATAAAAAAAACCACAACAAACCAACCAACCAACCAGAAAAAAACAAACCAAAAAAACAAACCCCCCCAAACAAAAAAAAAAAAACCACAAAAAACCAAACAAACCAAAAAAACTCCCAGCAACCAGCTATTAGAATTAGTTTGACCTCATGCAATAGCTTCAAAAAATATCTGAAACATCTAAAAAATAAGAAGCAAGTTTCTTGAACTTTTATATATTTATGATTGCAAATAATTTTACAAAAATTTTACAAGTAAGCCCATGTCTTTTCTTGCTTTTGCACTTTGACTTTTTGCAAGTTCAAGGGCAGATATCAAACCAAAATGAAACATTTCGGTTTGGGCCAGGGTTAAATGTGGAATGTTTAATCTCACTGGAACTTTTTCCAAAAGGGCAGGAATAAGGCAAAAGAGAAATTACAGAAAAGGGAAAAACAAAACAAAAACAAAAACAAAACCCCAACACATTTTGCAATCTTAATCATAGCTTTCTGATTTTTTTATTTTTTTTTTTTACTTCTTAAAATAGAAAAACATAGTTTATATTGAATCAAAACATTGCTCCAAAACCTTCATACTGGACATACTGGTACCCTACGCAACCAGCCGATCTTCCTGTTGTTACCACTTCCCCTCTGCTGTTTGTTACATCCATTTATCATCTCCCTCTAAAATTAGCCTAAAAGTACTTGGAGCCAGGAATGAGACCAATAAAATGCCCAATCCTTTCCAAAGCATTTGAATGTTCTGCTAATATGCAAAGTGTAGGTTTACAGCTCTGAAAATCGACCAGAAGTATTTGTATACATACAGATACTTGTATGCATAAGTGCATGAAAATCATATGTGAAATAGGCATATGTATTGTAATGGTCCTTCACTGTCTCCTCCTGTCCTCATGTTCTACAGCTTTAAGCAAACATGTCTTTTACACAGTTCTGCAAAAGTCCACACCACATATACTGTGTCTTGGCAATCAAAGCCATAAAACAGATCGTGTTCAATGAGATCAGAATTTCACAATTTTTTCGTTGAATGTAATCACCAACTGTATTTCATTAAAATTGATCTGGGTGAGAACTGAATAAAACAAAAATTTAAGATTTGGCTTACTGCGAGAAGTTTGTACAAGAAACCTCTAGACCCATCCTGTACATTCTATAGCAGGTATTTATGCCCACTTTTTGCACTAAAGGATTTTTCAGGATTTTGAAAGAAATAAAAGCAAGGGAAAAAAGAATAATCAGTGAGTTGCAAATCAAAACTTTAGAAGTATTTTGCATTCATGTCTGGACTTATATTCATAGCCAGTTTTAACAAGTAGCAATAATTGGTAAAGACACTGGGGGGCACCAAGAGTTTTAGATTTTTCAGAACTAGAAGGAGACAAAGTGGTGATTTAACTGCAGTTTCACGTGTAAAGCTTTGCTTAAATACAGTTACTCAAGGCCCTGCACCTTTGAACCATTAGCTATTGTCCTGAATTGCTCTTACAGGATTGCTGCAACAGCATAGTTAAATATTATTAAGCCTGGAAGTTCAAACTCTGTAAAACCAAAGGGCTCTTAGGTATCACACCTTTTTCTATGAGTCCAAAAGCTGTACCTACACTCTGGACATGAGCATTGCAATAACTTACAGGAGGACACGTGTGGCTTTAGTGCTTCGGTTTTTCAAGGCAGGCAGGTACACTGTTAAAATAAAGTCCAGTTTGTACAATTGCAGGCACTGAAACTAAGGACATGAAGGAAGGAGAGGTAAAAAACTGACAGGCTGTTCTCAGTTTTCTGCTGAATGTGTACATACCAAGACTGACCTATGGATATTTTAACCCTCCAAGTGCTTTTGATTTTGACATCTGTGTCATGCTGTGTCCCTAGCATCATTAAGTTAAAGCTGGTGTTCAAATACCATTTAACCTTTCAAACTTATTTTACTTAACACTGTCATGTAATTGAGCAAAAAAGTGGATATACATAAACCAACTCATATACTGTTTTTAGTAGTATCATCTGAGCAAACTGGTCTGCTGGAAGGTGTCCCTTCCCATGGCAGGGCGGTTGGAGCTAGATGATCTTTAAGGTCACTTACAAGCCAACCCACTCTATGATTCTATGATACAGGGATTTGGACAATCCCTTCATCATGTGGGTCCTCAAAGTGGAATCACGTGGACAGAGTTAGTGTCCTGAAATGCCTTGGTACACAGGAATGGAATACCAGCCCTGGTCTTCACAGTGAAACTTACCCGTTTGAAGAAAATAAGCTTGTAAAGAATTTTTATGTGTCGCTATTATCTCAGGTAACAACCATTGCTCTTCTGCAGCGAGAAGGCAAACAAGAAAGGGATTTAGTGAATTTGGTTATTGAAGATCAAGGGAAATGTCTTACATAACCAATAATAGGAGCTTACGAGGCATTGAGATGTGGACCCTCTTTTAAAAATCTGTATTTCTATATGTATATCTGTGAATATAAATATAAATGCTTCTCCACTGAAGTGTTTGAACTGAATTTTAATTTTTGGGCAAAGCCTTCAAGAGCTAAAATAGTTTTTGATTGCAGAGGACTTCTCTGAAGCATCACAATACACTACTGTGTGCATGCAAATGAGCATTCTGGCCCAGTCTTGACCACTTCATACTTTTCCTCCTACAGATTTCACCTCTTTGCCTGCCTTAGCTTGCATGCCACTACACTCTGAAGAAAAAGGCTTCAAAAGGGTCTTCTCAACAGCCACTTGGACTGTTCCATTCCCAACCTCTAGAACTGCAGTCCTTTACAGTTCCAGTCTCTTGGACTCTGCTGTTGATTTTTAATGGAATTCATTACCCCTGATGAAGAAAGAAGCATGTGGTACACTGATTACTTCTGCTTCTAAGAAGGATTCAGCTGAGTCAGGATATCAACATAGGAATTGCATACAAAAACACACTAACTCCTAAATTGCTCAAATTACTTCTGAGCACTTTGAGAGGACTTAAACCAATCCTTAAAGGAGTAATAGATGGTCAAGCAGTTTGAAATGGGCCATTTGAGTTTCACATTTATACTGACTCTGAGGGGTTGAAATCAGTCCAGAAGACTGTTATTGTTGTTGGTTTTGTCCTCTTTGTATATCTCCTCTGTGGCTTTGGGACTTACCTCCAGAATTTGTATTTGTCTCTCCCCACATCCTTCAAAGATGCCTGTCCTCCCCTTTACCACTCCCTTAAAACCTATACTTTGCAATAGGTTAATATTATGTGCTGTGTGTGAGAAAAGTGCTTAACAAATGTTTGGAAAACAAAAAAAGTTTCTGTATCTAAATCCAAGTCACACATTCTCATGTTCCAGGAATATTTTAGTTCCTGATTGCCATCCTCAAGCAAATGCCAGGTTGCAGTGGTTATCCAGTCATAAACCTTAAGGCTGCAAACATAACAAACATCTTTTTCTTAAAACATACTAAAGAGGGGAAGAAAAGAAGAAAGAAAGAGACAAATAATTTTTGTGGTAGTTTAGATCCAAGGAAAAAAAAAGTTTCTGGAGAGATTGTTGTAAATGTCTTTGGTTTTCTATACAGAAGCACAACAAATAGGTTGGCTTCTTAAGGACATACAAGTGGTTTTTCCCTCTATATTGATGCCTAAAATCCTGCAAAATAGAAACTCAGCACAAAGTTAATGGAGAAAGATAGACAATACCTTTATTGGGAGTTCGAAAAGGTCCGGGCCTCCTCTGGTC
>JAWWEW010000078.1:80469316-80528801 GCA_035583185.1 Anabacerthia variegaticeps
TTCCATAAAATACACACCAAAAATACATAAAAATATACACCAAATCCTTAGGCATCAATATCATGTTAGAAGCTCATCAGTATTCAAAATCTTAAATCACATTGTAAGTAATACCTGGCTGCAGAAAAGAAGTCTAACTAGAAATCTATAAACACTGTGTAGACCTTCCTAAAGTTTTCCATGACTTAGGAGCTGAAGTGTTTATTTTTTTTTTCCCCTAGGTGACCATAGCATCTGTGTTGGGATTTTTATAAGCTCAGAAAGGCATTGAAACCCTAGGTCCCAAATCTCCAAACAAGGCCTAGCCCTGCACCTGAACAGGTATGCCTTGGTATTACACAGCATGAAGAGGGATGACATGCCTTAGACACAGATGGATCTATGTATGAGAATTGCATGGTCTGTTATTGAATGCTATATTCCAAATGTAGACATCTTCTTCCCCAGGTTCAAGCCTAGGAAGCTGTTTCAAACCTCTCTTCTTCTGCCTGACTCTTGTGGCCCTTTCCCTGGGCCAGTTCCTCAATAACACAACAGAGACAGAGCACTTCTTCCCTCTTCTCCAGCTCCAGCCACGCTGTTCTCCACTGGAAGTTTGCAGTACCTGCCTCTGCCACTGTTCCTGGGTCTCTGCTCATTCTACCAATGTCCACTGTATCACCCACTGTAATAAATGCAGCTTCAGAAATAATTCTGGCACCTACAAGGCTTCCCTTAGAACCCAGCTAAAAGTCCCAAGAACACAAGAGACAGCGCCAGCCAGGTACCCCCTAGGACTGCCTTTGCCAGCAATGGGAATATAAATGCTGTTATTTGCAAGATGCTACAACATGTTTAAAAGAATGCAACTTTTCAAGGCCAGGTACTTGGATGAGTGATGTTAAAGTGCAGTTAACAAGTGAAGCTAAATTTGAAATTACTTTTCATTTGGAAGCTTGTCCATAGGTTTGAAAATACAAACCAGTGTCAGACTGGTTTACATACTTCATTACTACTTTACCCCAAGAAAAGCCACCACAATGCATGTGGATCTCATGCTAATTCCTGAGAAGAGAGGAATATGTGCAAGATATGAATCACATTTCTAATTTTTATTTTGCAGCTACTGACACAACTTTACCAATATGTCTGAAAACTCACAAGAGATAAATTTTGCTAGAGCAGGGAGCAAAAGAAATGCAATTATTTCTTGAAATTTATGTTTGACAGAGGCTTGCTGGCAATAGAAATTACTTTTTTCAAAGATGCTCTGGAACCCACTGAATAAAACCATCATTCATTGGTGGGAGTGGGTGGGGGGTGAGCAGAAACTAAACGGTTCCAGTTTGAAGAAGAATATAGTGAGCCAAATTCTGCACTTAATTATCCCTTTTGCCCTTTCATAACTTACTTTTATATCTACACTGGAGAACAATGTAGTACTTAATGAAATACAAAACATACATACTCAGTTCAACAAGCCCTTGGAAATCTAGTTGTCTGAATTACCTTTACAAATAAGGAAATATATTATTAGGCTTTTACTTTGGAGTCAGTATTTTTAAGAAAAGATTGTTTTGCTTAGCCTTCCTGAACTGTATTGTCACAGAAAATATCAAAATCTGGTCTTCAGCTATTTTTATATGGCTGGACAGTCAGGGAAATATCTGGGAGATGGGGAAGGAGGGAATTTGTTGAATGTAAATACTGACCTGCAGAAACCCACCTGACAAAAGGCCATGCAATTGATGTGAGGCTTCTCTCAGTAAGAGACTTAGCCCTACTTAAAAAACTTGGCATCATGCTGAAATAATTTCAGTCCCCAGAATCTAACCTGAGAGAGAATCCCACTAGGAACAGTAATGGTAGCCTAGTAAAGTGATAACAAGCCTCAGATCGATTTTTCATCAGAGGCGTATGTATCAGATTGACACAAGGATGACAGAAAATCAGGATTGCCATAGCTGCCAAAATTTATTTCTGAAAGCCTCATTAAGGATAGAAATCTAATTCTGATATTTGGAAAATCAATTGAAAATTATAGTGTGATTAAAATAAGGAGCAAATTGGATAGCCTCCATTTAAGAACCTTTCAAAATCGAGACTTCCTCATGCAGTGATTTTACAAGAGTGGAAAAAGTCTTTCTCAGGAATTCTTCTGTTTAGCACCACAATATGTGGTACTAAATGTGTGTCTGCAGGGAGTGTGGTATGCTAGACCAGACCTTTAGCTAATGGATATTTTTGTAAATATTTAGAGCCAAGCCATGGATCTGTCCTAACTAGAAGTTTCCCTAAACTTCATAAAGATGAAAGGTATGCTTGAATTTGACTTTACTGCTACAGAGGAAGTATGTATATAATTTAGACTGGCGCCAGATGTGTTTTTTAGTGATTAAAAATCTCCTCTTTTTACATCAAGAATAAACTTAGTACTTATAACAATGTTAACAAACTGTAAATTGTACACATTCTTTTTTTTAATAAAAGATATTTTAAACAGGAAACAAAGCAGCAGCAGAAGTAAATTATGCCAAATAAGTCACTGTATCCCTTAATAATAATCTAAGCATGTTATCTATGTATGCACAATAATAAAGTAAAGAAATAGTGAATATACATGTGTTTCCACAATAGAACCATGGTATGCTCTGGCTTAATTGGAGAGGGCATTATGGTCCCATATTGTAGAAATTCCAAATTCTTAGACTTGTCTTCTGTAAACATTAACACAAAATAGACGACAGCCATGATAGAAAATTGTGACCTTACATGGGGCGTGTTGAACTGAGCTGCCTCAAACTGTTGCCTGTGCTTTCTGATGTGTACAGAAGTCATGGAAAGCAGATAGGTCGCCAGATCACCTTCCCCTGCCATCCCCCTACAGTGTAGCCAAGCAAGCTGGTTGCAGTCACCTTGCGGATGTGCTCCTGCAGGCCCCTGACCCCGTACATCCTCAGCACGAACCAAAGCTTCAGCGAGCGGAACCTCCTGCCCAGGGGGATCTGCCAGTGCTGCAACCAAAGAGAAGAGAGGGTACCTGCATTAGAAATCACTGCTGCAGTGCTACAGCAGGAGCTACACTGTGCAGCGGGTTGGAAGTGAACCACATGGCCACATCCTACAGGCACTCGCTAGAAGTGGGTCAGATAATAGCAGAAACACCTATTCCTGTTTCAGTGCCCTGGTGCAACTGTTTAATACTCAAAATTTTCAAATGAAAATTGGGAAGGGAAGTTGGTGTCAGGATGGAAGGGTCACAAGGCAAATAAAATTTTATTTGTGCATTCTGAATTCTCCTCAAAGGCTTTAGAAAAATAAGTATCTTAAGAGCTTGTTACATTGGCATGTTTACAGTTGTGGTGCTAGCATCTGCAATGACAGGCCCATTTTCCATTTCAAAACAACACTGCTTCCCTGGGTTAAAGATTAAAATGCATATGCTTCTATTTTTATTTTTTAATTGTGATATCCACTACGTTAAGGAAAAAAAAAAAAAAGAAAAAACAAACCTACAACTTCAGGACATTTCTTTCTACTGCCTGAACCTCGAGATACTGTACATGCAAAACAATTTCTGCCTTTAAGCAATTTTTTTTCAGAAAACAGTTTAACATTTCAGTTTGGAGAATATTAAAAATTTAGCAAGCTGCATCCTTCTTGTAAAGAAGCATAACTTTTTAGGTCTATGATAGTAATGGAAAATAAAAGTCCTGAAAATACCAGTATATACAAGTAATAGTATTAATTATTACATTGATGCTGTACTTACCCGATAATCCGTTACAAGACCTGAAAATTAAAGAAAAAATGTTCACATCATCACAACAGCGAAAGCCTTCAATCATTCTAACGTTATTGAAAAAGCTGTATCTTAGCTATACTTTATGTTTGCTGCAAACTTCAGCATCATCAGTGCCCATAGGACCACTAACTACCTACTAGGACACTTGGAAAGGTGTTAAATGAAGGTGCTTGTAGTAACCTTCATTTCTTAGCTAGTCAGAATACACCACTAACAAATTAAACCATTTACAGAAGAAACACAATTTTTCTTTTGGTTATACTGCAGATGCTGTAGAGATGACAGACCAAATGCTATGTTTATTTTCTTCTTGTAAGGAAAACAAGAAGTAGACAAAACTAATACTATTAATTTTCTTTTAAACAATTTGCAGAATTCTCAAACTCCCTGTGAACTCAAATTCTCTGCTGTGAAATGGCATCACCTTTACCCTAAGTGAACTGGCAACACTTTTTAAAATAATCCACTTCTAACTACCTTTTGTACTCATACATATATATATTTGTTGCTAATTCTTCAGCATGTCTAACAATTGACTGGAAAAATTGACTCTGAATTTGACCTCCTCCTCCTCCTTGGAGAATAATATTCTGCATTTTTTATGGCTTTTCATTTGTTGTAGTGAAAGCCCATTACAAACACAGATTAACTAAGCTGCAAAGCAGTCCAGGGAGGCAAGTAGAAGGCATTTATTAGTTATCTTTTATATAAGCATACAGTGTCAAGATGCGTCTACCTTTTCTTTGAATCAGGTAATTAAACTGATTTCATAGTAAAGGAAACTGGAACATAGTTAGTTAATTGCTGTAAGTCAGTGACAGAAATTAAACAGAAGTAAAATTTGAAGCATTTATTTAGGAAACATCTGCTTAGCTGCCTTAGCCTGCTTTATTACTCTCCAGTGGAGTATAAGCTTCATAGGAAAGTATGCACTTGAATTCCTTGGAAAAATGCTAAGTGCTCCTGGAATTGTGAACTGCAAGGTTCTCTATAGAACTGTAGCTTCTAAATTTGGCCAGACTATGTCATTTTCAGCCTTTATGTTTTCTAGGAGTTAAAAAATAATAAAAATAATAAAAAAGACTGTGTCCTGTGTTACAAGCTCTCTTGCTGATGTTCTTTCATCTATGCAGCCAAAACACAGGAAAGAAAATGATCCTTTTCTCCCTCTAACAGGTACTCATTGGGTTCTTTAACCTGTTACTGTGTTGGTTTCCAGGTGGTAAAAAAACGAAACCCACACAACAACCATCAATCATTAACCTGTTCCTGGACTTCAGGAAATAAATGTGGTTGTCTCAGCTTAGTAAAGAGGTAAATTGATAATATTCATATTCTTCTGCATTGTAGCAGCCATTTTTGTTTGAAAGCTGCAAGACCAGTAGCAAAGAGAATAAAGCAACTGGTGACAGATAAATAATCCTACGCTCCTCTAATGGGCTATGTCTAATGATCCACAACAACGCCTTTCACAAGCTGTGAAGCAGAATGTAATTGATGCTTAGTCCTTCATTACAAGCCTTAGTCTTACATCTGTATTTAACCAGAAGGAATTGCATTGTGGGAGCATATGTGGCATTCACAATAAAGGATAAAGCTGCATTCTTCATACACTGCCATTAGGATTTGACCTATATCCTGAGTTGTCAGGCAAGCTAGCATAATCTTCCTGGTGTGATGATGCAAATCACATAAAATTATAATTAATGACAACATAAAGACTTTCCCCTTGGGGACACACATAATTGCCATATGGTTATTAAGAGTAATTGCTCACAGATAGAGATATTTTTCCGCTCATTTAAATTCCTGAGTGAGAGACGAGCGAATTCAAAAATACTACTTAATTTGCTTCGTAAACCATGATAGGAATTCTCAGACCTGAGACATACTCAGAAAATAAGGCCCTCCAGCAGACAAGTCATACTTCCTGAAGTGCTGGCATCCCATAAATCACAGAGGGATCAATAAGGACTGTAGTACCCTTGTGTAGTAAATATGTAGATGATTTGACTATGTTTACTGATAGGATAAGTGTGGGTTGGAAGTTTAACTGGAGGCATTTGCATTTGAAAATTGTTGTCCAACTCTTTGGAAAATTGGTATTAAATGGGAATACAGAAGGGGAAAAAATTAGCATTACTAGACTGCTAGTAATCAGCTGATCTCTTTGAAATCATTATGTCAGATCATATAACATGCCATCACAGCTTCTGAAGGCAAGATGAAGGCTGAACAACTTTTTATCCAACTGGTGATAAAGTTTTCAGGCCAACTAGGTGTCCTTACTGAAAGCACCTACTTTTAAGAAAGGTTTGATTTCCTTCTGGTGTTATTTAACCTGCAGAAGGCCTAAGGCTCTTGTATCAGCACTATCAGTTGTCACAAGAACATATTTTCAGTTCAGTTGAGGTTGGATTCTTTTTTCTCCTGAAGAGAAATATTTTTAATGTATATTAAGTAAAAGCTAGTGCCTTAAGTGTATTTGCTGTAACTTGTATTTCTCATTTAAAAAGGCCAAAAAAGTATGTATTTTTTTCTTAACAATTCTAGCCTTTAGAAGGTGAACCTCAGCTCCAGAATGACTGCATGTTCCTGTTTACTGCACTGTTCTATATTTGCATTGCTTGGCAATGGAGGAAAGGAATAAAATGCAAGAGTTATGCCAGTTTAGAATTAAGGCACAGGAATCCTGTTTTCCTAGGGCTTTTTAGTGAGTGGTGGAATTCTGGATGGTATTAATTTAAATGTCAATGAGTTCACAGCCATAACAGAGAGGAGATAAAAGTACTCAGGATATACTTCTGAACACAGATCAGCACCATCAATTACAGGAAAAACATGAGATTGAGTATATGGTATGACCATCCACATATGATTCACCCTCTTGTGAAAGTTACAATGGAACCTCCACCACATGTTGACACTGCACTGCTGTAACCATCTTCAAAATTATTCAGTTAATAACTGAATGTGTGAAAATGGGCTTCAGGATGGCAAATATCACTCTGCAGTTGCTAAGTCTGTGCAAGGAGCAGCACTAATCCATTAAGGAGCTTTGTACAGAGCCTAAGATTCATAAATTCTTTGTGAGCATTTTGTACCAGACAGATAGTGTGCTCTTACTGCCTTCCTCTACAGCCAGTGGAAGAACATGAGAGGTTCAGGACACTGTCACAGAAAGCTATCACTCAAAAATACAGCAGAGACAGCAAACACAGTTCGCCCTGTCTTTGTGGTTTCAGGGAGTTTTTGCTTCTCACGTGGGTTTTTTGTAAAACTGGGATTAGAGGTTGTATGAATAGCTAAGAAAAAAGTCACAGACTTTAGAAACTCTAAAAACAAATCAGATCCCGAAACCATTCTGAAGAAAGATATGTTGGGGAAGGCAAGTTGAGGAACTTGATACACAGCACCCAGTAATATGTTTATCTGACAGCCAAAAGATCATAAAGAATTTTCTCAACAGTCCTCAAGAATCAGTGGCAAGTCTGGAACTGGGTAAATCCCAATACAAAACCAGTATTATAATACTTTATAAAATTACATTCCTTCTATTACTTTTAACTAACTAAAATCTCACTAGAGAAGTATTTGCACTTTAATAAGCTTAACTCCCTCGGGCACCCAGAAAATGGAAATAGGTTCCTAAACACTTACGTACATTTAAGAATTTCAGTTTTCATCTGAAGTCCTTTTTTTTCCATTAAATATCATGCAAACAAAATAATAATAACTCATTTAATTTTAAAATTACCAGACTCTTGATGGTGATGCTGCAGGTACAGAGGCTCCAGTTTAAAGGCACCTGTTAAGTCTGATCTTTTTTTCACCCTGTATAAAAAACCCAAAGAAATCAAATTGAAAAATTTAAGAATAGAACTTTAAGGGATTAAATTTCCACAAGAAGTGAAGTCAAATTGAATGTGTTTAAACTGGCATATTTCCTGAGCACAGCCTGTGCCATTTTCAGTGCTTTTTCACAGCCATATCAGTACTGTACTTACAAGTAGTTAAGTGTAAGGCTCAGCAGGAACGGGCAGCATGACTGCACGAGTGCATATTTAAAAAACAGACAAGAAACAGACACAGAGGATCTTTTTATGGTGATAGACACTCACACCAGAATGTGAGACTAGCTGAAGCAATGTTAATGTTTGCAGTCAACAGAAGTTGTCTTGAAATTGCTGCAGTACAAAGCTGCGTGGGAAGAGCTGTTGCTTCCTGAACACCGTGCACCACCGCAGTGAGGCCTTAGGGATGGATGCTGGACACTGCCTCTCCATGCTGCAGCCATGGCAGGGACAAGCCACCCGGCCCAGACTCAGCCTTCCCTCTTGTACCACCCTGCCCTCAGCTGGATCCAATACATGGGTACTGACAGACATGCTATAGCACAATGTAACACTGAGACGCACACCTTACTATTGCCAGCTAGTGGGTGATGTGACTGGACTGAGGTTCAAAAGCCAGTGTGTCCCTTTTAGAGACAATAAGCTATGCTTTGCCGATGGTTAGTAACAAGATTCTTCTGGTTCATGCTTCCCGCTGTGTAAGACTGACTCACCTTCACAAATGCTGGGGTTTATAGAGGCAGAAGAAGAAGAAACCATAAATCAAAAAAAGGGAAAGACTGCTATATCATAATATTAGGCCTATAAAAATATTACAAGGTAAGCAAAAATTGTATCAACATGGAAATACTCTAAATGACCAAAGTCCAAACCTTTTTCTTCTCTGTTATAGTGTAAAATTGTAAAATTCTAAGTAAAAATCTAATTTCCAATATTTTACTGTGTATGTATAAATGCACAGGAAAGTACATTCTACCAACTGTCATTCACATCTAGGCTGTGATCATAAAACATCTTATTCAAACAAACAAAAAGCCTCTCACTAATGGTCAGGGAAATACCAAAATTAACATCTAAGTGCTTGCCTTCAGGCACGTAGCTGAAGATAAGCAAGCTTCTGCACATGAAAAACAGCAATAAATTTTCAGAACGGTCTCAATAAAAACAATTGACAACTTCTTTCTGTGCTGAAAATATCGCATGGACAGAAGGGAGAAACCATTAACTGAAAGCAGGTTTAATTAGGGTAAATATTTTTAACAAACCCTAAGTTGTTCTGCTGTGGTTTATTTGATATGTTTGATGACTTTGTTATATTCATGTTTCAGTAGCTCATTCTATGTGCAACTAATCCAAGTTACAAGCAATGTTCTTGATTTCTTCTCCTGTTATACACTGTTAAACAATGGAACAGATAACTACTCTGCAGGAATAGCTAGCTTAGAAGACATAAAAATGCTACCATCTTGTACTTCCTTGGTGATGTCACTGCTTTTTTTAAAAGCATCTGGAGACTTCACAGGTCTTAATCTGGCAACAATGAAAAATTCTCTAAAGGATTACTAAAATAAATCCAGAACCTGGACATCAGTGTATATGAACCACTTGAGTTTCACCCCTATACACCATGCCTAAATTCCACCCTAGGTATTTAAACTTTGCAGTAAGTGCTTATGTGATCTGGACAAGGGACAGTAACTGGAGAACTCTCCATTCTAGTAGGGCCTTCTGATTAGTATCTGCTATTGGTTGTTCAAACTGTCAGTGACAAAATAACAAAAAGAAATACAAGGGCAATCAAAAGAGACTTCAGGACCCTGGGATGGCTGGTAGAAGAATCAGAAGCACAGGTAGTGAAGACTTTCTAATTCTTCCAGTAATGAAGAATAATATTGATAGGAACAGGCAGATCCATCAGGTCTTAACTTTCTTTGCAAATACCCCTGGTTGAATGAAGGATCATGTCAGAAAGACATGGCGTGGCAGTTCGTGTGGCAGTTCATGTAGGCAGCACATGCGGGAAGGGTGCTGCATCTGCAAGTGGATCCACACCTCAGGTACATGCTGAGTGCTCAGGAGGTCCACACCAGAGTGCTGAGTGCTGCAAATCTCTGCCATAAAGGTGGGCACTCGCCTCAGAGCCAAACCCAGTGTGTCTACTGAGACAGCCCCTGAGCAGTCTGCTGCTTATACCCAGACAGAACTGGTAAGGAAGGAGATGTCAGTACAGATGGTAGTTTGCAATGGATGGCCAGATACTTCTACTGAGGAAAAGGCTGGTACCCGCACAAAGTTGATTGCCTGTTGCAGCAGGTGGCTGAATTACAAGACACAGTTAATAGACTAAGCAGAGAGTCTGAAACAGAGACAGATACATGGCTTTGGAACTATACACTTGGGTGGACCTAGATGATCTTTAAGCTCCCTTCCAAACCAAGCCATTCTGTGCTCTATGAACTACAGATAAGCATTTCCTGTAAGCACCTTCCTTCCAAATACTAAAACACCCTTCCCAACCAAAAGTCAACACTTAAGCCCTGAAAAGAGTAATAAAAGAGCAAAAATACCAAGATTTTTGCAAGATGATTATTTTCACTGTCTCTGAATGAAGACACTTTTTCCTATTTTATAATATTTCAGGGAAACAATTAAACAACACAGGCAAAACTGACTGGTAGTTTCAAGGCAAAGTTTCTAAAGGACTCTAATATTTGAATATTCAAAATATACACTTCTTGCAATGGCTATATTAAATTTCTTTTCATAGGAAATTGACTGCTCTTTTCTGCACATCAAGAAGTCTGAGAATATTTTACAAGAGGTTTATAACGAAATTGCCTCCAAATCCAAAATTATATCAGTGCCACATATTACAGTGAGTAGTTGGATAATTACATTAGAGATCTAATGGCTAGATTATCTTAATCAGCTTGCAGCGAAAAGAAATGCGAGTGTTTACTGGGGAAAGTGCTGAGGAGCCTGGGTTATTTAGAAGCCTGCCCATCAACAGAACTCAGATTACTTTGGCTCCGAAATGATGTTCAGTGTTTACTGAACTCTCTCCATGTTATCACAATATTGATTGTGCTTAATACTTCCCAGGGATCCTAAGAGGACCATGTATCCTTCACAGATACTTTTTCTTGCCATGTCCCTTCATCCTTTATTATTACATTTCACCTTTTCAGGCAGTGTTATAATTTGTAAGAGAGGTAAATTTTGGATATGAGTCTCAGAGTTAGCTGGACAACACATTTGGCTTCAAGTCAAAGAGTTTAAGTGTACATTTCATTCTTTATTGAGTGAATAACATCTATACATAAATGCCTTACTGAAATGAAGCCTGAATGGCTATAGTTGTGAAACTTTAACTTTGAGTAAGGAGACATGTTCCAAGGTCTCTTGAGATTCCTTGTAATGGAATCTTCCTACCTATGCAAACGAACATTTTATGCAATGCCTTATTTAAAGGAAAAAAGAAAAATGGAGTAAAATACTTTCTTAAGTCTAAAATCTAAGCTTGGCGAAGAAGAAGCCAAAATCACCTGAGGTGGGAACTCACAGTGTGATTGTACATACCTTTTTTTCCTGGAAAGCCAGGTAAAACACTTTTAACATAGTTGCACAGGGTTTTCAGGGAAAGCAGAATTAATCAGAAATTAAACTGCTAGGGACTAGACTCTAGCCCCTAATTGTTCTACAAGCATGTCATGAGGCACTTATAAACTGGAGTGCTGGGTTAATCACTGCCACTAGCTATGAATTAGGGTCAAAATGTAAGCCATTTACCCTAAGGAAAAGAAAAAAAAAACCATAATGGTTTGGAATATTTGAAATGCCTACATCAGCTGAAATATTAAAGAAAGAAATGTAGTATGTTACCTGAAAAGTCAACTTTGCTGGGTATATTGAAAGAGCCAAAGGTTAACCAAAAGCAACTGAGTGATTACTCTCACATTTATTCTTCTTTTAAATAAGGTGACTTATTTCTGCATGTTTTGCAGTCTTCTTCTTAACATAGTTTATGCTTCTATTTTCTCACTTTTGCAAATTTTGTTCTATTATAACTGAAATTAATGTTTTCATTTATTTTCATAAATAGCCTGCATTTACTGGATAGCTTTTTTGTTAATAAGTATCATTAGTTGATATGCCAGTAAACATCTAGTTTGGGACACAATAGGATCATCTATTATGGAATTCTTTTAATAAAACCATGCTATTACTACTGCTATGATACTTTGGTTTGTTTGAAAGTATGCCTATGGGTTTCTATTTTGGCATCTTTTTATATAAAAATATTGTCTCTGCTGTCATCTGGGGAAACAGAAAATCAGAACAAAATTACATCAATAGTCCTTTTTGAAATCAGCTGCTTTTCATCAGCCAAAACTCAAACATTTTTAGAAAGGCTTTTAAAAGAAAAAATGTTCAACTAAAAGAAATTTTACAGAAAAGAAAAACAGAAAGCTCTGCTTAGCATGCTGTTCATTGCACGGATACCCTTAAATAAAGTTTTTCATTTCATGTTTTAAACAGTCCCAAAATGGAGAAAGTATGAATCTGCAGACTTTTGGGGACTTCTCTCTCTTTCTGAAACCTAATGCAGAGCTCAGGTCTATTTCTAAATTTTATATTTTTGAAACCTGGATTAAATGAAAGTGAATTTTGTAAATAATTTACAAGAATTAAAGCTATCCAGTTCTCCACATGTCTACTGCTAGAAAGGCAGACTAATATAATGTGATTTTTTTCTCTTGCAGTGTTTCCTTTTACTGTAATACTTACCACATAGCAGAGCAGTCAAAATTCACTAGGAGCCATTTGTGAGGATTAAAGTTAAATGAGTCTGCAAACTGAGAATGGATAAATAAAAACAGAATTACGAAAGTGAAAAGGATCCATGTGCTAATGATACAACTTTGTCAAATTGTCTGTGTACACCTTAACTATGAATGAATTCCTGAATTGGGTCTTTATAATGTTCGTGCTGATGTCACCTTACTTAGTAACTTATTTTAGTTAAAACTTTTTAGTTACAGATGTTATGGATAAATATATATCTCATTGTAACTAAAAAATAAATAAATCTGCATCCTCAGAAACATTCACTGTGGTTCCTATCACATTTTCCACTAACAACTCATTAAGCTTTCTATTTCCAAGAATATTAAACGTACACACACAAAATTGAAATATATAGAGACAAATAATTTATTTAATTCTGAATCTGCACATCACATTCATTCATAAAATTACAACTGACTAGGAAATTTAATTTTTTTTTTTTTTTCTGACAAGGTATTTTCTTTCAGTAGAAATTATTTTTTCATCTAAGTCAAAAGAAAAACCACCACAGAGTAAGGACTTGCAATACATGTTTATACAAATCATGTGCCAAACCCAGTTTACTTGAGATATGATTAGGTGTGGTATCAGAAGAAACCCAGGCAGGTAAGATGGACATCACATGGGAATTGCTTCATCCATGTGTTCTGTTTTAACAAAGGCGGAAGTCATCAGCCTTAAAAAAGAGGGATGGGGGCCTGGTAGGACCAAGGTCTGAATATTCCATATAGGACTTTTCTGTTCTCATTTGCTTCTCATAACCTTCCCTGTCACTTGTAAATAATTAACAATTACTCTAATAAGAGAAGATTATCAGTCTGTCTATCTATCTATGTACCTATCTAGCTATCTCTCTGTACTATGTAAGGTAGGAAACTTATTCATTGTTGTTAAATATTTACTCTTATGACAAATGCTGGCCCAGACAAGGGATACTGTTTCATTTCCTTCAGGAACCAATAAAAATAATTTTAAAAATATTCCCCCACAGGAAATTACAACAAGCTTCATTTGCTGATAAAAAAAGAGACAGAAAGAAATGCTTTATTTGTGAGGGGGTTTTCCCTCCTCTTCTTCATTAGTCACTACCTATCAGTGCTGTGTTTAAACTTCTGGCTTTACCAAACAGTAATATTTTCTCCACTGACGTGGAAGACAAGGACTTATCTGTCTGTCTGAGGGGAGCAGCAGGAAATTGAAGTATTCTTATCTAAGCAACTGAATGACAAGTAGCTCAGCAAGGCAGGGGGGAAAGGAACAGGAGAGCTGTTGGGGGAATATTTCATTTAGCTCTCTTGGTTATTAAACCCTGTCTGTTTGAGATAGAGCTACTGGCGCTAACCTATATGACTTTCAGGATGTAAGAAAAAAATCAGACATTGGGGTTTGGTTTTTTTCTGTGCAATGTAGAATTAGGCTTTTACAAATGTGTCTTTTGGGATATTTGGGAAACAGTTCCTCTTTTCTATTTTGTAAGACACTTTGTTCGTTCACTGCTACTTGCTATTCTGAATGACAAACTCTTACATAGTAACTTGCATACTCCCAGCATAAACCAGTAAAAATTATACAAATTTAAGCAATGTAATAGAACGTACAGGGATTTGAGGTGCATCTTACTCAGAGATTGTGGAAGAGCCATTAATCTTGGAGGCATAAGCAACACACAAATTCTGCAAAAAAGCAAGGTTTTAGTAGGCTTCTAGAGAAAAAACACACACTCACCTCCACTCCATTTAAAAGATGCCTGAATTCAGGGCAGATGAATGCACTCCCAGCATAGGCTGCATCAATATGCATCCAGATATTTTCCTTATTACCTACAAAAATAATTGAAGGGGAAATAAATTAAACAGCAGATTAAAAAGCCCTATTAATTTGCATGAAACCAAGTGCCTGAGAGATTTTTCTTTGATGATATTATTTTCCCAATTTAAAATTAAATTAAGACATTAAATGTTTCTACCATCTGGGTTTTTGTTAATACATAAAGATGTATGCATAACATATTATTTTTCCTTCCCAATTCTACTGGAACAAAGTCATAGAATCATAGAATATCCTGAGTTGGAAGGCACTCAAAAGGATCATAATGTCTAAATTTATCTTACTAATATTAAGCAACATAAACTATTACGTGATTTTTGATTTAAGAACCATTACAAAATACATTTTAAAAATGTGTATCTAGAGATTTAGCAATAATTTCTATGGCAATAAAACTACTTTAGCAGGAAGAGCTAGAATATTAGCTGTGCTCCCCACTTCTAATTCCCAAATCACAAACATGTATCTAAACAGTATTTTTTACATAATGATATATGTGCATGCACATGCTTTTGAACTATGTGCAACAAACTATTTATTTCAAGTACAGAGACATTTATGCAAAAGCAAGGATTGAAATGTTAAGAAAATGCTAGTTTTGATTAGTTACTGAATGGTTTCTGCAGAATATTTTGTCATATGAGCAGTTTATGTATTCTCTGTAATTTAGGATTCACACTGTATTACAGGTCACCAGTATTAATGCACTCAGTAACAATTCTGGTCTATGAGTTGATGGCTGAAGCCCACAAAATGTTTTACACTGGTCACCAAATAATTCTGATGGTTATTTCCACATACAGAGGTATATCCATTGAGATCTTCAATTGTGCACCAAGTTTGTGCTGAAATTTTCATTCTTGAGAACTACATTTTCTTTTTGCATAAAAGTCTGGGAAAAGCTAATAAAACATTATTCACAACATCCACAACTTAGGTTTATTTGAAAACATGTTGAAAGTTAAACTGATTAATTATTCTTAAATATGCTCATATATACTAATAAGAAAATTAAGCAGAAAAGCTAGCATGAGACTTCTGACTTCAGTGGTGTGAAATCCTTCCCCTGATCTCTGCTGCACAAGCAGGTGAAGCACATTGAGGTGAAACACATGATTAGCTGCTATACCAAAAAGTATTGGTGTCACTGTTTTCTTAGGTCGGGTCTATAGGAATAACTCAAACACCAAAATAATCTGTAGCTGCTAAGCAGACTACTAGAAACCTGTTTAGAAAAGAGAACTGGGAGAAACTGAGTCTCTGGGGCTTGTGCTGAAGAGCAGGAAACCTCACAGAGCAAGTGAACACCACACAAGCCCCAGAGTTCTAAATCCCACCTGAATAAATTAACGGAACATCAAATGTAGCTGTGTTTCTATGAAGCTGCTTTCAGTACTTATAGCTGCAAATGGCATGTTCTAAATGTACACTTGAATAGATACTGTGCACTTTGATTGCATTTTCATCAACCAGCAAGTGTGTGCTTTTGACCAAATCCTGCTGCAGATCAAAGCTTGACACAACAAACCATAACAGAAGTATTTATGAAGAGTTCATTACTTGATCACTGTATTAAACACCCTGGCACTTGTTCTATTTTCTTGAAAGATGAAGAAATCAGGGAGGGGGGAATAAGGATTAAGAATACACATGGATTTTTTGTGCCTATTTCCCTGCTTTTCATAGTTTTTTGAACAAGGCAGAAACAAAACACTTGGTGCAGAGAAGAATTAGAGTTCAACTTTCCCCTGATATTCACCATTGCTCTAGATGCACTTGCAGGTAGAAAGGCTACAAACTGAAACATTTACAGTAATTTTTAACTTACAGTGTTCCAAAACATGCCTCCCCAGAAAAAAACCCTTCAGGCAATGTTCTCTCTACATTTTTAACAGCTTGAGAATGCACATTTGCTGCTTGACCTAATATTAGAAATAAAACTGTAACTGAATGTCTCATCTATAAGTAGCTTTATTGAATTTGGACACTGATGCTGTACAATGTCCTGGAAATGACTCAGCATGGCTTAAACTGACATCTGCAATTTTAGAAAGAAGCAGCAAATACTTACAAATAGGACCCAGTTCTAACAGTTTGTCAAAGGAGCAGCAAGATGTGGTTCCAAGTGTTGCACAGAACTGCAGAACCAAACAAACAAACAAACAAACAAACAAAAAGGTGTTATAGCACAGATAATTACCAATTGGAAAAAAAAAAACTGTCTGCAAAGGCAACAATAAACAAAAAGATTAAATGATATAGGGCAAAATAAACTGATGTTAGTCATTACCTGTCCCTAGTGGAACTTTTAAGAATGTGGGTGGGTTTTTTCCCAAAGCTCCCATAAGTGTCCATTGAAATAGATGCATAAAATGTCAACGTAAAATTGACTGAGAAGTACTGCAATATAGTCACATTATTATGCTATTGCTATAATTTAAATATTTTCTATGTGTTCCATCTGCTTATCGTGTGGCCCAATACTAACCTCACATATGCCACTGCCATCAAAAGAATTTGCAGTTCATGGTATATAAACAAGTTCTGAACTTGAGCAACTCTAAGGTGCTGGAATTCCTGTTGACAGAATAGGTCACCAAATGCTGCTGCCTCGATTAGAGCTCTGCAACAGAGATTTGTAACTGATGGATGCTCAGTGGATCTGCAGCCTGGAACCTGTTCACTACTAGCACACGTTCACTATTTGACTTGTACGATTTTTTCGCAGATAAACTTATTCTCCCAAATTCATCCCAAAATACTTGGACCTATTCTTCCCTCATTCTGTTAATACCTCATTTAATGCACCTTTCTGTGTGACCAGTGGGTCAAAAGCAGAGATAACATAAATGCTGAAGTTTCACAGTAGAAAAAGAATATAACTAGGTGAAAATGAGCTATCATAACTTACTGGGAATATGCAGGTAGAATTTTAAACGAAAGGCCCCAAATACCAATGCATTTAAACTGACATTATTTTATTTTTGATTTATACACTTACGTTTTAAACGCCCTGTCTCATTTCTGAAAGCACTAATAAAGGCTGGGTCTGTTTTTTGTCTTGTACTGAATTTTTACATACTAAAAGACACTTTACAGTTTAAATTGACTAATAAAATATGCTGGGTTTTAGTCAGAGTACTGAAATCTAAAAGCATTGGATAATTTATCAAAGACACACAGACTACAGTACAGCCAGGAGATGACTATAAAAATGCCAAATCCAGAATTTTGCTTTTTTTTATTTATTTTAGTATTTCTGGTTACTTTTTCTGCCAAGTACACTGTCAGTGCACTATCCTTTGCTTCTACATTTTTTCCCTACGCATCAGCAACTAGCCATATTTTTCAGTGTATATGTGTGCACATGTCCCTCAGCGAATTCAAGATGAGACCAATAAGAAGAAAAAGGGAAAACCTAGATGATACTTGTCCATCCACTAGACTTTTCAAGAAACAAGCATACTGTCATAGCAAAACTTGCAAAAAGTAATTATTAAAATAATAAAGGGACAATACAGTATTTTTTTCTGTATCAAGCTACTAAAAAACCAAGTTTGAAACAAATACATTTCTGAAAATGAGAAGCACATTTTATACATAGCTGGTAAAATTGTGTGCTAACATATTCTTCCCTCAAAATAATCTAATCTTGATCTTTACTGGGCCTTCCGATGTTCCTGAGACACATGAGAAGAACAGAAAAATTGAAGTGCCTTGAGGTATGCTTACGACTTCTCTGGAAGACTAATCACCCTTTGAAGAAGGTTACTTTGAAATGATTGCAGGATACTTTTTTAAAATAGGAATAGATTTGGTGCCTATTTTTACTAAGAGGACAAGCATGTATGGAGTGAAAATATAATTATCACATTGTTGTCTACCTAAGATGTTTCCACAATCAGGAGAAACCTGCATTTCAGCTTTGGCTGAAGTGCAGATCTACACACTGGATCATAAGAAATGAAGGATATCATAATGAAAATTCCAACTTTTCTATATACATAAAGAATGGGGGTTAAGCCATTGGACTGGGAAATACTCAAATAAAAGAGCTCATTACAGACTTAACACTGCTTTTATCCATATATTTTATGATAATATGGTATGAATTTTCTGACAAGATTAGAGTGAAATTATCTTGGCTAGTTCAGCATTTAAAATAATGAGGGAGATTTCACAACAGAAAGTTGCACATTATTGTTATTAGTGTTGTATTGCAGTTAAGGTATTCTTGTAATCAGGATAAGGAGTATGTTTTTTCATTGGGAGATTATATGAGTTCAAACATATTCTTAGTTGTTTAAATAATGGCTTACTCTGTAAAGTATACCTCAGTTTCTAAAATAATTTTGTTTTCCTCTCTGCAGGTGTCTAAGCCTCAAAGCTACTTGCTTTAATTCTCAGAAACCACTTAAAGTGACAGCATCTCCCATTGTAAGGACTCTCATTACCCCGCCTCAGTACTACAGAATGAATCTAACTCGATTTGTAGCCTATGTAACACCAGAAAAATCACATTTGTGCAAAGGGCAGGGGACAGGCTGCATCACAGAAATGGGACTGATGGCTCAGTGTAGCCTGCAGGCCTTATCCTTTTCAGGTTGTGCACTTCAAATTTGACTCAGCCTGGGCTGTGAATACAAAACAGCTAAAAAGCTTGCATCAGTCATCTCATGTATTACTTTCCTGAAATGAAGACCTATGTTGGGAAACATGCATGAATCTTTATGATGCCTAAGAGCAGTTACTCTCAATCTTTTCAACTGGAAGACCTTCTATGGCTTTTGAAAAAGACATGAACATATTTTGCACAGTTTCACCACAAAGCTTTTCATTTGCAAATAATTAAAATGAAGCAGAACCTTTAATGCTCCCTTATTGTTTTTATTTTCTCCACCTCAGTTCTTTGTCAGCTTGCATTCATGAGAATGTTTGTGGCCTGACGAAAACTGCAACAGTTCTCTAAACTACCACTCAGTATTTACAAAACAGCAACCATTCATAAACTGTGGGTTAAGAAACATCACCCTAGACATCTGTACATGTCTTGAGAATGCTTCTTCCAAGTGGAAATCTGTGGTCAGGATCTAAGTGTTGACTTCTACTGAAAAGATGACTCCTCTGTCAGTCTGATTCTGATTTATTGTTTCCCGAGTGACTCTAGATATAAACAGCCTGCTTCTTAATATCCTGCAGACCATCATTCAGAAGAGTCATTTCAGCTCGAATGAGGGAGATTTCATACCAGGCAGCAAGGAGGCTGTGCCATAGCAGCTTTTTTAAGGTTGGTGCAGTATATTGTACTACATATATGCCAGCTGCAATCTATCAGTGTTGCTTTATGAAAGACGGCATAAAGCTCACAGGCCACTTACACACATTCAAGTGAACTGGGCTTGAATGCAGTGGAAGCTACATCTGCATTTAGAGGTGCTTAACTTAGTGGTCTCCAGATTTGGGCATCCCAGTCAACACTGAGCCAACGCAGAGGTCTTTCTCAAGCTGGGACCACAAGGCCCAGCTGAGAAAGGCATCTACATATGCGTTTAACCACCAGTGTGTGTTTATAATTAATTAAATGGCCATGACTTCATCATATGTGTTAAAGCTCCCCTTTTAATGGTGGCCACATGGAGGGCTGCGTATCATACACACTGGGAAACTGCTCCTCAGTAAATTGTGGCAACTTTAATGCCTCAACACCTGACATGGTTGAGTGCTTTTTTTGCACAGCCTGCTTTCTTTACGGTATTAAAATACCAAATGTATTTTTAAAGAGACAAATTAACACAGGCTTTATTTTAGAAAAAAAAAAAAAAAAAAAAAAAGAAAACAAAAGTAGAGATCTGGGTACCCTATAGGCAGTAGCTTTCACTGAACAAAATGATATACACATTACTGGTGCTAAAAGATACTGATGGTGGGTAGGAATTCAAAGACTCCTTTTAAAGACAATGCCTCTCCCCCAAAAAAAGGCTGACTGCAAAATCCTATGTATCTGAAAAGCAAACCTACAATTACCAGATTGCTGTAATGACAGAACCTCTTTCACATCAAGGAAGCCTGACCCTGATTGTCCACTCATACCTACAGGGAAAGCACTTCTATCAAGCTCACTATAATGATTGCTCGTTTATTCATTAAGTATAAGAGGGGAATCATGCCTATAAGGCACTGTAATTTACTTGTATTTTCTTTTTAATCCCTTACAAAACCTTTTCCTCCTGATAAGGGAGACTGCAACAGCTTGGACGCAAACAGGACGTCTTCATTAGAAACGATGTCTCTGCTGTCACAAGTCTCTTCAGGCAGAATTTCTTCCATCAAACTTGTGCTTTGATGTTGAATCACTCCCCATAGTTAAGGATCAGTGAATACAGGGAGACAAGGAATCAAGTGGCTTAAGGTGTTCTCCTGGTAATATGTGTATCTTTGTTGCCAGAACAAAATACAATAGCGTCAAATTACTCAAGAACAAAAGACATGGAAATGCTTTTGACATCTTCAAGCCAGAAAAGGGAGCACTAATACAGTGCATGGGCTGCTGGTCATTATGACAGAGAATTAGCACACCTTTTGAGTTAAGAAGCCAACCATAAGGATCACGAGACCTAGTTTAATCTAAGCTGATGTGTTTTATGTATACAAATAAATGGAAGACCTGGTACAGGCCATATTAGCTCAGATTGAGCCTCTGCTGTCTTTGAAAGCCTGTTTTGCTCAGGTAAACAAACAGGGGAAGAAAAACAACAGTTAAATCACTCGTTGTAAAGGTGTCATTGAATACATAAACCAGACTTTTTTCTTTCCTCTTGTTACATAGCAAAATTAATGAAGAATGAATATTTATGAAAAGCAAGTTGCCTTTCTTTTTTTGTTAATGGACAAAAGCTGAGAAAAAAACCCACATTGACTTTGTAGTTAGTGCATGAAGATGTGATGTAGTGCTGTACTTGTAATTGTTTAAAATTAACAGTGAGATACACAATTAGGATCCTGTGTAAGGTATAATGAGCTGGGATCACACAACAGAGAAATAAAACATGCCTTGTGGCATGTTCTCTACCATAATAGGTGCACCCCACAGAAAAAAAATAATTCTCGAAGCCCTAGAGATGCTTTGTTTCTCAGTCATGGTCTCATTAT
The DNA here is from genome assembly GCA_035583185.1 of Anabacerthia variegaticeps. Lineage (NCBI taxonomy): Eukaryota > Metazoa > Chordata > Aves > Passeriformes > Furnariidae > Anabacerthia > Anabacerthia variegaticeps. The sequence continues at coordinate 80,490,779 of JAWWEW010000078.1, forward strand.
ATTGGACAGCAATTGACAGGATGTGCTTGGTCATTCCAAGGACTCACTAGTTCTAGGCAGCCTAGAAATTAGCAGTATTCTGCACATATAAAACCACTTTTCTCTCTAGTCATCCTCATACTACATAAAACAAACTCTAAAGGTTAATAACAAGAAGAGTAAAAAGATTGTATTTTCAAAAGAGCTTGGTGAAATTTAAGCTTCTTTGTCCCATTTGGCACTTATCCATGAGTATAAGAATGCTTAATCTGCTAATTCTTCTGAAAACAGTTCATAGAAATTCAAGTTCACATTAGCCCTTTTCAAAATGTTACCACATGAAAGAAAAGAAAAAACTGTTGTCAGACATGACTTTCTGAAAAAAATTGTGACACATTTTTGAATCTCTTAAAAATCTAATTTCTGAAGTTCTCAGTTTCTAAATTGGTGGGTTTTTTCTTCAGTTTTTCTTCAGTGGAGGCCAGTAAAAACATATTCTTTGTAGCATATTATACCCCTTAATAGATCTATACAGCCCATGGTCAGTATGGAGTTTTGCAGAGGCATAATGCTTGGAAATAAGCAAAAAGGTTTGTTGGTGATGTACAAGCCACAACAGTACTTACTTCACAGGGGAAAAAAACCAAATGGTAAAATCTTGTTTTAACTTGAAATAATAAGATGCTGTTCTGAACTGGCATAAGGAGCAGATCAGAACAATAAGCAAATATTATTTTTGATCAGGTACTTATAGTAGAACAAAACTTTAGAATTTTATCTAGTCTAACACTGTTCTATGTCAAAAATTGGGAGATTATGAGCTTAAGCTACTGAGATATAAACACATTTGCTTTTGTTAGGCTGCTGTAAATGCAGGAATCTCTGGAAAACAAAGTGGACAGATAACTAGAAATTATGACACCTAAAGTTTCCACAACTGCATTCCCTACAGCTCACTTGGTAGACATTAGTTACATACTCACAAATACCTGACTGACAAAGTCTGATACTGATGATATTTGGGTTATATTATGGAGGTTCATTTTTTTTTTGCTAAAGTAGTGAGGAGGGGAAATTATTTTTTCTTGAGGATACTTAAGATTGAGAGAGCATATTTTAATTTATTTCCTTTAAGCTTGTTTTATGTGTAAGTTAGAAACTGAAAAATATATAGTTCAGAATTCAAGGGTTAGAAGATTATAATACTGCAGGATTACATTCAACTAAAAGATTGACCGCTATTTATTCAACTGTCTAATATAACTTCAAGTCCTTTTAAAACATCTTTTTTTCTGAAAAGTGCAACCAGCTGCTCAAATTGGTTTCTCCTCCTGCACAGAAAGGCATGTGAAGAACATTCATGGAACCTCTCCTAGTATTCTAGCCCAGCTGCCTATCAATGCCTCTGTCAGGGATGAGATCATCTATTCATGTCAAAAGTATCTTATCAGAAGCAAATAATCCACTGATTAATTAAAATCCAGTACTCACAAAGAATGGTATAAGACCAGCAGCTTTGTCTTCATCCAGAACTTTCTTCAGGGCTGAACCACAAACACTAAATGTATCATCTGAAGGAATACTTTTAATCTTCACAGCACCGATTAATGCAGCCCTCTCCACAGATGAATGAGCCTACAAGGAAATGGGGAGATTTTAAGACTGACATTGTTTATTGCAATGTAAGAAGTTCATTTGAATTTAAAAAGAAAAAAAGTATTTTCTTTAAAGTAAAGCAATACTTGAGATTCTGGGACTATCGATTGAAATGTAACAGATACATACCTCTCCCTCTTTTATACAGATAGACAGACAGATGGACACACATACATATATACACATGCACACACAATAAACTAATAGAAATCCTAAAATATCCTTGAGATCACTGCTATAACACCATTCAGACAAGAGTTCAATTAACCTTAGTGAGAGATTTAATTAATATGGTAGGATTGATGTAGAGCTTGAGGATTTGGCTCTAAATCAACCAAAAGACATGCAGATAATCAGCTTGCCTGGTAATGATTCAGTTGCTCGCTAGCATATTTTTAAGGCATACCGCTTTGCTGACCTCTAAAACAATACACCCTGTGGTATGGTACAGATCGAGATATTTTCTTACATGACCACGTTTTTTAGATTATGTACTGACTGAATTGTGGTTCATTCATTCATCCATTTTGTTAGACAGGTAAGGATCATTCCCAATAGGTTATTTTATTTTATTAACAACCCATTTCATTTGAATTCTCCTGAAAGAATACTTTTTAGAGCACCAAGCACATGTCAGTAAACAAAAACAAAGATATCACTAAGTAATTCTTGTAAAATTTTGAAGTACAATGGAGTAATAACTAGGATAATAACCCTACTAACATTGAAAGATACATTTAGCCACAAAATATTCTCATTAAGAGCATGACTGAAACAAAAAAGAAGCTATTTTACCCTTCACCTTCTACAGTTTCATTAATCATCATTAATTTGAAAAAGAAAAATTCCTCATCTTTTCATATCGTGACTATTCTCATGCACGTCTCCATCTTACCCTTGTTAATTCTTGCCAGTGCCTACAAGAGTGCTTATTAATTATATTTTAATTAAGAACATAATCACAGAAATAATAATCCAAAACTTCAGTTGAACTAGACTAGATGAAGATAAAGCTTTTGCCTTTCAACTTCACATATCCCTGGAATGACGTTTTAAAGGTAGATGTACCGTTAATTTGTATCTCAGCAGTGCCTCCTGTTAAAGTGCTTTGGTAAACTAAATAGGCACCAACTTGAGAAAATCTGGAAGCCTAGACTTGAAATACAACTTTAAAGTGGAAAGCAATGTGTGGCATAGCAATAACATACTTCATTCAAGTGTACAATGGAAAAAATATGTTTTATAGCTTATTTATACAAGAATTGCAAATAAGCAAACTACAATAATACAGTGAAATTTTTAGCCAGTCAAAAGCTCTAAATTGCTTCATCAAGACTTAAAAATTGTAGCAAGATTCTCTTCCAAATTCACTCTTGCATTGTTGGTGAATGGCTTTCACTCCCACAGAACGGCTTATGTGTACCTTTCTTTTGTGGATTATTGCCTGTGAGTCACACAGGTCTGTTCTTAATGCAGAAGGAACGGTGAGCTCTGCAACAATCTGCTTTGAAAGGTCGGCAGTATCTTAAGGCAAATCCTTCTGTAAACATAAGATCCTCTGACCTTCAGTAGGCAGGAAGGCCTGTCAGTCCTCATTTCAGGTCAGCCACTTACATGGGACGAAAAATGAAAATAAGTAAAAGGCTTTGTGCACCACTGGGTCAGTCAGAGTTCCAGCACTGGTGGCCTGTGCAATACTGACCTTAGGGTCCCAGGCAAAAAAAAAAGGACAAATATCCTTTGTGCCTCTTGAAAGCAGTTATCTTTCCTCATATTTTCTTGAATCTTCTCACCATGCAAGTCTAGTTCCTCTTCCCACCAGCAAAATGCAAGGATACTTCTAACTTCTTCTACAGTGCTTTCTAACATACACTTAGTAGTAAATCAAAGTAAGGCTGAAACCTGGCCATTTTATTCTGCATAATCAGATATTAGTTAAAAATAAACATTAGGTACTAAGGAAGAGGGGTTTTTTTCTATCTAATTGACATGTAGATAAGAAAATGTTACAGCTATTAAGAAAAACAACATTGCTTGGCCCTTCAGTAGGATTAGCATGTCAGAAAGGTAGCAGCAGCAGAACTCCTAAGAGTACAATTTGTTTTCATTAAAAGTAAAAACCTCTCACGGTCATGGCCTGCTGAGAATTTAGCATAACTCAGTCTGCTAAATACCACTCACAGTCAGAAATCAAGGATTACATTTTCTGTTTCTTTATAAGATTTCTTAGTTGAATTGACAGATGGAGATTTTATTTGCTTCTTAAAAAAATAAAATATTGTTTTGGGCTTCTTCAAGTATTGTGACCAATTTGCTTTATATTCATGTTGTCTGTGTGCAAGCATCTGAACCCATAAGTGCATATGAGGGGATGATGTATGCGTGTTTCTCTGCACATGTGTATGTAGGAGGTAAATAATATGTGCATAGATGGACATATAAGTTTGGATGTAACAAAAGATGGTCTAGACCTATTCAACATAACTAGAATTAACACCTTATTTATCTTTACTTCAAATGACTCTTTTATAAAGAAGCAATACTTTTGTAACACTGACGCCTGGATATTTGTTCTTTGTATTACGGTAGCACACATGAGATTCCAGCCCACTTATCACATAATCATAGAATCACAAAATGGCCCGGGTTGGAAGGGAACTTAAAGATCATCTAATTCCAACCCCTCTGCCAAGGGCAGGGACACCTTCCACTAAACCATGTTCCTCAGAGTGACATCCAACCTCACCTCCCAGGGATGAGGCATCCACAACCTCTCAGGGCAAACTGTTCTAGGGCCTCGCCACCATCACAGTAAAGAATTTCTTCCTAATATCTAATCTAGACCTCTCTTTCAGCTTAAAACCATTCTGCCTTGCCCTGTCACTACATGCTCTTGTAAAAAGTCCCTCTCCATCTTTCTTGTAGTCTCCCTTCAGGTACTGGACAGTCGCAATTAGGTCACCACACAGCCTTCTCTTCTCCAGGCTGAACAATCCCAATTCTCTCAGCCTTTCCTCATTTGAGAGGTGCTCTGTCCCTTTAATCATCTTGGTGGCACTCCTCTGGACTTGCTCCAACAGGTCCACGTCCTTCCTGTCCCCTGGTGGTGGGGACCCCAGAGCTAGATGCGGCACTGCAGGTGGGGTCTGACCAGTGCAGAGTAGAGGGGCAGAATCCCCTCCCTCACCGTGCTGGCCATTTGATGCAGCCCAGGACACAGTTGGTTTTCTGGGCTATGAGTGCACATTGCTGGGTCATGCCCGGCCCCTCATCCACCAGCACCCCCAAGTCCTTTGCAGCAGGGCTGCTCTCAATCTGTTCAACCCCAGCTTGTATTGATACCAGGGTTGACCTGACCAAGGTGCAGCACCTTGCACTTAGTCTTGTTAAACCTCCTGAGATTCCCATGGGCTTCAGCTTGTCCAGGTGCCTCTGGATGGCATTCTGTCCTTCAGGTTTATCAACTGCACCACTCAGCTTTGTGTCACCTGCAAATTTTTTGAGAGTGCACTTGATCCCTTTGTCTGTGTCCTTAATGAAGATATTAAATAATATTGGTCCTAATACGGTCCCCTGAGAGATACACTTATGATGTGCAGTAAGATTTAAATAAGCAAAACCAAATAGTGACCAATCCAAAGAGTTTATGCTTAATTCACCTGACCATTCAGATGGCTGAAATTGTTAAGTACAGATGCCATGTGTCCATGTTAATGAGAGGTACCCACCTGATCAGAAGCATAAGCCACCAGCCTGCCCATGATCTCTGCTTCTGTTAGCTCAGGCTTTTCTGACTGCACCCGTCTGATAGTTTTTGTTCTTGCAGCCAGCAGCGAAATCAGGGTGGCCTCACTTGCACTTCCCTGTGGAACAAATTGAGAGAAGGTTCAAAATGAAAACATTTCAGAAAAAGAAAAGCAACGTTTTCTTCTGCATGAATCTGCAAAGTTGTTAACAAAAACTGCAGATGAGAATGTGTAATCTCCTACTTTTTAAAAATACATCTGACAGCAAGGGAGGAATCTCTTTGATCTTGGTCTCCTCCTTCCTGATGCCTCTGTTCTCTTTAAACTCTATGCCTGTTCACCTTAGGCACCAGCCTTGCAATCAGTGCTAGAAAGCTGGACTCCCAGACTTAAATGTATGTGAAAAGGCTCTCAAACCAGGCACCAATCAGTTGTAAACCAGTAACAATGCGAGTAACTGCTGATTTCTCTTACTCTGGATTTCTGCCCATTTAAGTTCCATCGTGATCTGAACGTCAGCTCTCACTTCAATAAAGCAATAAGCCTAATTATATGCCTTCTTTGACATTAGAATTACCCTGGGCAACTCAATTATTGTGTCTGAAAGAGAAAAAACACTGAAAAACCAAAAATGCTATGATTCAATATAGCTAACTGCATTTCCAAGTATTAGTTATGCATGTTTTCTTTATCACACACAGATGAAAAGAAGAGTTACACACTATTTCTAAATTGCACTTTGACTTACAAAACATCACTTTAAAATGTGTCTTGGATACTCTGGAACAACAAAAGGGGGAATTTTTTTCTATCAATTTATTCTATCAACTTTCTGAAAATTCTTTCTACGGTTTTTATCTAGAATGGGCAGATGAGACATGCTCTAAACTCTTTTAAGTTATAAGTAACAGTTTGTAAACATGTGTTCATAAATTTCAATGTATTGGGATGTCTATATACAAGATCAAGATTTTAGGTACTTTCAAAGTTGATCAATCATCATGTAAATCACAGCAGTGCAATGAATACAGCTGATTGTATTAACATGTATGTCTCTGAAATATCCCCAGTGTCAACAAACTAATGGGTGATGGGTTTTGTCTTTTACCAAAATTATATCCTCCCTCTGTTGAAGACCTGTGTATACTTACTAATTACAACAAATGTTTAAATACTTGGAAAGCCTTTTGTCTTCCCTGAAGGTAGGCCTGATCCAGCAGATTTTATATGTGAAAATGATCCCAGTGAATTCAGACCTCCTCCTATACTGAAATTAGCTGAGCTATTTTTATGAGACAAAGCTGCCTTCTACACATGGAGAAATCATCCTACTTTTTCTGTCTAAAAAGTCAAAATATCTGAAATAAAAAAACTGTTTATACTCTTAGTGTATTTCCAGGACATGTAAGAAATATGCAAATTAAAAAATATATAAAAGAAAACCGCTGTAAGAAATTACAAAGGTTAAGGCATTAATTTGAGATATGGCTGAACAACTTAGGCTGAAGAACAGCCTCAGCTTTCTGAGGAGTGCCACAAGGTATCCTGGCTGTTCATCGAGACTGGTGCATAGTCAATGTATGCAACAGCTCTTGTATGAATTTCCTTATACAGAAACAAGGATGAAAAGGAAAGGGCCGGTTGCCTAGCTGAGTCTTGCCTCCTGATACACAGCTGGGCCATAGCCTAAAGGCACCTAAATCTAGCAACCTGGAAATGCTTTTGGATGCCTCATGATAGACACAGGCCTTTTTACCTTGCCTCAGTTTCCATAAATCACCTTTTTTAATATTGAGTCACCTTTTTTATACTGAAGCTTATGGTGTTTGCAGAACCTGGTTTCCAAAGCTCTTCTATACACTTGGAACCAAAGTCTTGTGCTAAATACTTTGGAGGAAAAAACCCCCTTGGTTCTTGAACTACTTGGCTAACTGACAAGTAAGATAAATCAGCAGTGTTCCTTGCCAGGCCAAAGATATTTTTGTCTCACCCCTAAAATACTTTTTCTTTGCAGAGCAAAAAAAACTCCTTAAAATTCAAAGTACATTTTCCAGCAATTTATCTAGAATGAACAGCAGGATACAAACTTCGGGAAGAAAGTTGCTTTCTCATTTATTTTTAAAAGCTGGTTTTCCCCCCTCTTGAATGCAGTATTCTGCATTAAGTGAAGGATGATGATACCTTTCCTTTTACCACAAGCAAACAAATGTTGCCATGGCAAGCAGGCTCAAGAGGCGGAAGAAATATCAGCAAGAGCTGATGTTCATGTCCAACAGAGCTCTGAACTGAAATTTTCTTTCATCTTTTGCCATTTTGAAGTGTCATCCTGCACACAACAAAGTGCTTCATATTGACATAGACTTTCAAATGTAATTAAGAGCCAATTTTCACAGGCTCAGTTTTACCCAATACCACAATAATTACTTGGCATTTACCAAGAGAATGACTGGCACTTTCATGTGCTCACGTTGTCTTTGCCTCACGCTCTCTTATTTGTATCATTATTGTTTCAGGAGCAAGACAAAAAGATCTGCAGTCCAAATGACTGCATTGTAAGCAGGAACACAGCCCACTTTCGATTCTTGAAACTGACTGGTTTCTGATGAAAATTATGGGCAATCCAGCATTGTCACCCTGGAAGGGCAATATTTCCTGCTGATAACAATCAGGCATAATTGCTTGCTTTCACCGGTACAAAAGAGATGCTGCTAAGATGCATGACGAAAGCTTGATTTTTCAACCATAACCCCCTCCCTCGCAATCACAATGATAAAGATACTAACAGAGAAAGCAGATGAGTAAACAACTACACTTTAAATACACTGGTGTAGGTGCAGCTCTGCCTAGGAGAATCAGAGCAGTTGGGTTAAATTCATTCTTGCCTTGGAAGATGTTGGGTAAAATGCATTGAAATATGTTGTAGGCATTTGCAGCTGAGATCAAAGAAAGAAGCCTCTGGTTATATTAGAAGCCTGTTTTAGGATAACATAGATCGTGCCCTGGCCTCCAATGACCAGACTTTAGAGATTATCAAAGAAGCACAGAACAATTCCTTAAAATTTAGTGGTTTTCATAGTAGAGATTTATTTTAGATAGATTAATAGTTGTGACCAGAATTTCATTTGCAGAATGACCATGTGCTAATGGAGCTACGGTTGACAAACAATACAGCTTTATTACGCATGCAAGTTCGCCCATTGATGACATATTCATTATTGTTCACATAATCTGTTCAGACATTGTGGGTTCCATTAAGAAGTCAGTGTGGGGGGGCGGGTTCTATTTTGGAGATTCAGTGTGGTCTGAAAATTGTATTATCTACTGATAGTACTGCTTAGGTTCAAATTTTAAGCAGTTCTTCATTTTATTATAATTTTCCAATATTTCTTTTTGTTATGTAAGGAAAACTTCTTAAAATCATTTCAACCTCTTTGACAACAACTGATAAGACTATCTACTACATTCTGTTATTTCTACTTCTCAAAGATTATCTCCTATATTATTATCCATTTCTTGATCTTTGACACTTTTTTTCCTTAAAAAAACCCCAAAAAACAAAAACCACAACAAAAAAGGAAGGCTCTTTTGGAAACTGACTGAAGTAAACAATTGCACATGTATAAGGTGGACTTCATGGAAGTCTTTGTAACCACTTTTCATGCTGCTCTACTCAAATCCTCAGATATATTTGAGAAGTTTTTTTCTAATTTCAGCTATGAGACATTGCCACACATTGGTAAGTACGAGCTCAATTCACACACCAACAAATTAAAGTTTCCATCCTATATGATTCTGATTTGAATGTTAAGCCTAAATTGTGCTTTTAAATTGAACTACTAGTAATTCTTCACAGAGAAGTGTTTCAGAAATCAGCTGCTCCAAAACCAAAGCTATTACTTTCCTGAATGATCCTACTCATCTACGGACTTTCTCACAGAGCATCAATCTTTCTGAAAATTTGAAAGGAATCCATGTGGCAGAAAAATATATATATTCCCTTTATTAGTGTCTTAGTATGAAGAGTTTGCAAAATCATGAAGTTCACAAACTCAATTCTTCTTCTTTTTTCAGTCCCCTCTTACCTGAATGACTCCTCCACCTTGGCCATCCTTTCCAGCTAAAAACTCTTGAGGCAAACTTATCATCTTCCCTAGCCAATCCAGCATGACAGTCTCCAGCTCTGTGCAAGCTGGACTTGCAGCCTGTGTTGAAAAATAGAGCAGAGGGAATAACCTCACTAGACCATGAAGAGAAATAGGCTCTACCAGAGCAAGAATAATTCTTTCCCTGTCTGTTGCCTATAGAGGAAGAAACGAGATGACTAGTGTCACCAGCCAAATTAGGGAACTGAAGACCACTTTTTGCATGTTCTTTCTAACACTTATTAAAAAACCAAAAAGTCAAAACAGGCCTTACATGGAACCATAAATATCAAAGATCAAAGCTAGGATTTGCCTCTTGCATATTTTTTTTCAACATCAAATATCAGCCTCTTTGTAGAAGAGTCCACCTCATATGAATGTACTTTTTTAAAACACAATTTTCCATTCATCCAGATGAAATGAGAAATAACCACACTGGGTGACAGACAGTAGTCATACTACTTATTGAATTACCAGTAAGTTTGCATTGCCATGACTAGTTCTACATGCCGGTGATTTTTCAAGAGCAAAACTTGTAAGAGGAAATAGCCTTGTATTCCTGGAGTTATTCAGGGTGTCTATGTGAAAACAATTAGTCAAGGAAATTTACCTGCAAAAATAGGCCTGTGATTTAAGTGCTATTAGTCAATAATTTCATTGTAGAATGTTACTGAAATGCTTAAAATCTTGGCAAGATGAAGCACCATTACCACATAGCAGTACACACCAGAGTAAACTTACCCAAGAGAAGCCCACACATCCTATTCCACCACACAGCATATCTGCAAGAAGAGCAGGAAAGGAAGAGGCTGCAGGGAAGTAGGCAAAAAAGTATGGACTGTGCCAGTGAGTCACCTGTATTAAGGGGGGAAATAATTACTTTTAACTAACGCAGGAAGCAGAAACATATTGTCTCAAAATCAGAAGGTTAGAGGTTGCGACAAGCCAACAGTTCTTGACTATGTGGGTACAACACAGGATGCCATTTTAAAGAAAAACTTACCTTGTTTTTTCACAATTTTTTTAATCTATTACTCCCAACAGTTCCAAAACCTGAGTTTTCCATTTGTCTGCCTAAAAGACAGGAATTGCCTGGGCTAAGGCAGCCTAAGTTTCTGTGCAGGACACTGTTCTTGAGCCTCTGCTGTCAGGGACTCTCTGGTATTTTGTTCTTCCATCTCTGTCATGAAACTGTCTTAGCAAGAGTCTCTTCAGTGCAGCAGAGATCCACAGAACTCTCTTGCCCACACTCTGATGTTGTTTTTTAACATTCTGACACTGAACAGAAGATCTAAACAATTTTAAGGGTCTGTGAGATATCTAATAGTGCTGCACAACTCCAATCTCATAAAATTCGAAAATGGGGAATGTATGGCCACACTGCAACGATCAGCGGAAATAATGTGATGTGACAATGTGATATGTTTGGCAAAAACAGCTTTCACATTGAAGGTAAAAGGCAAATTTCTGAAAAAGTACTTCGAGAGAATTAGATGAATTATAAGTGAGAATTCAGCAGAACGTGTATAGAATTTTTTCTTGGCTGTAAATCCAGAGGCTGATGAGTTTTGGAAGGCTAGCCTTTTCTTACACCATTTTGTTTCCTTTATTTTAATACTGGAATTCTTCTGTTACAACCAAAGGATAGTAAGAACATACATTCTCTGTTGCCTGAGTTTAGTGTTTCCTTGTGGTTTTGTTCTGCATTTCCAGCTCCCATGAATTTTACCTTTTACGCTCCTCTCTCCCAGTCTGTGATAAGATTTTTGTTTCTGGAGCTAACTCAGAGATCACTGTACTGCACCTTCTGCATTCTGCAAATATCCCTTTCTTTCCTCTTCTAACCTTCTTCATGCCAACAACCAGATCTTCTTTAAGGGACATGCTCCATGTTAAAGGGAAACTGTCTTAACTCTTGTATACACAATGAATCAGATATCACTTCCCCTGCTTTAGTAGACCATATACAAAATTTCAGATGCCCCTAGCTCTTTCATTGAAAACAGCTCCTGTCCTTTACAATTTCCCACTGTCTACACTAGGCCTGTTACTGGTACGTTCAAGATTTCATTTTTACAGCTCACTAGGTCCAAACCTGTAAAATCAGCTATCCAAAGACAAGCCACTGTGAACATTTTCAGCTGTATCTCATATTTGGTCAGGATCTCCTTCCTTGCTGTAACAAAGTTCAGAGCACTTGTGGCAAACACTTTCCTTCACAGATCATAAAAATAAAAAATAATTAAAAAAAATGGATGGGACTTGTTTCTTCACAGGAAAACAATAAAATATTCAAGAAACAATGGTCCCCAATAGACCCACGTGCACACTTTCACTGACATCCATAACAAGCCAGAGCTGCCACTGTTCATCTCCCCCACTCTAATCCTCTGTGATCTGTAAGACTTGTGACATTCATCTTGGGTTAATCAAGTTAAACTGACTGCTTGCTGGGAGCCATTTATTTGATGAAACACAGCAGATTCCAGTTGCACTACTCACATAAAGCGAAAAAGCTAAAAGCCCTAAGGCAAGTGCAGCTGCGCTTCTTCCTCCTGCCTCCCCTTCCCCCTTTTCTTGGAGCAGCTGTAAAAGTCATTTTTTTTCACCATGTTGGAACAGACACACTTAGTCAAATATTGGAAAGAGCATGGCATAATTGATGCTTGTTTTTGCAGCCCTCTGCTGATAAATGATGATACACAAGTGTCTTGGGTTCACTCTAATTACCACTCTAGTGCTTCTCAGAGACATTTGATTTCCAAAATTTCTTCTAAGGATGCCTTTCTCTGGCTTGCTTAGTCAAAGCAGCAGTCTTCCTTTACCACACACTAAGGATAGGTACTTCAGCTGAAAGTTCATAGATTAATGGACATAAAAATTAGCATCTTCAGTACTGATATTTGCAGTTACAACTACACTTAATCATTTTTGGCTCTGATAGAGGCGATCCATTTCAAGGAAACAAAACAAGTCTGAGAGAGAACAGCGAATCCCATTGATGTTTTTATATGCAGATCCTTTCCATGTCGCCTTCCTGCTGTGGAGAACAGAGATCAGTCGTAGTTCCCTCTATCCCTGCACTAACATCAGGAACTTGGCACTATTATTCTCATTATCATTTGGTAGACTGCCCTTCAGAAGTCTACAGTACATTTCACACTAAGTCTCCATAAAGAAGTTTCACCACTCGTGAATGCTTCTTCTCGTATAGGGTAAAGACAGCAATGGCTACTGCATAATTGCTTCACACAATTAATTGATAATTTCTTCTTTGAAGGAAAACCATTTTCACATTTTAAATCATTCAAAAAGTAGCAAATATCTGAACACAACTAACACAGTAGAGGTGTCAGCATGAACAAAACAAGAATCACTTATGTGTCACTAATAGCTATAGGCAAAACAAGGGTTTATGACATGCCATATTACTTTTTTTTTTTTCTGAAGAAGTTCAGTTCTTCATTTATAAAATGGAGATAAGACATTTCCTGGTGAAACAGTGGAAAAACACTATTGCTGAAAACCACCAGATGCACTTATGTTAGTCTTGTCAGGAAAAAGTGGGAAGAAGATTAAGGGGAAATACAGCCTGAGCAATTAGGGCAAAAATATCTTGGCAGATAGGCTGGCTATCCTGGTAAGGAGACTTTTCCAGTAGGAACAATGAGGGAAGCAGATGAAAGTGCACCATCAGGGGAGGAAGACAGACCATGTTGGCAAGCAAAGGGTGAAGGATAATGCAGACATGACAGATCTTGAAGAGAAGCTAAGGCTAAAGCAGAACAACCCCAAGTGTATCCACGTAAATAAGGAAGTGCTGAGAGGACAGTGTTATGGCAGGGGCAGGGGGAAGGAGCTCTCATATCTTTTCTGGAAAATCAACCCAAATGGGTGCCTTTCTGAAGTACCTACATGCTATGGCATGACACACGGGGAACAAACGAGAGGAAACAGAAGGCTGTGTGCAGTTACAGGGCTGTGGTTTCACAGGGATCACAGAGATGTGGTGGGATTGCTTTCATGACTGAAGTGCTGAAGCAGATGAGGACAGGCTCTTCAGGAAGGACAGACCAGGAAGACGTAACAAAGAAGTGGTTCTTTATGCAAGAGAGCAGCAGGAATGTGCTGGGCTCTGCCTATGAATGGACAACTGGCCAGTCAAGCACTTATGAATCAGGATTGGTGAAGATTTCAAGGTAGGCAACATTTGGGTGGTTGTCTGCTACAGACCACCTGGACAGAAGAAGTACATACATAGAGCGTTCAGACAGCTGGAAGAAACCTCATGTTCAGAGGTCATGGTCTTCACATTTGCTGGACAGACAACATAGCAGGACATAATCGTCAAGGGGGTTTCTGGAATGCATTGATAATTTCCTAACACAGGAAACTGTGGAGGAACTGCTGAGGCTGTGGGATATGGTGTGAGACTGCATACCTACAAACAAGAAAGGTACAGTCAAGACTGCATCAAAAGCAGTGTGGCCAGGGATCAACTGGCTGGCAAGCAGCTCTGAAGAAATGGACCTGGGGATCCTGGTGGACAAGTGAACATAAGCCAGCAATATGCCCTTGCAGAAACAACACCAACAGCATTGTTAGGCCACATTAGGAAAACTGTTGCCAGCAGGTTCAAAGAGATGATCCTTCTTTTCTGTGCAGCACTGGTGAGGCCACACCTGGATTGCTGTGTCCAGTTCTGGGTTCTCCAGTACAAGAAAAAAAGACACGGTCATACTGGAGTGATTCCAGTGCAGCGCCATGGAGATGATTAATTGCAGTGTCTGTCATATGATGACAGGCTGAAAGAGGTGCAGTTGATCGGCCTTCAGGAAGTGCAGGGGGTATCTTGTTCATTTGTTAACCTTCACACACCTCATGGGAGGGCACGAAGAAGGTGAAGCCAGATTCTTCTCAGCAGTATCCAGTGACAAGACAACAAGCAATGTGTACAAATGGAAACACAAAAAATTCCACTTAAACATAAGAAAAAGCTTTTTTACTGTGAGACTGGTCCAACTTTGGAACAGGACAACAGAGAGATTGCAAAGAGTTCCTGCTTGGAGAAATTCAGTGATCAGCTGGACACAGTCCTAAACAACCTGCTCTAACTGACTCAGCTTTGAGCAGTGGGAGTAGACTAAATGATCTATAGAGGTGCAATCCAATCTCTATGACACTATAACCTTGTGATTCTGTGCTCATGTGAGTCTTCAGAATTTAGTATAAACACAGGCAGAATCTGAGTTACTGTAAGAACTGGAATTTTTGTACTTGTGCTCTTTGTGTCACTAACACTAACATTTCACAGCAGTGGAAAGATTTTGGTTAGAAATCTCTTCTTCAGAATGTATCATTTTGTAAAAGTATATTTGTTTGCAGGGCATGTAAATTTCAAGAAAAAATCAGTTTAGTTAAGAGGGAACATGACATGTTATTGACATAATTGGAATTCAATGTCTCACTTTCTATTCTCAAATGATTCATCCTTTTTTTTTTTAATCCGATATTATTTTGTTGAATGTTGTTACATGTTCAAAGCAAAGTGCTTTTTGTTCTACTTCACTGACATTACTATTTTCCTCCAATGAAAAAGAAAACGCAATCGTATCTATGAGCAGCAATTAAAGGATTTGTATGTGTTGGACATAATTCTCATATCTAATCTGCACTAATTTAATTCTGTTGCATTTAAGGCTTCATCCACAAATCTTTGAAAAAAGTGGAGAGATTTCAAGTGACTTCAGTGGAGCTTTTGTCTGTTAAAGGACATCAGGGCTGGTTCCAAGGGAAGCAAGATAAAGTCATCTTGAATATCAAATATTTACATTGGTCAATGAAAAGGAATTGGTATTAGAGTACACTGACTAAACACATTTGCAGATTGTGATGTCCACTCACATCACAATCATATCACCTAGCTATATCTAGAGAAGCAACTCAATGTGGTTATTGCAGAGATCCAAAGGAGATATTCCTCATTAACATTTACTTAAAATTCCATCCTCTTCAAGCTACTTAGAGGTCTTAGTAGACAAGCATATTTTCAAAATAAAAAAGATAAACCATGAGTGGAAAATCAAGAAAGATTAAGACCTGGATAAATGTCAGATGCTTTGTTCTGCATTGTTGCCCAATAACAATCTATCCAAGGACTAATATTTAGGTAGTGGTCATCTGCCTTAAAAGGTACTAGAAGAAGCTGACATTTAGAACACAAAGAGCACAAATCAACAGAACAAGTATTGGGGAGAATCCTTTCTAGTGAACTCTGTAATAAAAAGAAGTCTCTTAAGAGAATTTTAACATTTAAAGATGAGCTTGAAGGAACACTTTAGGCACAGCAGACTAATAAAAATACCATTTCGTAAAATATTTACTGTGCTATGACAGCAGAAAAAATACCACATGAAATTGAAAGTTATGAAGCTTTACCTTAACCCATTCAAGGGAGGAAAGGGGATTATTTCCAAAAGTAAACCTTGCTTGAAGGAAAAGAATTATTTGATTACTTATAGGAAGAAAAGCAAACATTAGTTGTGTAAAGTGTTAGATCATATTTAACATGTAAAGCAGACTCCTGCCTTCTAAAAGTTAATCAGTGTGGGTACTTATGTGGGTAAGGTGTAGCTGCATAGCCTTCAACCCACACTTTCTTTGAAGTCTTTGAAAACCTAAATGTAGTACTGAACATTACACTACAGATCCGTTTTTCTTACCCCTGGCATAATGATCTTCTCAATGTCTTTAAATATATCCTCAAAGCTCTCAGGATCCTGGGGTGCACCGTCTGGGATGAGGGGCCTTAGGTATCCTGGTTCCACATCGGGGAAGACCTGTCTGTTGTCTATTTTCTCAAGGTAATCTGCAACATAGTCCACCATCTCCTTCCCTCTCTTGCGGAATTCTGCAGCATCCATGGGTATCAGAGTTTAGGGCTTATTATCAGAAAAACACTGTAAGAAAAATAGGAAAACAAAAAGTCATTTTGAAAGAAAACTTTATCAGTCTGAAACATGTTATTCATATGATTTATAGGATGACTCACAGGGTCATGATATAGATTATCTTAATACAGACAGACAGTATATTTAGCACAGAACAGCAGAAGCACATTGATGAAGTCTCAGACATTACAGACTTAATCCTGAGGGTTGCTGGTTGTTACAAGGATGTGGCACTGTTAAGTTGCACATAAAATACTCCCTCCTGCCTTATAAAGAAGAGGTCTAAGAAAATAGCATGCTGGGTGTCTCTATTATAATCTGTAATAACAAGCTATAATAATCACAGTTATCACAGTGATCCACTGTGCCACCCTGCCATGTTATCCACTTCTTGACTCCTGTCTTGCCTCAAGTTTCAGCTTCTTTACTCCTTCAGTGTAAATTCACATGCTTATAAACCTTATATCTTAATGAGGTTTCAATTAGAATTCACTTTGAGTAGATCTGTACTGCATTTTGCAGGAGGATGTGAGGAAGCTCTCTCTGGGGCTGTCCATATGTGCCTTAAGATAGGCAGAGACTGTGTGAGCACACCCAAGGTGATATATGGCTCAGCTGAGAGGAGCTGGAGTTCCCCTGCAAAGTGCATTGCAAACCTAAATTCATAATATTAGGGTGCCTGCTCCTGCCACCCTGGCCAACCCAAATTTTTTACTCTATGTGGCTATGCATTGAGTACTCAGTGAAGGTTGAGACCAAAGTGCCTAAAAAGTGTCCAGAGTCTTTAAACACTCAGATTGAATGATACTGTTCCTTGAGAGCTAGTAAGAAAACTGGCAAGTGAAACAAGGACACTCACTGCTGCTGTCAAGAATTACTGCACTTAGTTCACATACATTCAGTTCTTCACTTTGTAAGGAAATAATTATAGTAAGCACAATGAGAATATTCCATAATTAAGAGACAATTTTTCAGATATCCATATTTGTACTGAGGATTTGCAACTGAGGATGTCTCTTTGAGAAAAGAGACCCTTCTCAGCTTCATGATATTTGAATTAGTACTGTAACATCACAAAAGAAAGACATCATTGATAAACACTGTCCTAGAGACATCTTGGCTGCTACAAATAGAGGATCTGGGATTTGTGTGGAGCAGCTGCTATGGCTATTTAAGAAGGCCGGGTGCTGCTGTAGGTCATGAACCACTTGGGAAAGCAAGGATCTGCACAGAAGGGACTTACAGACTCCCCAGAGAATAGTTGTTCTTGTTGCTATTTTATTAGAGTTACATTATTCTCTTTAACCACCATGTAAGTGTTTATTTGGCTCTGTCTATGCCTTTCTGAAAGTGATATCAGGACCTTTCTCAGATCTTGCTACTAAGTTGCTGGAAATACACTACCAGTAGTCATTACAGTCCTCAGAGGATTCCGGTGGGCAGCTTGGTGTGTTATCTCCCTTTTGGAAGACTGTTTAAGGGACCAGGTTTGCTTCTACTTCTCTAAAATGAGGATGATTCTATTTCTTCAATACTCCCCAAATCTTATGTGCATTTTCATTTAACACATCTTTGTTCATAATTTGTTCAAAATTTTAATAAATTTTCTAAGTAAGTCAGCATGAACTGCAGCTATCAATATGCAACTCTGTGACAGCAACATAATTGCCCCACGAGGCTCAGTTCCTTGGTTTAGATACTTTTGCCAGAAGAAATCTAAATATTAGACTGTTGCACTTGTGTTTCAATCAATCTCTAACTGAACCCCCAACTTACGCTATTATTGTTTCTTTTATGCTACCTCATTCATGGGTTCATTGCTACAGCATGTTCTAAAGAACTTGCACAAGGTCTTGGGGTTTTTTCTCTGGTTTCAGAGATGAAAACTGAGAAAACAAGAATTTAACACACAACTGACAAATTAGTGGGAGATGCCTGAGACTGAACTGACTCCAAACTTGAGGATTGGTGTTTCCAGCACTACTGTTGCTCACCATTGTGTTATAGTCATTCCTACAGACTTTTACATATGGATCAGTTCAGCTGAGTGTCTTGTTCCATATCTGTAGATCCAGTGAACCACAAGTACAATGTAAGAGTATCTCTATACTACTTCCTAGCTTTACTTTGTAGTAATCCAATATAGGCATCATTTAACAAAGAAACTTCTGTGGATTGCTTAGTCTTTTCCCAAAATATAAATCAAATGGCATAAATTAAATTGCATTGTGTGTAAGCATAAAGCAGCTCAAAAACACACAGACAAAAATAAATTTACTTGATCATATTACCACAACAGAGATGGTATGTTATGTAGCTTGTGACCATTTTTCTTCCACCTAGATTTTTTTTTTATCTGAAATTGATTTCTATTACAACTAATATTTACATTATCTTGTTGCCTATATAGTGTGCTGATAGAATTTATTATCATTTTTATTATTAGAAGTCTGGACAAAGTTCTTTTCAGGTATAAGGATAAGCAAATAAAATTTATACCTAAACATCAGATACACATTCTGTGGTTTCATCCTATCACCATGGAACTGAAATTTGTCAATCCAATTTGACAAAATACACATTTTAGACAATCACTGAGATCTTACTTGTTATTTACTAACTATCTTCTTCATAGGAACTGAAGGTCCCAGCATTGTTTTGGCTTCATTGTTTCTTGTCATAAATCAGGGTTGCAATAGCATTCTTAAAATTCAAGATAAAGAATTAAATTACAGGGGAAACTCACTGTTTTGCATGGAAGATGTAACTGAACCAGGAAGCTTAAGCATAAAGAATGGGAGCCTTCTATCTCAAATATGCTACAGTGGTTGCAGTGCTATAAATTGTTACAAACTATTATTTACTTAACCTCTAATACTTACAATTCAGTTTGATCCAGGAAAATACACCAACCTGCTTCAATCTGAAGCAGAGTATTCCATTATTCTTTCCCCCAAAGACAATACTGAGAAATTAAAACTCTACTTTTCTGTGTCCGTACATCTTCTTTCCTAAAAGTCGTTGCCTGAAACGTACCTACTGTAATACACATATCTCACAGGGAAACCATGAAGGCATATGCCTTGAAGGAACACAGTGGTCACTGCTTTCACCTCCACTCTGTGAGTGACAAGACCCACTTACACTCTCATCCGGATTTTAATTCTCTTCCTGAACTGTTCGCTATAGGTCTGACTTCATCTGCCTGAAAGTACTACTTGCTATGGAAGCTACATTCAACAGAAAGTTGTAATGCTTACCACTTAGTACTCTAAAAATGCAAATTACTTCACCTCTCTACCAGTACCGAATATTTCTACTTCCTTCATGTATATATCAACACAGTGCTTAGAGACCTTTCCTCTACACCAGCATATTTTAAAAATATAGGATGTGATTTTCTAAGAAGCAAAGTGCCTCAGACAACTCAGCCCTTAGGGTTTAAAATGAAAACACTGTTTGAAAGGATCCATATTTTCTGAAGGGATGAGTGTTACAGTCTGTGTGCACTCAAAATATCCACTCAAGTTGAAAGAACTTAAACTGCAAAATAATGCAGGCCAAATTTCCAAAACTAAAAGCAAATTTCAGAGAAACGAAGCCTCTCCCTATTTAGTAGTGGTCTGTCTTCTTGAAGGGCCCAAAAGAGTGAGGAAGGCTCCACTCTTTCAGAGATCACACACCTCCCAGGATGAATTTCAGCATATTCAGTATCTGCCAGCTGAACCCCAAGTGAGGAGAGCACAGCTTCTCAGGAGGTACCCTGCCTAACTATCAACCCCTACCATACTGTAAGTAGTCTGTATGCAAAGTCATTGACAGCTTCACTCTGATTGGTAAAATACTATTTTACCAAGAATATTACGTCTGCGTATTTTGGTTCCCAGCAAGAATCAATGACTATTGTCACCATTTCCACTGCATACTTCAGATCAAATCCTAGGTTACTGGAGAAGACTGAGTCTGCTCTAAACTACAGGTAAAAACGAGAACAATTATATCAAACTTTAAACAATATTAATGTAACTTTTTAAATATTATTTATTCATATATAAACTCTTTGGTATTTGATTTTACTGTAATTTGTCAGAGGACAAGTACACTACACAATCTAAAGCTGATGTATCCTTTGTTGCTTTGTTTCAACTACTTCTACCTCAGTGAAGTGAAATTAGAATATGGCCACACTTTTTTTAGTGAAGTTACCTTAAATTGTTTTCATTCTTTAGACAGCATATGTTCCTTTGCAAACAGTTTCCTACTTTATTTGAAACTGAACCATACAAATGAGCAGTTTACCCACAATTAATTATTAAATACATTTATAGTTGCAATATTATGTTGATAAATTCAGCTTTTTCATTATTTCTCTTAGAAAGTATTGTCTGTAATTTTAGAATCTCTTTGTTTGGGCATTGTTTGTATTTACTAAATATAAATGTAAAAGATATCTAAATGCTACCAGGAAATTTGTTATGAAGAAGAAAAACAACAACAACAACAACAACAAAATTAAAAAGGTGAAAAAGAGGGAAAAGAGAACAAACAAACGAGAAGAGAGGTATATTTTATACATTCTAATTTTATGTGTGTCTGTTCTGCAGTTCATCAAAGTAACAAAAACAACAGCTAACATAATAAAATCTTTTAGCAGGTCCTATTATTCTATGCAGAGAGGAAGAACACATAGACACAATAGCGACTAAAACTGATAGCTGTATTTGCACACCAAAAGTAATAACTGTGTATCTTTCAAACAAATGAGACAAGTGCATTTTCTATTCTTCCAACTGATTGTCGCAGAACAAAATGTAATTTAAAGGCTCGTGGTGCTACACTGACAGCACTGAAGCCATGAGAACTTCCTGCTCTTGAACCCAACCAAAGGTTTTTGCAGCTGTTGCCACTGTTAAGCTAAACTTCCACTGCTGGCAATAGGATAGTGCCTGGTAAAGGACCGTAGGATGAATTTTATTTCAGCATGAGTGAAAAAGAACCAGATCTACTCTTTACTTCTACCTCTGCACAAGTCAAGGATTATGAATATATGTAACAGTCCTTACATTTTATTTAAAAAATTACATTTTCCAGTTAGAAGTTGCTAGTTGAATTCTTTGCCATCACTGGCACCGAGTCTGCAACTTCATAATTTTCCCATCTGAGATCTTACTACATCGATGGGAAAGGGTTATTTCTGAGGAAAATCTCAACCTAAAAAGTTATGCATTAAATTATCTTGAAATTTTACTATTCAAAATATTTGACAGAGAATTTCTGAAGGTCTACTTGGTTATTGCAAGCACTGCTGTATTTGGAAAGACAAGATACAAACTTTTTGCATACATGGGATTCTGCATAAATGCATATAAACTGTTATAGCTGACATACAGCAGATGTAAAAACAAGCAAAATGAAGATGACAGACAATATATTGTGCAAACTTAGATTAAAAATAAATGCTTTTATTTTTTTTCTTATTATTATCCCTAAAATAACACAAGCTAGCTGTTTATTAGCCAAGCTCCCACTCTCAGTAACCAATTGTTGCATTAATCCAAATGTACCTACTTGAATTTAATAACCACAAAGCCTTAAGGACAAAGAATGTTACTTACAGCGAGTTGGTAAGGTTTTTCCTTCTCCTCTGTCTTTCTCACTGTCTTTCTTTGCTCCTCTGTGAGAGCTATAAAGCAGAGAGGATGCAGTTGCCTGCATATATAGGCAGAGTATCCATGTCCCTTCAGCCTATCACAGCCAAGGGCTTTGCATTGAACATGCAGCAGCAGCATCTCTCCCTCCTCCCACACCTCCTCCAAAATACATTTAGCAAAGAAAACTACCCGAAGACAGATGG
Organism: Anabacerthia variegaticeps; assembly: GCA_035583185.1. Classification (NCBI taxonomy): domain Eukaryota; kingdom Metazoa; phylum Chordata; class Aves; order Passeriformes; family Furnariidae; genus Anabacerthia; species Anabacerthia variegaticeps. The sequence continues at coordinate 80,513,106 of JAWWEW010000078.1, forward strand.
ATCTGACCGAGAAGGGGCCACTGCCTGTATTAACTGTGAAGTGGCATGTGCCTTCTTGCAGAGACTCCATTAACAAGTCTGAGTTTATTAGCCGTGAGTGTCTGATCACAGGCTCCCGCTCTGCGTTACACTCTCCGGAACTGCTGAGGCTGCTGCTGTAAAAGCAAGTGCTTTGCTCCACTTCTGCGAAACATTATTTCCAGGAAAGAAACATGGATATGGTTGAAATGCCACTCAAGTGGCTGCACGTTCTGAACAGATATATATGTGAGATTAACATCCCTGGATATGCTTTATCCGACTTTTTCCAGTTTCTCCCTTTCATCATATGTATGCACACTTAAAAGCAATTCTAAGTGTTCACGATTTCTTTTCCTATTCTAAAAGTTTTATGTGAAGTTTCTTTCCTAGATTAATGCAGGTAACTTCCTGTCATTTTTATGTAGTTCAAATTAATTAAAAAAAAAAAAAATAAAAAACCTACCGGCATTTCATAGTCCTGAACAGTTTATAGCCAGGTAGTGCTGCAGATCTGGGCTGTGGTCACTGCTCTTAGACCAGTCTCCAGTACACTGCAATATTAGAGCCAACCTTTTTGTGAGGGAGGAAGAAGTTCTGGCTGTCATGTATTTTGAAAGTGTCGTGGCAGTGTTTGCTCTTCTAATGTCGTAAGACCAATTACAACTCTGCTACAATTCTGGAAAAATAAAACCAGGACCTAAACTCCACAAGTCTGCTGGCTGGTTTCATTGCACTTATACTAGATATTATTCTGTGATCTGACTTGCATTTTCAGTGCCCAGGCTGGCTGCTGTAATGATTAGTCTATGATCTTGAAAATCATTGAGAAATCCCAGAGTCAGGTGCTGTTGGCTCTCAGTTTTTTTCTACCACAAATCAACTCCTGAGTGCGCAGAGTTACTGGAAACTTCTATTTTAACTTTCTCCCTGAATTTGACTGAAAAGGCTGAAAATTCAAAATTTGTTGTAAGGGTGTAAGAGATGCAGAAAATGAAGACATCTCTAATAAACTTAAAGAAAACTGAACTTCCACTTCAGTGTTTCACCCAAACAGCTTGAAAAGGTAAATAACCTTCAAAGGAAATAAAAACTGGAAACTAAAACTAAGACTAGAGTACTAAAATGCTGGCTTCACCACAGTTGAAATACCAACTCAAAGTCATCTCATGTGTTTTTATTTCTCTGCTGTACCTGTAAAGTTTGCTGTGAACAGAGAACAACCACATTTCGGTTTTGGTTTTTTTTATTTTTTTAAATTCCTCAGGAAGAGAAAGAAAATAAAGCGTAAGAGGTACAACAGGCAAGCTGGAAAAGGGGAATTAAACGCCTTTTTAAAAAGCATGTTCCATGTCTCTCTACAATTCTAGTAATTCTTCTGGTTTGTACTACTTTCCTAATTCTCATCATCAACCATTGGCAATACACAAATCGTTGCTTAACAGAACCTTTCTGTGATGGACAAAAAGCAAGATCACTGAGTTTTGTGTCACAGGTGCTGGCTAAGTCAGACTTAATGCAGCCCTGTGAATTTGTCCCAGACCATTCAGTCTGCTGGCTCTTTCACAGAGAATAACTTCTGCTGCTGCCGAAACACAATGAACAGAAATCTCCCCTTCACTGCCAAATTGTTTCAAAATTCAAGATACCAGTGTGTGAGAAATAACAGATTATCTCAAAAAGTTTAAAGGCCAGGGTTTGTTGGTAAGCAACCAACAGACTGTATTATTCACACCGAACACGAGACAAGCTTCAATGTGTTTTTGCACTTGAAGGTATGTCACCCTGATGTTGATATATAATGATGCTGTGCCCATGCAGTAATGGTACCAATTGGTTACCATTGCTGAACTCTGGTTTGCAAACAAGGTGGGAGGGATAATGTGTTTGAACAGGAGGCTCCAGCACAACACCAGAAAATGATGCAGACAATGTGTTATCAGTGACTTTGCAGTCCCATTGCCAGTCAATGTGCAAAGACACGGATCAAAGCAGAGGAAGTTAAACAGTTTGTACCCATTTTCTAATAATTTTCACCTCTTCCACTGTTGTACAAAGCACGCTAAAATGAAAAGGCAGTTTTTCCAGGCTTTCAGTCCAGTTATGATTAGATGGTTTTACCCCCAACTTCATTTTTCCCTCACCTGAATAGCCTGACGCTCGTCTCATGCTAGCATACTGGTGTGGCTCTAGTTACTAAATTTGATCAAGATGTGTTTGTACTGTAGTTCACTGAGCCTTACACTATTTGAACAAACCTGTTCTGAGCTATAACATGAATGGCTTTGAGTCAGATATCATCAATACTTTAGACATTGAGAACATAATTTGAAACAATTCGTTAGGAATCATACTAGCACGATGTGTGTGCCTGTTTCCCACATCTGGTGTAAAAGGAACAGTCACTGTTGCCTAAGCATAAGAAAAAAACGCTGTTTTTTTGCTTAGTATTTGATTGTATCTGTAGTGTATGGATGCTATTTGGAAGCTGCAGGCCTTTTTTCCTGTTTTCCTTGCTGTTACTCCTCCAAAAAAAGAACAGTAGTAGACACCCATCTTTGTCTGTGTTTTCCCCACCCAAGTATATTGTTCCATGAATGTAAAAATACCAATAACGGAAAAGAAAATTATCTACAAAAAGGTAAAAGAAAGGAAAAAAAAGAAGAGAATCACTCAGATTTACTGGAATGAAAAGTCCTTATATGTTCCATAAATAAGGTTCAAATCTGCATAAGCCATAAACATGAGACAAAACAGAAGAGAATATTTTAACCAAAATGCACAACTAACAATTTTCTAGATAAAGCAAAAGCTGCATTTCCTTTGGAAGAAAGTAAGAATTAAATAAAGCCTTCAGACACAAATGGATGGATTACTTGCAATGCATGAGGATAAAATCTAAGTCTCCTGCAGAACATAAGTAGACTTTGCAACAGATTAGCCAGGAGATGAATCTCAGGCAGTGCTGACAAACTGGGAAAGTAACTATCCTCTCTTTCATGAATATTTTATATGTGACTTGTTTTCCCTGTTCAGTTCCTATTGCTGTCTGTGTGAACATGTGAAGGTAAACCAAAGAAGGATTAAAAGGAACTGCTAACAAAGTGAACATGGACACAGACTCAAACACACAGCTTCAGAGGAGTTAATGTACCACTTGCTGGTTATAGGCAGCCTGAGCACATTACTTTATGGAAGGAAGCCTACAGAGAGAGAGAGGTTGTGATGAACTGCAAAAGTGTCAACAGAAAAACTGACAGGCTGTGAAGAGTCACAGAGGCAGTGAGAGCAGGCTGCAATCACAGTAGGCAGACTCTTCCAATAAAGAGATAGGAATAGCTTCTGCTGTGAGCTGAGATGATGTGCTTACCTAGGGGTGTAGGCACTGCCAGGGCACTCATCCAGCCATGTATTGCTTGCAGATAGAATTTTCTCAAGCATTGACTTACAGAAGAAGACTTACAGAAGCTGTGGCTTATAGATGAACTGCTATCAGGGCTTAACTGTGTTATGAAGACCTCATGTTAGAAAAACAAGTTATAGCAGTTAGTTTATGAATGGACCGGTCCACTGTGTGGATGAAAAGACAGATCCCATGTGAGGCATAAAGAACAAACATGGCCTGAGATACAGGGGGAATATAATGCAGCATTTGTTCTTATGTGTATGTGATTTGTTTGGATCACTGTTTGCAAAGATAACAAAGAACACATAAAGCTTAGTTGAGAAGACATTTTGTCACTGACTGTGATTAATGCCTTGTCATGAGGGCAATTCACTACCATGCCCTACTTGCAATAAGCTTGGAAGAGCATTTGCCACCAATATAAGCCTTAAGTCATTCTTTGTAGGATGGGAAAAACTCTACAGACTCCTCATAAAGAGCATGTTGGTGCCCAGTTGTCTCAGATTACAGCAAATACTATGGCAAGGGATCACACTGGTGTTTCTTGCCTTTACTCCCTGTCAGCTTTGCTGCATGCTAACACATGCACCTTTCTAGAAGAGACCAATGCAAATCTTCTTGAGACTTCATGCTTTATGTTATATTAAACTTGCTGAATACATGGACTTTCTCTAAGAAAGAGAAATTACTTCACACATATCACAAACCTAGAGCTCTGAAGACCTGAGTGGAAACTGATCATTCCACATGCACAGGTCTCCCTGATCATGGACACACATTCACAGCTGAACCAATGGGTAAGATGACGTTTGGTACTTTCTGCTGTGGATTACTGTCTGCACCTCAGAGGTGGGGCTGGTATATGTATACACTCCAACTGTTTGTGTGGGAAGACATATTTACACTAAGATGATGGTTTTCCATTGGAGCCATGTGACCAGCATATGCCCTGCTCCTGACTCCAGGTAATATGGTTAGCATAACCAATGCATTTCCTAAGACAAAGAACCATAAAATGCAAGTGTGCTGATCATGTATCACCTCCTTCTCTTTTCCCCTTTTCAACACTGTAGTTGTCACCAAGATGTGATGACCCCTATAGCAGAACTGCTAGATTCCCTGGCAGCATTGTGAAAAAAACTATCTGCCCACCAAGCCCTGCTTCCAGGATGTCGTGTTGTCTATTATGGAACACAGAAGTGTAATAGCACATGACATATTGCCCATAAAATCCAGCAGCTGCAAGTCCTGATGGTGGACAGCAAAACCCACGATCTCCCAGTGGCCTGGGATGCAGCCACCATTGTTTTCTTCCTCTGAAGACTGAGTGACTCATGTTCTTTGGGGTAAAGTCTGAGTCCAGTTTACTATTATTGTACCATGCACTGATGACTAAGAGGTTGACACAATCTGCAGAGTCCAGATGATTAAAAGTGTAAATAATTAAAGACTCTAGATAGTAAGAAAGCTACACTCATTACTAAAAATTTTGCCTAACAGAAAGCATAATAGCTCATAAAAATTTTGTGCAACAATAAGATACTATAAATGCTAAAAATTGTAGATAACAATAAACTATGCTGGAAAATAAGTATTTTATGCACTAATAAAAATCTAATTGTACCGAAAACCCTGGGGCCAGTTCTCATTCTACCAAAGACCCCCAAAAGAACCTGGCTGTCCCTGTGGCATTAGGTGACAGAGCCACCAAGTGTTCACATGCCACCCCTCCCACCAACTCCACAAGAAAGGCAATAATCTCCAGCTATGAGCAAAAACAGTGAGCCAGGAAAGATAACAGCTTAAGCTGCTGCAGGTAGCTCCACCACAGTGCAGCCAGCCGTATCCCCACTCAGAACTGCCTGCCATCTGTTCTCCTTATGATCTTGTTCACTTCCACACCTCAGATAATCACAGCTTCCACATTACCACTAGGAGAGGCAGGCTCTCATTTAGGCAGGATTTACATATGACTGGTGGAGATAAGCAGTTAAATAAGAAGGACAGTACAATGTATTCATTACATTTGAGCTCGGAGACCTTAGTTCGAGTTCTTGTTTCAAGTAAGATGCAGGTCTTTGCCATAGGTTGTGCAATTCTGGATAAGTTCTCAGAGGAATTTTCTATAAAATATTTTGTTAGAAAGCGTTGTTCTCTTCCAGCTTGTTTTTCTGTGCTACCAGATTTGGCTCCAGCTGGATTTGGAATCCAAACAGCCTAAACCTAGGCCAGGATTAAAGTGGCAGCACCTCCCTCTGGCAGAACCCTGGCAAGAGGCTCTGGTCAGAGGCACAGATTTTGAACCTCTCAGTTCTCAGGTTGGATGCTGCCAGACCAGAAGCAACCTGCCTTTACAGCATTCTGACACTCTGCATCGTTCACTGAAAGACAATCCAGGCAAGTTTTGGAAATTTGGAGATTTCTGGTTTTTGTCCTTCCTGCCAATTCTTAAAAAAACCTATTTCCTTTGTTTAGGAGCAATCTTGATTTGTGTATTCTTAAGAGACATCTCTTCCATCTCTACCATCTCTACTTTTTTCAGTAGAAAGTGGTTAAGAAATGTAATTTTTCACTCTTCTTCAGTGCTCAGAGACTACAGAATGGAGGGGAAGTATGCTTAGGAAAGGAAAATCACTACCACATTTTATGTTACATACATTGCAACATATAATGAAGCAAGACACCTTACCTGCCTATAGCTTCTGCTGAATTTTAGGGGATATTTTCAGTTTGTCTCCTTCAACAACACACCAGTCTAAACCTATTCCTGTTTCCTGCTGAAGAAAACTGCTTTCTATCTACACTTTCTGACTAGTGAATCATTTAAAAGCAGTTAATATTTTACACTGGTTGCTAATTTTCATTCTTAATATGTATGTTCAGCATATCACTAATCACAGTAATCTTTCATCAAATTTATGATTTTTTTTTACTTTATCTTACCCAATAAAAAGCTCATACAACCCAGGTCAGTAGTCTACATTTTTTGTCACTGTAATCTTCAAGAAAAATAACTAAAGGAATTCATTTACTATATATATATATATATATAATAAATTTAAAAAAACTTAACTCAAGATTCTTCAGCTGTGAGTACAACACATTCCAAGCCTGCGATATTGCTAAGACAAAGGAAATTCCTCAATGTGATGCTAAACAAGGGATGAATTACATGATCTCCTTACTTCCTATTCACTGATTAAAAACCCCATGACAAAGAGTGTTACACATTCAGTGGACACTTACAAAAAAAAGTTGGTTTCCACCAATCCTAGAAGAGCAAGCTGTCATAATAAGCCTAACGGTATTTCTGGATCCTCAAGACAATACACTTCCTTCAGCTCTGCAGCTTACAGCTCTGCTGGCTGCTTCTGCTGCTACCCATGAAGAGAAGCTGTAAAACTGTGATGACAAGGTGACCAGAAGCATCGTCAACTAGCATGTGGAAGAACACTGGGGAATAAGAGATCTAGAAGCTGCATTAAGACTTAAAGCATTTGCTATGGCTCCGCCTGTTGAATTTGGAATAGAGATAGATGGAGCTTTGGGTTTTCTTAAAGTGAAGATGAATTCACATCCTCATAAGCGTCTAAATGTAACATTTTTTTAACCCCAGAAAAATGGGCTGAATACCACAATTGGGATCGAACTGGGAGCGTAGAGGGGCTGTGCAGTGAAGCAGAGAACGATGTACGAATTATGGCAGAGGGCATGACCTCCTCTACTCATGGCTCAGTTACACTCCATCATTTTGCACTACCCATTCAATATTTCTCTCTGTCTTTGTCCTGTTAAATACCTATTGAATATGTCATTTATATTCATAACATTTCCTATTTGGTTGAAAAGATAACCTTCCTGGTGTTTTTCAAGTAAATCAATGGTGCTTCTACATCTATATTTGCTCTGTTTTACTTCCAGTTTCCTTTTACAGGTACTTTTCTTGAGCAAAAGAATGTTTTATGCTACTCTAAATACAAAAAATTTTGATGCATCATCTTAGTAATTTCAAAATATTTCCACACTTTATCAGAGGCTCCTGTTGTTAAAGTAACAACCATAGGAACTGTATTTTTTTAAAAAAAAACTAATCCTCTCCTGAAAACATGTCCTGGATTCACTTATAACATGGAACAGTGCTGAGCAGTAGAAACTGCCAAAAGTTGACAAATCAAAACCTGGTGGCAAGGTCAGCTATATAAGATATGATACAAGGTCAGCTATATAAGATATGATAATTTTTTATTGTAATTGCATTGTAGTAACATGATGTAATAACATCCACAGCTTTGGAATAGCAAACACTTTTGTTTGTTTGTTTGTGTTTTTTGTTTGTTTTGTTTCATGTTTTTTGTTTGGTTGGTTTTTGTTGTTGTTGGGGATTTTTATTTTTTTTTATTTATGTACTGAACTTATGTACACTAAAAATAAACACTTAAAAGCAACATGGAGCAAATAGCCTCCATAGCCTTGTTCTTAAAAAGAACTTGTGATGGAACTCTATGCTAAGAACAAGCAAGACAAATTAAAGATGTGTGAATATACCTTTCCTAGTAAAACAGCACAAACAAGTGTATAGGTTCACCAAAGAACCTGTAGAACATCAGGATCATTTTAAGTTTCAAAACCAATGAAACATTCAAGTTAGGGATGATTTTCTAAATAAAACAGTAACCAAAAAGTGATTTAAACAGCCATTTTCAACAGCAAGAAAAATAAGAACAGTTGAGGAAGAACATGCTAGCAGACAGTACTTTCTGATCTGTAATAACTTTTTTTATTTTGTAGGATTAGCAACACTGGCTTCCTATACCACCTTTAATATCTAACTCCTTCTGCCAGCTATAAAATTTTGCCCAAATTTATGTACCTCTAAAATGACTGCTCATAAAGAGGTATTAAGTCAAAAAGTTGCTCCCAAAGGGCACAATGTATTTTTAACAAATACATACTCAAAAGCATAAGAAATTTGCTCTTGGAAAATTAGAAAATCATTGCCCAAAGGAATCTCCAAAATAAAGCAAAAGCTGTATCAAAAAAAAGAATTATATTTTTTCTCCCTTTTATATTTTTTTTTTTAACCTTGGAAGGAAACATGAGGAAGCCACAGTAGCAGTAAATGAGTAGTTTGCTAGTTAATCATAAAGTCATTTGAGGACTAGTACACAATTAAGTAATTATTGAGCTGAACAGAACAACATTCAACATGGTAACGAATTACTGTAATGGTAAAAAAAAAATCTCTTTTTGAAAAAAGGTAGATAAAAAGGACAAGAAATATGTTTGCATCTCAGATTCTTGGATAGTGCTAGAATGGAAATCACCCAAAGGCCATCAAAGGAACATTCTCCTCAGGACATACAATAGAAATATGTATCAATAACCTTGAAAAGGAGGAGGCAGAGGTAGGTGTAAGAACAACCCAGGGCATGAATTCACACAACAGGTGTGTGCTGTGAGCAGATATTCTTGAGATCAGCCTTCTAACTAGCTGAGCTGCTGATGCAGCTACAGAGAATCCTTACACTTACATATAATCATAATAATGTATTCTAAATTTTTGTGCCTTATCTTGTATTAGCACAAAACACATTTGGGTTTTACTTTTTTAATTTAAACTATTAATTATAATAAATGTTATTTTCAGTAGCTTAGAACAACAAGGCACCTACCCTGGCAGGTGTGACAGGCCTCAGAATATGGTCCTGCAATACTTGCTCAGGAATTAACACCTTTGTACCTGGTCTCCAGGTAGCTAAAGATAATGGCTCAATATGGGCTCATTTAAAAGCTGGCAAGGCAGGCAAATGAGGAGACAAGTCATCACTTCAGTGAGCCGTGCCAAGAAAAAAATTCTGGCATGTGCAAGGCAACAGAAAACAGGAGAGAGAGTGCGTGAGGCACCTGTCATGTTAGCAACTAGCAAATAAAGGACTTCTGAGAGTCTGGGAAGATCTTGTAACAGAAGCCTAACATATATAAGCATGTATTTACACCCCCACCTGAATACAGGCTGTGGGTCATTAGCCTTAGCAAAAAAGGAACATATGACTAAATAATTAAATAATTTCTAGGATTAAAAAAAGGATTCTAGGGACAGGTGCCAACATTAAATATAAATTTAGAGGAAAGAGAATACTGAAGAAATGGAGGATTATGCCATAAGAAAAAAGATTAAAATGCAAAAAAAAAAAAATAAAACCATGGGAGTATGTGTAACATGGATCCAGTTAGAGGCTGATGTTTTTTCTGCTGTCTCAGGCCACAGAGCCAGTGGTGAAACTACTCAGAACTCCATCGGTATCCTGCTGCTATGCTGGTGACTGCACAGGGATGCCTGTACTGGCACTCTAGTTGGGATGTGAAATGCATTCTGTTTGAGTTATCATTGGTCCTTAACAGTAAACAGTATTAAGTACAGTCATGCAGAGCTTTTCAAGCTCTCACAATCAAGTATTTTCTCTGATTCTACATTTTAATACTAAATTTTATTTACACATTATTTTGGAAACTTACTGATATGAAGGGGTTTTCCTCATAGATTAAGATAACCACGAGAGTGCTTTTAATGATTAGCCTTTTACTATGTAATATGAAGACATCTGTAAAACCTTCCCAGTTTCTACTTTTCATGACAGATGTTTCAAAAAGATATTCTCCAGCTATTGTTTCTTTCTTTCCAAAGATGAATTCTTTTGTTCCCTGGGCATTTCCACTTCCTATGCAAATTCTGTAAAATTAGCTAGTCTTTTATACTTGGGCAGAAAATATTATGATCTTATGGAACACCTTCAGTATGTGTCAATAACCACGGGCAACAGACCACAGAATCACAGAACAAATCAGGGTGGATGGCACAGGATCATGTCCAGATGGTTCATGAATATCTCCAGTAGGGGAGACTCCACAATCTCTCTGGACAATCTGTTCCAGTGAGGGGTAAAGAAGTTCTTCTTAATATTCAGGTGTAAATTCCTGTGCTACAGTGAATACTCCTCCTGGTCCATTCTTTCTATGTCCCATCTCAATCACAGTTCCTGTCAAGAAGGTCTCTTAAACTCCTGCAGTACCTGGGGGCTTTGATATTTGTTAGGAAGATATGAAAGCCTGCAGTGAAAGGGTATCATTACCACCATCGCACCCTCCTTCCCACTTTTTTTTTGGCCATTAAAGATGCAGCCATAGGAACTGGGGAGGATAGCTAGGAATGTCACATCTTGAATAGTCAGCACAGAGTTGCAGGAAGCTTGTTAACATTAATTCTGAAGTAACATAGCGTACAAAAGGGGTAAAAAAAAAAATCTCAAGGGTCAAACTAATGGACTTAGTCTAAGCAATCTTGGTGGCACTGTTGAATGAAAACCTGTGTTTAGTAAGTAGTGTGATCAAGAGTAACAAGAAGTTTGGATCCAGTAAGAACAAGTAGGTGAATTATACAAAAAGTATTGACTTTTGATCAATTGTTGGAACAGTTCTGGAATATTCAATATTCTCTCAGATTTTCACTTTCAAAAAGACTTCGCTGCCCTCCTGGAATGTAAGAGAAGATTTCTCTTCAAAGGCACTTTTGCTTTCCTCCAGGGAAGATTCAAATGAGTGGGCCTGGTTAGCTTTGAAAACAGAACAACATGAGGGAAACCAAGGAAAGGATAAGGGAACGACAGAGTAAGGGGAGAAGATAAAGAACTTCTTTCTGATTTTCAAATTTTAAAAGCCCAAGAGGAATTACTCAGGGAAATTAAAGAGAGCAGATTAAAAACAGACAGAAGAAAACATTTTTTCACATCATGTGTGGTTAAAACTGCAGAAAATACAATTACCACAGGAAGAACTACAGTCAAGAACTCAGCAAGATTCTGATGGGTTTGCAGATGTATAAGGATATCAAACATATCAAGAGCAATTTAAAACTGCTGGAAGGCACATGTATTTCTTCAAGGAAAACTGTCCAAGCATTTTAAAACTGCACAAAGACATGTGCTAATCAGAGTGAGATACGAAGAACAATGTCTCTTCGAGATAATGCATCTACAGGATGCCATTAAAGAAATGTCACCTCCCCCTAAATCCTTTGCATTCATTCTCTCTCCTCCCTTTAAAGGAACAGCACAGAAAAGGGTAATATCAGCCCTACTGAAAGATCATTTCCTTTAGGGTATTGTCTGAGCTGAAAAGGTGTCTGACAGCCATCTCCCCAGCATGCTGGCATTTCAGCAGCCTTCAGCCTGTCCCATGTATCTGAAAATGTGTATTTGCCTCGGAATTCAGATACCTGGTTCTACAATTAGGTAGATACTTTCTAATTTTCTGAGCTCGCATTGGTTTTAAAAGCATTAAAGCCCCATATGTAGTATCTCTGTAATTTCCCATCTTGCTTTTTTACATGACTAAGTGGTCACAGTAATGATGCTCATTTATTTTTATGTTTCATCACATTAACTGTACCTGCACTGCCACGTGTCAGAGAAATGAAAATCTAAAACTGTGAGGTTGTTTTCATTTAAATGAAACAGTTTGTCAACAGCACAACTGAGTTTGAATGAGGCCAAAACATAGGGAATCATTACAAGCTACTTAATAGTAGCATGACTGATACTGAATTTATAGCCTTCCTTAAACAATACACTACAGAGCTTTTGTTTGTTTGGTTTTTTTCCCTAGGATCTCTTTTCCCCACAATTTTAGTCTGTTATTTACATCCTGTCCACCAAGCAGGAAGAGATTATTCCCTTCCTTTTTGTAGCTTTCTTCTATGCATTTCAACATGCTGCTGTATCCCTTGAATTCCAAAGTATATAACAGTAATGCTGACACTAGAGATTGCCATTACCCTAGCAATCAGACAGTAGATGGCACTGGGCATTGGGAAAAAAAATAAATTCTGAAGCATAAGGAATGTCACAAACTTAAGTTTGGCACAACTGGCTTGAAACTCTGAAAGGCTAATAACAATGCTGACTTAGGGTTATTATTATTCCAGCTTCTACTGGAATGCACAGTTGCTGGTACTGTGGCTTCAATTGTCTCCAGTGTTAAGATCAGAAGAGTCATGTCCTCACTCCTTATCGTCTTTTCAGTGACTGAAATCTTTCCACATTATCTTTGTTCAAATCACTTTAAAACCTTACCTCTCTGCTTCATATCCAGGCTTGCAGAGATAGGCCGTACATAACCAGTTGGGACATACATCCCCCACAGAGACTGTTTGATAGGTTACACAGCACTGGTGTTACATCTCTGCCTTCAAGTCATTCCATGCTCCTACACTGAGACTTAGAGCATGGCATTTCACTGATGGAGAATCAATGAAAAAAAATATCACGTGCTGCCATTAATCTTCACATCAGTCATCATCTTCTTAGAGACAGAATCTCTTTTAAGTGTCTGCCTTTGAAACTGTGAAGAATAAATTCAGGAATAAAGTAATACGTCTGACATAATACAAGAATAGCAACACTAAACTACATTTGAGTCTCTAGAAACCACCTAATTCCTCTGAAAACATACAACCAGGAAGGATAAAACTGATTTCTATTACACCTTGACAAAGCTTAGCAAACTTTCCCTGAATTTTCAAATGAAACATTCCTTTCAAAGACAAAACCAGAGAAAAATGGTATTATTTAATAGAAAACTATAAGAACAACCTTTTATGTGTACAATGCTCTTGCCAGCTCTCTGAGAACTTAATACTAAAATCCCAATTTACCTTTCAAATAATGGCTATTTACTATAATAGTTCTTCTCCTGTTTATTTATTTCGTTTTGAACAGATGGAGATACAATCTACACAGGATCAAGAAAGGTGAAAAATGTGCAACAAAACAGTTGCTGCATTCCAAATGTTTGCTGCAGGACAGATATCTCTGCCAGGAGATAAAACATGTAACCAGCATGAACATTAGCTAGATGGGAACACTGGAGGATTGTGTACATGCAGAGTCAACAGACTTAGCTGAGAAGAATAACAGGATTGTGATTAGGATATGCTGGAAGTAAACTGAGTTTTTTGTACAGGTTGGATTATTTAATTTTTTTTTAACTTACCAGTGATGGAATTATGAGATATTGTTGGCCATATATTTTGCCGATTACACAATTTATTGTCTATGATTAAAAAAATATTTCCTTTTTTGTGCCTCAGAAGAATGAAGTGACAACTTTTTATTGTATAATGGAAGGAACAGATTAAGAAACATACACTAAAGGGATGGCAGAAGTAACACAGCAATTTCCCATGGATGTGTATCAATTGATCAAAGAAACTAACAGCTTTAAACAACCTTTAGCAGTTTTCTTTCCATTACAGTGCAACAATACACCATCTCAAACACCATTACCCATCCCCTTGTGCTTGGCTCTGCACACTTCTCATGTGTTCAACAGAAGCCAGCTGACTGGCAATGGGGCAAGGCAAAACACATCTCAAATCTTCTGCACTTTCACAAGCCTAACATGCCAGCTTGCAGCCACCTTCAAAAACTGCTCTGTTCCATCTCCTTACTCCCAAATATCAGGTTTCAGCAACCTCGTTGTTACCAGAACTTCTATAGTATCTTCTGAACAAATAAACACATGAGATTTCTACCTACATGAGTCCTGTTATTTCACTCTACTGACTTCACAGTACGAGACAGACAGGAGAGATGACAGTCTCTGTTTTACCGGTGAAGCAACAGTTTCATCCCATTATGTGTGCAGCAAGGACATAGCCGTACAATTAAAAATTCACAGTCCATGCCCTTAGTCTCAGTAAATCTCCTATTCTTGCAAAAGTGCAAGAAATTCCTGTTTCCTCACTTTGAGTTACTGGTGGGGGATGCACACTTTGAATGACAGAATTCCAAAATGCACTTCCTTCAAGTGCCACTCACCTCAGAAAATCTTTCAGCATGTATCACAGTTATACTAGAAACTTGTTTTTCATCACACTTTTGTTGGAGCATCTTTTATTTCCCTTTTATTTACCATTGACATAACAGTAAACATAAATGGCAATTGGTAAAAATTGTCGTTTTATTCCACCTTTCCTTTCCCAATTTTATATTTTTGAATGGTAGCTCTAATTTCATTATCTTCTTGCTCTCTGAACTGTACCAGTGTTGGAGCAATTTTTGCTCTTCCACATTTAGTCCCATGTAAAATCGTAGCATCAATATATGGGGATCACTCCAGTCTCTGTGCTCTAAACAGGATCTCTACAAGAGGACAAGCCTAATGTGATACTTTTGCAATTAAGCAAAAGTACAGGGCTGAGAGAAATAAATTTTCAAGCAAATAAGAAGTTTTTTCGCTGAACAAACTTGAAAAGGTTAATAAAACTACCTTGTCAGCTGGGATTCAGCTCCAAGACTGCCCAGGACACCATCACTTAGAAGTGCTGCCATCCCTCTTAGGCTTCTTCACTTTACCAGCAATTTTTAGAAGCAGTTAAGAAGAGATTCTCTTAAAAATGTTGTGAATTTCAAAGTTTTGTCATGAACTCTTGACTATTTCAACAAAACTGGCTTAAGCACATGTCAACTAAAATAGATTTATATTTAGTGTATTGTGCTGCACTTCTAAATGCTGACTAGCTTAATACTTCAATTACCTGGACTTGTTGGATCAGATTATTTGGTGAAAGTGCAGACGCAACTTCACTTTCAGACATTCCCGAATTTATCCTTACCTGTTGGGAGATTTCGCTCCTTTTCCAGCTACGCTGGAAGCAGGTATTTTCTGTAGTTCTCTAACAGCCCCTCACCCTGTGAAGAAGACGTCACCGAAAGTGTCTAAAGAATTTTAATCTCAAGAAATTTCTAAGGATTTTCCGGTGACTATCCGGTATTCACGTCTACTGTGCTCGCCCTGCACTCCTTGGTTAACCATTAACCACGCGTAGCACTACGTTCGTCAGCTTTATCAGCCGTCCTTTCCCAACAAGGGAAAACCAGAAAACCTGTGAGCTCGTTCGGCGGCAATTCCCAACCATTGGGATGGGAGGGACGTGGGACTTTTCACCTACTCGCAGAGCCTCAGGCGAGAAACGCCACGAGAGGAGGGACCTAGCGATGCGGGAGCCGCGGGAGGTGCTGCCTGCGGGGCACACCGAGCAACCCAGCGGGGCAGTCCGGGACACCAGAGCTGCCCCGGCCCGCTGCCGGCAGCGAACCCGCACATTCAGGGACCGGGGACGCGCTCCGCCCTGGGCGGGGGACGGGACGGGACGGGACGGGACGGGACGGGACGGGACGGGACGGGCGCGACGCTGCCAGCGACGCCGTGTGCAT
>JAWWEW010000078.1:80535508-80556225 GCA_035583185.1 Anabacerthia variegaticeps
TGGTAATGTAGTCGATACAAGTATCTTTTTTCTCCTAATAGGGGCCAAATAGAAGCATGCAAAGTGAAGTCAGACTTCAAGGTTTTAAAATACATTGTATAGAAAGCAGGAACACTCATTTCACTATGTACAATTAAAAAGCAAAACAAAACAAAACAAAAAAGGCTTCTACTTAAAACAAAATCAAGTTTCTTCATTTTTAGTATCTAGACATTAAATGGAAAAAAAAATACTAAATGTGTTCTGTAAACTAAAATACAGTGTTTCTATACCATTGACATAGTTTAAGCTGATATGGACGACTCAGGCAGGTTATGGTTTGTCTTAAGCTATTCTTAACACTACATGAAGACCTAAAAGTGTAGGATTGGTTTTCCTTCTTTACCCTTTCAGATGGCTAGGATTTCAAACCCAGTGGCAAATACTTAAGACGAAGTAGCCTGTGTAAATCATTTACCATCCTTAGAATTCTCTGTTCTGCACTACCCTCTGCAAGTTCCTAGGGTGGAATGCTCCTCACTGTGGCTAACGGCACGAAGCACTGGGAAGTCATTTCAGTTAAAACAGTTCCTGCACCAACCGCGTTGCTGAAAGAATTGTTATTTGCAACTGGAGAATCAAGGTGGGACTTGTCCAACTTTTAATACTGATTTATCATCAGAAAGAGTTGTTGTGTAAACTTTAAATAATTTATTTAAACATCAACAATAAAGCAGTTCTGATGACAAACCAACACCAGAGCAAGATAGATGCTTGTTCGCCATAGGTACTGGTGTGCAGTAGCACATACGACACAGGGATCACCAGTTATCTTGATGGATGACATTGCCAGCAGCTCATTCACAATCAGATCTGTTTCTATTCCCAGTATGTTCTTTCTCACCATGTAAACTTCCACGGCCCTACAAAAAGCAGGAGTACAGTTCTTCTTATGCCCTATCCCCAGGAGAGCTTTGTGTCACTATAGCTTTACTATACAGAAAGAGCTCTTTGAAACAGTCTGAAAATTCAAGGAGCTATAAAGCTAAAAACACTGGTTTTTAATTTTTTTCTTTTTTGTCATACTAAGACTACCCGCAGAAGAATCTTCTCACAAAAAATGGTGGTTTCAAATACAAGAGTAGTCATTCAGTCCTATTCTATTTAGTAACAGTAAGTTTCCTCAGGAAAACAGTCAAAAGGCTGTAAAAAACAAACCACCACTCCAATAATAAAAATTTGTGCATAGAATCTAATACAGTCTTTGCATGACTGGATGCCACTAATATGCCATCAACACACTACAGCCATAATGCTACAGGTCAACAGTTTTAAGAGTATGTATATTGGTGATATGTTCTTTTAGAATTGTATCCTCATTGCTTCTTCAAAGACATCTGCAGATCATTGAACCTCAGGTCTCCAGAGAAGTATTGAGACACACGCGCACACACGCACACACTTCTTGATTTTCTTCTAGATCCTTTTAGGCTGAAGCATTCCATACATTATAGGGTGCAGATTAATACCCAACTCCTGCATGAATTTTAAAAGCCACATCAGCTCCTAATATAGGCTGCATACAATATCCGAAACAAAGTAGGAGTGCAAAAAAAGTGATCAATACAAAAAGTAAACACACTAGTCTTAATTGTCAAGATTATTCCAGGGCAAGAGTTCTTTTCAAAGATTTCTCTTCACACTTGTTCCTGTTAAGTGGCCCAGCCAAGATAGTTTCCAGTTTTGTTTCAAATTTACTCATTGTTTTATAGACCCTCCCCCCATTTTTGGGATGCTGGGACACTCAGCAGCAATCACTCTTAGGTGTTAGACAAACCAGCAATCTTGGTCTGTTGGCACCTGTCGAATCCATCCCTTTCAGAGTCCCAAGGTGCATAATATATTTTTTTTTTAACCAACTTACAAATCTGCCAATTCCCCAGTGTCAACGTTCTCTTACAATTACTCTTCTAGCAAATCCAGTCTTCAGTGAGAGTCAGATTTGAGGTCATAAGGCCACTCGGATACAGTGGTGTTTGAGTTTGCAGGGCAAGACTCCTTTGTTTAGTTGATAGAATTCAACAAGCTGGATTAGATCACTAAATTTGGTGTTCCCATCATCCAGGCTGAAAAATATCTGTCCATCATCTTCACACTAGGGAAACAAAACATCCTTTTCAAGTTAGACTGCATATGAAGAGATGCAAGTGTGGCAAAACAAAGTACCACCGGTGTGTGACATAACATAAATGATGGGCACTGCCCAAACAATCTGAATTGTGCCCAGAGTTCTTCATAAAACCATGCACAGCACTAGAAAAAAACATGTTAACCCAGCTTGTAACATTTTGTTTATGAAAGTGAAAGCTCGTGGGCAGAGTAATTGGAAGCTGTAGAGACAGCACTGGCCTTCATTACATAAAACAAAAATATCCGAAAAGTATTTGTTAGCTGTTTGTAAAATTGGCAGGCTAAACAAGGGAAGAGGGTTTGGACCAATAAAAAGGTTTATGTGTTCTTAAATTTTTGTTGCTTTTTTTGATCACGATAAAAATCAAATTGTTTCCCAACATCTCAGTGTAACATTATTTGAAGCTCAATGTTACTGGATAACCTCCAGAATATAACTTTTTAAAGTTTCCCTAAGTTTTTCTTTGTTTGCCTAAGTGACAGGGACACAACAGCTGCTGTTCTTGCTGTCAGTCATAGAGAACAGGTACGGTGCGCTACACAGACTTGGGTAATGGAGTGACTTACACTAGTTTTCCAGGCAAAGTTAATAAATAATTTTAATCATACATTTGACAATTCTAAAAAATACTTGCTATAGAAACATCACTGTTAATTACATCAGTAATTAATAAGAGGTCTTCTCAGATGCTGGCAAAAGCTTCATGATTTAAAATTTCATTTTTTGTTACCAGTACCAAAAGTAATCTACTTACCGGCAGGATTTGAAAATGCTTTATTTTTTGATGATGGCACAGCGTAAGTACGAATGCCTTTGGATTGCTTTGGCTGTCCCGGAGAAGAAATAATCTAGGAGAGAGCATTTTAAAGAACAAACTGAATACTGCAATCTATTTCTTCATAAATAATCAGAACTACTAAGTAATTTTGCGCCACTGACTAACTTGTTTTTAGTTGCATTGACAGGTGATTCCATAACTGGCAATTTGCTTTCAATTTTTATACCACAGCTACGAAACAACAATAGATAAAGAAACAAGAAGTAAAAGAGGCTTTTCTTAAGGTTCTTTCTAAATCAGCTTTCCATTGTTAATATATATTCTCGTGAAAAAAAATGTTCTCATTTAATTCCAGAGCAAATCTGACTTTTGGTCGATGTGAAAGTAATATATGTGAATCTATTCCCACTCTCTGGTATCTTGCATGAGTTCAGAGAAATCCAGTGTCAGCAAAATTATGTTTAGGTTAAATGGCTGCAATTGCACAGAAATACCTCAGTACTTTCTTAGAATTACTTATCAGTTAAGTAACCTCCACCTTATCAAGATGGGGAAAACACATACTGATTTTTCCTCTAGAACAGTCACACCATTCTTCCCTCAGTATCACTGGAAAAAAATGTACTTTAGGAGTATAGCTAGCAACATCATACAAATCTATCGCTTTTAAGATGACCCACAAAATTGAAGTCCTAAGTCAAATGGTTAAATACATAATAGGGAGAGGAGAAAAAAAATCTAGCTTAAAAAACCCACCCTTCACATTTATGAACTAAGTAAGCAGATCCTCTCCATGCCACAGGAAACTAGAATATACCTTTGGCACAAGTTTTATAGCACTAATCACTAGTGGATTTGTGAGATGGCCAAATACAGTATGGGGCAGGCTTCAAGCCCTCCTAATTGCTGATCGCTAAGCCAGGAGCACACTCATCCAAGGCTGAGTTGCAAGAACTGCTTGTAGTCTTAGGAACCCAAGAGAATTTACTCCAGCTCCTCAGAACTGATTGAGAAATATCAATACCACAAAAATGCACCATCATAACCACTGTCAGTTCAGTAGTCAGAGACAGGCAGGTCTTACCGCCATCGGAAACCATGAGTGGTATTTGGACATTTCTTTTTAGTCCTAAGAAAACCAGATGCGTCGAAAAGGGACAAAAGCATTTATTCATTAGGATCCACATCAGGGAGAAAAGTCTTCCCTGCCCTGTGGTTACTGCAGCTCATGCAGGTATTTCTAAATTATCTTTCATCTAGCTGCTTCAGATAAAGCATGTTACCATAAGCTGGTAGCACAAAGCAGAGCTCTGCACAACTGAAACTGCAATTATTTACTCAGCCTCTGGCAAACAACTGGCTCCCACACAAAAAATGACTATAAAGATAGATGCATCTTCAACAATAGCTTCCAGAGACAAAGATAGCAGTAGCAGTTGCATATATACATTGCTGAACCTCTTCCATGACCCACTGTTAACTTTCTACCTTTTTTTGTTCAAGAATACACAGAACAGGCAAGACTTTTCCATCCTGAAAATCACAGTCCTTAGATCTCAGAGCACATAGGTAACATGGTGGTTTTGTCACTGCTGACTGACTTTGCTACAGCCAAACTAACCAATCTTCGTTGTCACCAAAGAACAGGCTGACTAGACACAAATTTAACACCGCCTCAAAGGCATTAACATATTTCTGAAAACCTCAAGGAGGATGGGCCACCAGATTCCTAAGGCAACAAGTCAAAACAAGCCCAAGGTTATAAAGATCTGTAGTGTGAGAGAACCAGAAATCCAAAAAGTCAGCACTGCTCCTTTGTTTTCTCAGCCTTTTCTCTGTTTGACCTGCTAAGCTAAAACTCAATAGCCTTAGCCCAGCCAAGACCCCAAAACAAAAAGCAAATGAATACGTACATGCACTACTAACTTCTATTTCTCTAATGTATTTTATTCTTCACAAAGATTAGTGTTCTGAATCAGGAAATGCTTGAAGGAAGGTTGGAACTTCATTGTCTCCTGAGAAGCCAACACGGACATTTCTACCTTAACCCTGACAGCAGTAAGGTTAATGAACCAAAGGCAACCATGCTTTTCCCATCCTACAAGTAAAGAACTGCTGAATGCATTTCAAGGAACTTCCCTTCAATAAATATAATTCCATATAAATAAGGGAAACGATACTCAGAAGATACTTAAATCTCAACAACAGACATTTTAGAGAGCACTGGAACAGTTACTTTCAAGTCTTTGCTCTAGAACAGAAACAAATACTGAGAAATCACCATTAACTGTTCTGATTCATGCAAAAGAGCACAAATGGCTTATTATAAATTTGTGGGCAAGTTATTAGGTACAACTTTGCCTAAAAAATATATCCTCAATGCAGATTACATGAATTAACTATTTTCAAATTCTAACATTCTCTAAAACTTGATTGCCTCTGTGCCCTGGAAAAAAGAAAGAAGTGTATTCCTAAGGTTTTATTTTTCAGATTAAGAGTTAGGATCCACTCATACAAACACGCACTCTGACTTTTTGAAATCCAGGAGGTTATAATGGGATTCAAGAGAATTGGGTTACTCAGAGGTGCTCAGAAACCTGTGAACCATTACAGCAGAGGTTGTGCTCTTGTCTATAAAGCTTACCGTCAGATCATAAATACTAAGCAACAACAATACCTACCCATCTACAAGCCCTTGTTGCTTAATAATCCTGTGAGATTCTTCTCTAGAGATTCTGCCATGAAACCAGTGCTGTGTCCTATGAATAACTGGAGGTGAAAGGGAAAAGAGGGAAAGAGAAGATGGTTAAAAACAGTAGCATGTGCAACATTTCTTTCCACACACTATTTATTTAAACATTTTAAAAGTGGGTATAGTTTTGTTACAGAATATAAAGTATCTTCCATTAACCTATATATAAAAAGAATCAATATGAAACAATGCATCTACTTAATATACCAAGTAGAGAGGCATTATCTCCATGTAACTTCTGATTTGCAGATATACAATTAAGTTAACAACAGAAGTCTTTTATAATACTGCCTTTTCATAATTACTTGAAAATGTTGGGACTAACAATTCTGAGAACACAATGTGTAAGCTAATGAGTTAGAACCAAGTCCCTTTAACACTCAAGTAAAGAAAAGCACTGTAGCTTGTTCTTTCAAGAGTGGAGTTATCCCCAAATATTTTAATGTTTACTGTTTTATTGTTTTTTCAAATGGCATTTTTAAATTCTGTTCAGAAGAATAGAAACACAGAGTAGCAACAGAGAATAGCTGTGTTTCCTCTAAGAAGTCCAAGACATTAATATGCAATTTTCTATTATTTTAATAAACTTACAATCTCAGATGTTCAGGACTTGCATTAAAGGCATACATATTTTACATTATTCAGTTATTATGGAATGAATTCCATTTTGAAAACTCTCATTTTTACTCTTTAAGGATTAACAGATCCCTCATTGAATTTTCTTGTATAAAATGGAGAACTAACTTCTGGATTGTTTTAAATGGAAACATTTATGGAGTGTATATTTTTATAAAATCTGAGTTTCAAAAGACTACTACTGAAAAAAAAGCTTGAGTGTGCCATCAAAGGAAAACAAGTTCCTTCTACTATGACTGTATGGGTTCAGCATGTTAATGATGCAGAAGCTACTGATAAACATAAACATGGTATTTGACATCAAGGCATTTATACTACATGACTGCACTCTTTCCCTATATGAAATATAGCTTTTCTTTACCCACAGAAGCCTCTGATACTATGCTAACAAACCAGTAGAATTTACCTGTACTCAGTGTGGAAGGATGGAGTGGACTTTGGCTACCCAAGATGTTCATTCTTGTGCTACGTTTCTATAGAGAAAATGAATTACCGTTAAATCCACACTAATGCCTCAGCAGAAGAGAATTAGTGCACATGCAATACAGATTTAATTTACAGGAAACTGGGGGCTGGCAAATTTAATGCAAGGATGAGAAAAAGAAATGCAAGTTTGAAGGGGGCTAATCTACAAGCAGCAACTCATTTCAGTTGGCTTAAAACACAAGCCAGATGTTAATGACAAAAGCTCAGTATCTTTAAAAAAAAAAAAAAAAAAAAAAGGAAAGGAAAAAAATGACAGAAAAAAAGAAAAGTCTGATATGTTTCTGCTCAGGCAAAACACCAGGCACTCAGTAAATCAAGCAGTGTTTCCCTCCCGTACATAAAGCACCAGCTAATGCTTCAGTAATGACTTCTTTTCCCTAAAAGACGAGCATGTGGGAAAACTTGTACTGCAGCTGTCTGTCCACAAGACACTATAAACAAGTTACATCAGGTTTCATTGCAAGAGGTCCTGCCTCTTGTATATTCTGCAATTAAACTTACTGGGAGCAAGCCATTAGTCAGAGCCCCAGCCTCTTCCATGTGGGGAAGCATTTAATTTGACATATTCCTCCTCAGAGACTGGTTTTGCAAACTGGCAGTAAAGTTCTGGTGGGTCTGCTTTCCCCCTCAACTTTCCTCTGGACACTAGGGGGACAGAGAAGCAGTGGTAGAAGGTTGTTGTGAATGTGACAGTTTTGCTAAAGATGGATATTGACTTTCAGATCTGCATGCTTGCAGTGTGATTGCTTCAGGTCGGAGCTAAGCTATACTGTGACCAGCACTGCACTAACATCATAGCACACTCTGTGTTTTGGCTCTCAACAGACACTTACTGATTGCAAAAATAGAAAAGAAGAGAAGATAGCTACCCTCCAAGCATGTCCTTCTTCCAAGGCAGCACTCTGTGCTTCAGCAGGATTTTCAATAACTCTTCCTATTTGCCCCGAAAAATCCATTGCTACTAGTGAGTTTTCAGATACACTTCTCTGAAAAGGAATTTTCACTTGTTTCAAAAAACAGGGAAAGAAAAATCCAGCTTGAGAGTTTCATTTCAAAATCTTTTGGTTTCAGAAGACTGTCCAAGGTTCTCCTTCAACATCACAGAAACTACATCTCATTTTTTCCCCCTTTCAAAAGATTCACTGACACAAAAATAGACAGCTTTTCTTTTTAGGCCATAGAGGAGGGAGAGGATTTGAAGGCTGAGAATAAAATCTGTATTGCTCAAGTTGCCCACTTGCCCTATTACGATATTCCAGTCATTTTCAGGGCCAGTTGGGATCCAAATATAGAATCTTCACTTTTAGATAGTTAACAGTCAGCTCTTGGCCCAACCTATTTTAGGAAATTTACGTGTTAGTTTTGCCAGACCTAAGCTGGCTTCTGCAGAGACAACCAGATGTCTCTGTACCGTACATCTCAAAGAGCATGACGTATCCAAGATTTTTCAATCATGTGGATCATGTAAGCCTAAGATAATGGAGAGCCAACCATGGAAACTGTACTCATGCAAAACATGAACTTTACATTGATTTGCTACACAATGCTGAATTTACATTTCGTAGTGCAAAATTTTCCACTTTTAAAATGCAAAAGCAAATGTATCTTTTCCAACATCATACATCAGTGAGGTAAAGTTCATTACTTACTACTGGAGTGGAAAAGTGTGGAAGCATGGCTTTTCGCTGCTGGGGAATTCTGTAATTCTGATACAGTAGCATTCCATACTGCCAACAGAAATGTAAGGACATTGTTATTCAAATACATACCCTAGGGAAAAAACCTGTAGCGATGTCATAAAATACCACTTACACTGGAGCAAGGTGCCACCAGTTTATTATTTTCATGATCAGAAGCTGTTCCAGAGCAATTTGCATAGAGCAATACTGATTGGCAGGTGGCAATCAAGCAGTTAACATGCACAAGTTTTATTTAAAAAATACAAGCCTGAGTGAAATACACAGGTAATTCCTGCCGCTCTCAGCTATCAGCACGTTTTCCTTGTGTTGAGGTCAGAAGACATATTAATTCCCCTCTTTTTACCCTCTAGTAATGTGAACTTAAAAAAAAAAAATTGTACAAGGCATTCAAACTCAAGTTTTCAAAATGATAAAAAATAAGAACCTTTCTAATTCACTTGCTATTTTAATAAATTTCAGAGGAAATAACTCGGTACTTTTTGCATCCTTTTAAAAATAAGGTGATTGAATTCCAGTCATGCTCCTCGTTGAACATGATAAATTTTAGCAACACTAGTAGCTAGAATGGTAGGAAAACACCTACTCAGTGCATTCCCTAGAGGCACAGTGCTGAAGTATAGCAACATTGCTTACTGAATGTTCTAACTGAAATGGTTTATACCATTTGCGAACAGGGTAATGTAGGGCTATGGAAAGCTAAGTTAGAAGGTGAATAAAAAGGAGGGTCACAGACACAGCCTTGAGGCACAGCCTGAATTTTTGCTGATTGTACACCCTTAATCATCTTCCAGTATTCCTTAAAAACAGAACCTTTTTTCTGTACGTAGAACATAGTAAGGTACAGAGAAGAACACAGCAGTTTTCAAGACAGCATGCTCAGGGAAAGACTTCAAACCAAACCAGAATTTATGCACATTTTCCTATGAAGAACAGGAATTTTTCTGCTTCAAAGGGCACAAAATAGTCAACTTTCTCCTCAGTTCCATCCATCCTGATTTTGTTTTAAAAAAAAGGGGTGAAGCCTCCTACCATATTATCAAGACATTTCATTGTTTGCTCTCAGATATTGATAGCTTTTATTAAGACAGTTACTTATTTTTGTTACTTCTTTTTATAGAATGTTCAGAAAACTAAAAAAAAACAAACCTGCAAAAGGCACTCTGTTCTAGTTAAGAGAACCACTTACCATTATCACAACATTTTCTTTAGCTCTGTGGTAACTTGCAAATACCTCGTTAAGTAGGCTTTTTGATTCATTCACATATCTCAAATTTGGATCCAAAACTAAAATTATACTTGATTTATATGTGCAAGGAATAGAGCTCAGCCCTGTGTTTAGAATCTTAAGTAGGACAGGGACAGGTCTGCTTGGCATTTTGCTCTTACCTGTATTGTTTTGGAGCAGATGATATTTAAGAACGCAGAGGTAATTTCTCATGAACAAAGTAACAAATGCAACTTCACTCTAGGTGTAGCTTTGCACAAGTACGAGAGATTTTTAGTTACCTTGAGGAGTCTAAAGGCAGTCATCCAGCACGTCCTGCTTTGCTCGTCTTCAGCACACAACAACCGCAGTTCCTTAGTTTCATTTCTCACTCTGTTGGGCTTTAAAGTATTAGATGGAAGTCAGCTACATTCAGTGGAAAACTAACAACATAACTAAATTTACTGCAGAGTAAAGGCAGGTACGGTATTAGTCTTAAGAAGTAGCCAGAAAAAGCTCACATCACTCTGAGTTAAAGCTCGAGAGAGGCTGAGCATGCTTTGAAAGAAATCACTTTCTCAGCTGGGTCTAGAAAGATAAATGTCGGTGTCTCCTGACTTTCAGGAGTTGGACTCCTTGTGAGTCCCTTCAAACTCAAGATATTCTGATTCTATGCTTTGAAATAACCTGCAGTTCTGGCAGTTTATAGGAACAAGGTACTCAGAGCAGGCTAGGATCAGACCAGGGCATTTAATTTTGTTTAGTTTAGTTGTTGTTGTTGTTGTTTTTTTTTTGTTTGGTTGTTTGTTTGTTTTTTTTTTAAATCTGTGAGAAGTTTTATAAGACCCTATTTCGAGATGAAGGATGAAAGTTTCCATAACTGGGGGTAACTGAAAGTTTGCTTCCATGAGTTCAGGATCTGTCTTGCAGCCAGTCTCTTTGATGCAAACCCTTGCTGTCTAGCTCTGGAATGGCTGCTAGGAAGGAGACTACTTCACTGCTGTCAATAAAATCAGCTCCCAGCCTTATTTTCTTCTCAGAAAATTACACTTTTCAAAGCTTTGAAATACTTTCCAAACCAATCTGTCAGCACAAGAGTTTTAAAAATTTTCAAAGGCAACTACTTATTCTTATTTTCATTTTTCCAAGACAATCTTCCTCTTCAAATAAAGGCAAACCTCTGGCCCACAATAATGATAAAATTACTACCCATCAGAGCTTGGTCCTTTGTTGCTGTGTAATTTTGGTGCTCACTGCCCTCAAAAACTTTTGTATTCAATTAGAGTACTTGGAAAAAGTTTTCATCTGTGAGGTGAAGCAAGGCCACCACGCAGGCACACCATGCTTCAGCACCGAGCTGCTCTTGCACAGAAATTTCCCAAACCAAAGGAGTACCAGATAAAGTGTTAAAAGTGTCACATAAAATGATGACAAGATTCACAGGACATGCCTGCCAAATGAAAGATGTTAAAGATCAAGTCCTCATGACAAAAAAGGCTTGCAGAGTTTTACATACAAATCCCATTTAGCTGGGGGTTTAGGGTGACTCTGAGCTACCAAGACCATCTGGAACTTTGGAAGAACTCAATGAGAAGATTTACCTTTATACAAAATCCATACTCTGCAGGTGCATTGTACAGTTTCTTGCCTGCTATCAATGAGAAGATATTGCTGTCTTCTAGGTCAGCCAACAATTGCAAATGTCTTGGCTCCTGGGGAAATAATGTGTTTCATCACAGGTAAGTGTAAGGTTTCGGAAGATCTTGTGCAAGCTTTGCAGTCTCTCCAGCCCAGCCTCCAACAGAGGGCAGTGCACGAACACTGTTCTTCTCCCAGGCAATCTCAAGTGGACACTGTGCCGCCAACCTCCTAAGTATCAGCCTACCAGCAGAAGGTGCTTGACACAGGAAGCTTACAAAATACTTATGCAAACACATCACATTAAAAATGGCATAACCTATTATATTGCTACAGAGGAATCTAAAGGTTAGCATGACTTCAGTAGCCACAATGATGTTGCCTGGCTAGTTTGGTTTAATTTTATAATGAAACTATATGGCTATGGTCGTGCATTGAGAGCCCAGGGCTCGACTGTCATCTGATCATGGCGTACTTATCATTTTCTATAGAATAAAGTAGGGAATATTGTGTGGATATATTTAAAGCCATCAAAAAACACCCACTGTAAAAGCAGAAATTGTTTTCACATGCTAGTACTGTGCAACTGCTTTTTTAATCTTACCTTTGAAGTTCCTTTCGTAGAACAATAAAGTCCTGATCTCCTCAAACACACATACAGTTTCTTCCATGATTTCCTACCCAGTTCTTTCACATGCAAGAAACCTTGAATTTCAGGGCAGCTACTGGAGTTTAAAAAGTTCTGTTGGAGAAGAAAATGTAAATGAAGATTGTATCCTATGGATGGATTATAAAATTGTCACTGTATTCACAGACCAGAAAAGTAAACAGCAAATCACTGCTGACTTGAGGTGCAGTTTCACTTAAACTGACCGAGATGCTTAATCCAATTTATGACCACAATGGATATTCCTGCTCCTCCTATTGCATCTACCTAGCTACCTCCTCCCCTCCACTGTCATCTTCCTATTCTCTGCATCAATACTTAAATGTCCAAAAAGCTGTATCCCCATTCTTCTTGCATTTGGTCTGAAAGAAGTAAGCTTATTAATTCTTAAAATACTACCTCACCACAGCAATTCTGGTGAATTGTCTAACTTGGAAACATTGGCCAAAATCTCCATCTTTATCCTAAAGTTTTTGAAAGGGAAGAGCCTATTTCAGGATTTCTGGCATTAAAGTTGTCCCAAGACAAGAAGTATGACAGACAACAGAATATTTAACTGCAAATGAAATGTAGAGCAGTCAAGTAAGTGCCAGCAATTATACCAGACTTCAAGATTCGGGAGCATTTAAGTTCTTGACATAAGTTAGAGGGACCACATACAGAAAAATTTGATTTGTGATATATCACAGGAAGGAAGCATTAACTATGGCAGGAAAAGTGATTGCTCCCTTATTACAATGGGCCAGATGTTTAGATGACAGAGGACTTTCTCAGTTTAATGCCAAATTAATAAATTCAACAGTATGAAGAAAAATGCATAAAGCTGGTTGGCTACATGTCTTTGCAATTCTTCAAAGTTGTGTTTTGGGGTTATTTGGTGGACAATGCCCATAGAAAACAAAACCAAAAATCAGTGCCCTGTGTCAGAATTCTTACATTTTTTCCCCAGTCCTTCTACTCATCTCATCTAACAGAATGGAAAAGAACAGTCAATTTCCCCGACATTTGTACTATAAATCTATTTCTCAGCAGTGAAAAGGCAAAGACCAAAAGAAGAATATATTTGTTTTTGTCCAGTCAGCTATAAGAAAAGTAATCTAAGATGCAAGCTTTTTTGCGTATCTGAGCCAGATTGAGACTAGAGAAAACAGATCCTGTTGGATTGTTTTAATGCTATTGTTAAGACTAAAAACACTAGCTCTTAAAGCAGCATATGATAAGAGGATATTTAATATTCTTCCCTGTTCTATGTGTTATTAAAAACAGTGGAATTACTCAGTGTTTAAGGTGGCCTCAGATGCTTCATGACTACAAGACTGCAGAAGGTTACCTTCAATAAATTACAACTGCCACTGAAATTCTGAAAAACAGTTATTTTTTTTTAAAGGAAAAGAAGTATTTAATATAAATACTTTAAGGAAGATTGGCTTTTTTATGGTTAAACAATGAAACAGAGAGAATATGCTCTTTTCCTCCCCCTCTTGTGTTATTAAATCCTGTGACTTTGCTTCTCCAGGACTGTACACAACTGAGCCTTCCCAGAAGAAAACCCTTGTATCACACAAGGTTGTAAGCTTTTCCTTTTGCTACCACTTGAGTTACCCTAGGTTCAAAACTTTTCCATCTTCAAGAACTTCTTACTCTCCTAGGGAGTCCTGCTGCTTGTATTAACAAGCAAAACTCAATTCTCCACTTACACTGTAGGAAAAAGGGTTCAAAGTGTGAACACCTCTCTTCCTACCAGTCTGTGGCAATGCCAGTCTATGCCAGTTTTGGTTCCCAATTACAACCTCATTGCATATGACTTTGATTTTTAACTCCAGAAATTGGGTTGATTTTCCGTTTGTTTGTTTCTTAGCTGAGAGTGGATGCTAATGTTTTAAATTCTTCTTGGTGAAAGCAGAACCAGAATTTAATGGACTTTGATATTGCAATGGGACAAAATGAGTGCACTGGTTCAAAAGTCAGTGGAAACTTGTCATCTTTAAGCAGGGAGTCCAGTGTACATTTGCAAACAGGTAAAATGAGAGAAATCAAGCTAAAATCAGTTATTTGCATGTATACATTCTTCATATATTAAATATATATATATATATAAAAATGTACAAAACTTTCTGCTTGCTACTCATGGCACTGTCTTCCAGGCATGATCTCATATCCTTAATACAGCACTCTTTTAATAAACTGTGTTTTGAGTTGAATGTCCTGAGTTGAATTTCCCCAATTTGAGAAAACAACTGAAATGAAAAGCTTTAGACTATGGGGTTTAGATTGGAGCACTAAAATTGAGATATTTAAGTGAATCAATTACTGATCAGAGAGGTAGCCCACCCTTCAGAAGCATCCTTGGAGGCCAGCTAACTGTGCCACCACCATGGTTCCTTCATGAGCAAGCAAGAAGCTCTACAGTGACATCAAAATTTTAGTATAAATGCAGCACACGTGCCACTACCACACAGATTACACAACTCTACCAACACATATGCATAAGGTACACACCCCTGTAATTTAATTTGGGGAGCTTTAAATGGGATTACTTTGCAAATACTATATACAAATTTGTACTTGCGCTTACACCTTAGGGCATTATTTTTCTACACAAAAAAGCAGCTAGTTGGCTGAACCTTGGGGAAGTTGGTCTTTATTGTTAATTCCTGCCAGGCACAAACACAGGACATAAAAAGCAAAAGCAAAACCTCTCATCATCTCAAATCCATCTTCTAATATCCGCATGCATTTTTGCCGTTTCTTCTGTGCTATGATGTAAAGAATAGAAGAGTACTTCTGTTCTGCTTTTTATAAAAAAGGTATTTGTTTTCCTAGAAATGTATCTGCCAAAACTGTTTTTGGAGCAACATTAGGTGCCCAAACCAGATACCCACAGAGCAAGTCGAATATTAATGGAACAAGTATGTATGAACACAGCTATGAATACTTTCTGATTACAACTTACACCTCAATGCCACTGGGTAAGATCTTTGTCAGGTATTTTCAACATTAGTACCATATGCTAACTCATTACACTGGTCTTTCTCTGACCAACTCTTTCCAGACCCTTGAATTCCCCCTTTCTTCCTCTCAACCTCTCCCTTCCAGCACCAAAACTTTTTTGTCTACACAGATAATTTACAATACCTGCAGAAGTTGTGACTGTGGGATACTGCCATTCGTTTGCTGGCACCAGGCAACCATTTGCTCTGGAAAGAAATTCTAGACAAAAAAAGAGAAGACAATTGAAGTCACTTTTTACGTGAACACTCTTACAGAGAACTAGTGAAATTTTTTTTCCAGTCATTCATTTTTAGGAACCATCAATATTAAATAAATTTGGAGATCCCCTGACACAGAAAGTAATACTAGAGCTTTTGAGTGCAGTTCTTCCCTTCCTTCTGCTCACCAGATGCCCATGCAGACAGATTGTGGTTTTTTAAAATATGTGATACGCAGCATTTCATAAGTGCATTTTCCCATCTCTTCCTCTTCTACTGAGGGCTTTTGAGGATTGCTAACAGCCTCTACTTTCTTGGAAAGGACAGGATGAATTGTCCTGAAGGCTGAGGATGCAGTGATTCCTTGCTTACTGCATCAACGACTCGAGTTCAGAGTTATTCCTCCAGTTTCCTTTTTATCTGCCGTGTTTTAAAATGCTTATATAATTCAGTACAGTGAATTTACTATACACAGCAATGACATGAAGTCATTCTTGAAATTTTTAAACATTATTTGAAGCATGGAGACATGTAGAAATGACTGAAATAAAAGAATGACTGATTATAACAAAATGAATCACAACAAAAACGTTTCCAGTTTAGAACATTTGTCACTCTTCAGGCAATATAATTTCAGTCTTTAGGGCATAAAGAGAAGGGCTGAAGAGGAATCACCCTTCTGCCAGGTAAGTTGCACAATGAGTTATGAAATCTAACATTTACCAGTTTCTCTTGAGAAGAAACAGTGCCATATGGCAACAGCTAATGCAACGGATAGGGAGCCTTCACATTCTTACACCAAAAGAATGATTTATGCTGTGATTGCAGGAGCCTGGGACTGAATGCCAAGCATTCTGGGTTTTAGTCCCATGCTCTGTTATTAATTAAAATAGACCACATGAAACCAATGTGCTAGCTCTTATGATACCAAAACTTCTATACAACACTCAGATGTTCATAGGTTATCAGATTCTAAGATAAACAGAAGTGAAAAATTATGAACACTCCACGTACAGAAATGTTTCGCACAGTAAGTCAAGGCACAGACTCTGAAACAAGCACTGGCAGATGACAAATGTACGTACAAGCACACGTGTGAGGATGCAGCAAATGTGCGGTAGCATCTATGAGGAAAGGAATGAATTTATCATCTGCAGTTACTTCAGCAGTGAGTTTACATGTGACCTCATGTCTCTTTTTAATTCTTGCACCACAAATGCCTGACTGGTCCAAAATCCATTCCTACCTAACCACCTCTGGATTACCTTTCTTCAGCTATCTAGATATTGTTTCATGTCAACAGTCTGTTCCAACTTCATTGTTTAGATAAAATGTGAAAAGTCATCCCCAGATAAGCAGTTATATAATGACCAGTTTAAAATTACAATGTTCAAAGGATCTTACAAATCCAGGAATATTTTATTAATTATTACTGTGAGAAATTAAAAGGTTTGGATACTGCATGCTATGTGATTAATTGCTTCAATTCAAGTAATTTTCAAGATAATGAGTAAATTGCACTTCTGATTGTTTTTCTTAAACCAACAAAGATTTCCCTGTCTTGGCTACTCTCCTATGTAACAACAGACATTTTGAAACAAATAGATTTGGTAACTTGAAAACACTTGAGGTTTTCAGGCTGGGAGGAGAGTACAAGGGATTTAAACATTGGTTAAAATTTCTTTGGAAAGAATTCTGTTAGTTGGTTGCCTATTTTTTTTTATAATAGATGCTTAAGACATAACAATGCCCAGCAATGTTATTGCAATCGATCCCTCTGTGGTATAAACAACTAAGTAATGAGACTCACCATGGGATTTTTGAAAAATTCATATTTTGCATAATTCTTCCTGAACAAAAATTTGCTTTCGCTTCCCATTGTGGACTCAACTTGAACTATGAGCTCATGATCTTCCAAGCACCTCTCTGTGGAAAAAGAACATGATGTTAACACACAGCCAACCAGCAGAAGGAGCAAGACCAACTAAGAATAGGAGTAAAACAACCCAGTGCAATTTCATTACCTTTTAAGAAATTAGGGAAACACATTCTAGCTTTCAAACCATATTGCCATGAAGCAATACTTTACTTTGTAAAGTATTACAAAGTTTAACATTATATGGCAGTGTTCTTCACAGATTTTCTGTATCAGGGCTTCATAAGCACAGACTTTTGAGACAGGAATATATTGATTTTTGTGTGCAGTAGCTTAAATAATACAGACAAACCTTTTTGTGCTGGTTGTATACTGCGGAACTAGCAAGGTGGACAGGTTTAAGGGGGGAAAAAGTTACAGAAAGGCTACTGTTAGGTCTTGAACTATCACAGAAATACAGTGTCCTATTTGATCACACTCTATAAAACCAGTTCATTTCAAGGTGAACTTCAGGCCTTTATTGTAGATGCTAGACAATGGGGTTTATTATGAAAGAGGTCACAGGATCTACTTTACAGGAATACTGACAGAGACAAATGTTTTGTACACATGACAGGGCAATTTTCTGCTCTAGATTTGGTTACAAGGTAACTCCCCATAACCACCACTTCTCTGGTCAAAAGAATGGCACATCAAAGCATGAACAGATAGCTTAACAAATCCAATTCACTGAAAGCAGTAACTCGAAAGAAGGCAACTGGCTAAGTGTGCACTACTTAATGAACTCATTATCTTGGCAAGGCTTACGAAGTTTCTGTGAAAATATTTAGGTATTTTTCAAAAGTTTTAACTAGTCAGTGATTTCATCCCTTACATAATACGAAATTAAAAAATTAGGTCAAACAAAACACAACTTATGCAAAGCTTTAAACAAAATGCCTGTAACTTACTGACCAAGGAAGTTTGGAGTGTCCCTTCCTTCCTTCATGTTTCTGCAATCTTTGCATTCCTACAGTTAGAAATGCCAGGGTGCCGCCCAAGTTCTTGGGGTGTTTTCAGGATAGGAAGCAAGTAGCCACTGGCATTTCAGAAAGAGTAAGCTCTTGAATGTCACTTGAGTTATTGAACTTAGCAGATTCATGTATGTTCTTTGAAAATTTAACCTGTATCTGAATGATCCCATTGTCTTATTTGTATGCATTTAGGTTGTCAGTCATCACCAGCTCACTGATGACTTTAGCATTTACTGAGCATTTGCAATGTCCAGCTTTGCTATAGATTGTTTTCCAGGGGTTAACATTGAAAAATTTCCATTATGGGCTGGTCTAGCGCGTCAGCCATAACATCGCTTTTAAGGGGTAGTTCTTTGACTAATGTGTGTGACAATACTGCTACTGCTGGCTGATAATGAAATGCATTTTGCACCACCTCAGCATTCATCACCTAAACCTGCACATTATCTAGGGGCTTCACAGGTGAAGTTTCAGGTATTGCTGATCTGTTGCTATCATGGTTTTAAGCAACTGGTTAAGTCAAATCTCCTCCTCATTGTGATGAGGACTGTAGGCCAATGAGAGTGGAGGGTCTGTTTTTCAAACGATGCTTCCTTCAAAAAACATTTAATTACATTGGTGTGAAACTTTATCAGAGTATGAACCCCAGAAGACCACGTGTCCTATCACTGTCTGCTTCTGCCACCACACACCGTTTTGGTCTTCACTTTCCTAACACACTGAAAATTGCTCACCTAAGGGCAGGGACAAACTGTTCATTCTGTTCTGAGGAAACGCAGTACTGATGAACATTTGTAGATTGGTTTTGTACTTCAGTGGTTAATACTCAGTGCCTGTTTCTCAGATGCTTTAGACAACTGACATACATGTATTTTGTTACTAAATCAGGACCGTTTTGAGATTCTGTGGGGATACTCCCACTGATCTAATGTTTGTATTTTCATATTGATGGCAAAAACCATCTTTGAGAAAAGGTACAGCATTCCATAGCAGCTGCATGTAAAAAGGAAGCTAGTCCTGGTCAGTTTCCTATTACTTCATAGAAGTTGTACACTTGAAAAGTCCTGCGTAATTTGCACTCGGTTAGTACAAACAGGATGAACCACCACATGATACACTAGCAACTCAGCCTCAGCTCTGCTTTGAGCTTCCAGATACAAAT
Source organism: Anabacerthia variegaticeps (assembly GCA_035583185.1). Classification (NCBI taxonomy): domain Eukaryota; kingdom Metazoa; phylum Chordata; class Aves; order Passeriformes; family Furnariidae; genus Anabacerthia; species Anabacerthia variegaticeps. The sequence continues at coordinate 80,554,800 of JAWWEW010000078.1, forward strand.
CTAGAAGCACAAATGTCAGCCTGTTAAATTCAATAGGTCAGCCTGTCTTCACATGGCATTGCTGCTGAAGTGACCAGAAATATGTCCTTTTGATTTATCTGATGGGCCCTGCTCAGTCTCCTCTACATAGTTCCTGGAAGAACATGCTTCCCCCTCCTCCCCCTGCCTCCCCCAAATTCCTCTGCATTATTATCAAAACTTCGACAAAACTGTAGTAGTGATACAAGATGGAAAAAGGAGCTGGATTCTACCATGAACAACTCATGGGCATGGCCCAAAATTCCCAGTTAGAGAATCATTACAAATGACAGGTGAACCCACATATGAAATAGCCCTCCCTGGTTTTCCATTTTAGCAAGTGCTGTGTCTAACTGTTCTACATTTAAATCATTCATATTAAGGCAAATCAATGCATGTAAACAAAAAAATCTATGTACAAAACTGCAATAATGCTTTCTTCTAACCCTTACGTATTTCAGAGCCCTACTACTTTTCTTTCCTGCTTCAACTACATTCCGTAAGATGTATAGTCAATTCCGGAGCTGGAAAAATGAGGTTTGTAAGTAGGGATTCTTTCAGTGTCTAAACACATACTATCATGGTATGTCTTCATGATTATTATTTCTGCTAATCTCCAGTAGAGAGATCTCCATCCCTGCCATAAATTGATGATAGTTAAGCATGGAGTAGCACATAAGGAGAATACCACATTTTATGAACAGGTTAGGTGTACTTCCAGTAGCAAATGAAATAACGAGACCAATTCAAATTTCACAGACTGCTTAAATCTTGACCACAAAGGGCAGCAGGGACCACTTTCAAATGTCAAATCTAAGACTTTCTGAGGGCAGATTGTCACACCATTGCCTCCAGTGAGAACACAAATACTTTGTGCAGTCCAATAGCTGTCTGAAGCTATTTGCAAGCACACATGTTATTTGGAACACACTTGACTACGCATGGATAGTAAAGAATCAGGTGAGGGTTCCTTACAAATCGGGATCTAGGAGACCACTGCAATGATAAATATGCAGCTGGCTTCAAAAATTTCATCTTGTCCTCAGTCTGCCGCCCAATAATAAAAAGATGAACTGGTTCTGCAAACTGAGCTCTGTTGGAAAGTAGTATTAGGCAAGATCACGGAAAAGAAATAAAAAAAAAAAAAGATAGCAAACTAAATGAAGGAACTCCTCTCTTTTGGTGGGCTTCAAGACTACCACCTACAGCATTTAGTCGACAAGGATGAATTGTGTAAGGAATAATGTCTTCTGGAAACAGAATTCTCACTACTCCTAAATCATATTCCTTTTCACACTGCTAAGTATTTATTCACCATTGTTTCATACTTATGTTGCAGTTGGGTCAAGGCTTGTCTGGCAGCATAGGCTTGGAAAGGCCCGGCCAGGGACAAGCCGGGACTTGTCAG
>JAWWEW010000078.1:80556325-80591566 GCA_035583185.1 Anabacerthia variegaticeps
CACAGGACTCCGGGCCCTAATAAAGCATCGCATAAACTAACACTCTGTTGGTTTGTGTCTCTCTAACGGGCAACACTTACACTAGCAATCTTATATCTAGAGGAAAAAATACGGAACCTCTGACATCTGATAATACCTTCATCTAGGGTGCAACCAGATTACTACCTTGATCTGACCCTTGTCTATGAAATACAGGGAAGCATTTAAGCTACATAGAAGCTAGAAATAACCAGTCAAGATATAAAAAATCCAAACTGCAACCAAAAACTGGTAGAAGCACGGAAGTTGGTATTTAGATTTTATTGACTATGTCACAGTGGATACTTTGGACCCCAAATACGAGAAACTGGATGAAGTTATCTCCCGTTAAATGAACTCATTCCCTTTTCTGTCCACGTTTGTTCAAATATGTGAAATTTGTATAATTACATCTTTTTTGATTCTTTAAATCCTTGTTTTCTTTGTCTGTTTGCTTTATATCCCCAAAGGTTGCATTACTTTTCACACAGATCTACTGCGTGGCATAGAGGACAGCCCTGGAGCAGTCTCTGTGGGACAAAGTTTGGTGGCTGCTGAAGCCCCAACCTGCACACCCTGCTTCTCTGGGGGCCCGCTTTGTGCTTCAGTGTGAAACAGAGGTCCAAGGCAGGCAGGTCCCCATGTATATAAATGCAGCCCGATAAGTATCTTGCTCTTTTCCCATCATTGTTAATTACCAAGTTATTTGTGTGTAAACAGAAGCTTTTGATTTCCTAATCAGCCCCCTGCCCGATTCATTCAGAGATGTCACACACCAGAGTTTGACAGCACAATTAGTCACCATGGAAGCTATTGTGATGTCACAAACACTGAATTGTGGCATCATTGAATGAATCTGGCAGGAGAAGGATGTTGGTTACAAAGGAGAAGGCTTCTGTTTACACAATACCTTGGTAATCAGCAATGATGGGAAAGAGAATATAGAAAAAGAGAGCCTGGTAGTTTAATGAGCATTGATAAAACTGAAAATTTGTAAAGGTTTTTAGAAGCGCATGTGGCATATTAAGCTACAAAGATTCTGTAATTTATACCCTAATTCTTCACCTCATCCTGTGTCCTCAGAACTGAAAGTATATCATAGACATATACCACTGAGTATTTAATCTTTTCATACATTTCTACACGAGGAGAGATAATAAAACCATTAAACAGTCAGGATATCCTATGGGTTTGGGTTTTTTTTTTTTTTTCAAGTGTTGGTCTGCAGAGAAGTGAATTTGTTAGCGTTTAACAGTATTGGTTTAGGGCATTACATTTTCAATGAATCGTTTCCTTTTCTTATTTGTAAGGGTTCTGAATTACATTTTTAGACACAAAAATCCCTCTGTTAGCTACAGATAGCATTCACAATTCCAGTGCTGGTGATCGCAGCTTATGATTTGTCTTTCTCTGTTTCCTGGAAAAAATTCCCTATGAAGTATATTGACTAATACTCGAAATGCTATGCTTTCTAAAGCGTTATTATATACTACATAGAATTATAGATAGCGTTATCTGAGCTGTATGCAGTTGCAAGCTGCATAGCAGAACACTGCAACTAATCAGTGCCACAAAATAACAGGAAAAGCAAGACTGAACAACATGAAATCCTTTCAGGTACTGTAATTAAACCAATTCACGGTGTTATTTAATTCCCCACGGTTCTTCCTCTTGCTGCCTTCTTGAAACTGTAACCATGACACCTTAATTTCAATCAGGTGGAGGAGCTGCTGCCAGGAGAGCAGATGCCACTGCTGGTCCAGAAATTGCCCAAGCATTTGCGGGTGGTGCCACCATTTTTTCCCTGCCTGAAGTCAAGTTTAGCCGACCCCCTCCCCCACCTCAGCATGTCTAGCTTTCATAAGCATTACTGTAGGTATGCAAAGCTGAGTCTGTTCACCCAGGTCTCCCAGCTGGTGATGAGCTGAGCTGTTTCACAGGACCGTACTCTAAGGATCAAGCTTAATTTGCCTAAGCTGTTTATTTGCAATAGCTTCAGACACAGCAAGGTAGCAACAGTGTGCTAGCGTGAAGATTAGACAATTCTTTTTTTTTATTATTATTAAAAAAAAAAACCCAAAACCAAAAAAAAACCCAAAAAAACCCCAACAGAGGATGCGAAATAAGAGAAGGACTTAAAATGGCTTAAACGCTTAACACATCAAATTATAATACACAGAAAGCACATATGTGACTTCAGCTAATTGTACAAATAAAAGCAGTGGAAAGAAAATGTTCCGTCTGGAAGCACATTTATACGAATTACATATATTTTATGTTCCCAGGTAACCATGCCACCCCTTTGACCATTCCCTACCTAATCCTAGGTGAGGGTGATGCTCCACTAGAGTCCAGCTGTTATCATCCACACAATGACTTTTGTAAACGAGCAGCTGACAGAGGTCCCTGGCTGTCATGTCTGCTAGAATCTCGACCACTTTGCTTGTTCCATCTTCACTAAAGACTTTTACATCCTGCAACATAAAGGGTACACTTACAGATCAACAGCTCTGAACATAGGCAAACCACACAGCTACTGTAGAAAAGCATCATCCTCTTGGCATGAGGGTTCCAAGCACCTTGTTAGCCAGGACAAATGAAATGGATGATTCACTTTATAACACTTTCTCTCAATGCCCCCTAGACCTATTCCCCTCCCCCCTCCCCAACACCTCGCTGCACTAAGCAAAGATTCAGCAGGGTTAATATGACCACGTACACAGAAAAAGTGAGAGAGCAGGTTCTGTATAAAGCTGTGTAAGGTAAGCAAACGTGAAACAATGTCAAGAAAGTACTTTGGCAACAGTGGGCGAGAGAAATTACATCCAGTCAAACACACACAATTTTCACTGCGATCCCATCGGAGGCCTCGGAACATTCACAGAAGAGCAGGCCAAGACCCCAAAGCTTAAAAATGGCTCTCTTGTTCTCCTCTAACTTTTGATTGTTTCATGCGGGGAGGTCCCACTTGCAGTTTGCCGGCGGATCAATTACCTAGCGCAGCCCATAGATTTCTCTCCCTGCTCTGACTTCTCTTTTGATCCTAGCCTGAAAGTAGTTCGAAACCAAATGTGCATACGCTGCACATCCTAAATATTAATGGGGATGAGAGAATAAGTCAGGAACCTTCTCCCCACCTCCTGAATTATACAGATGCTTTCCTCTTTGCATTGTTCTGCTCAAGCGAGAGAGACACTTGCTGCAAAATTATTTCTCCGGGCGAACATGCAGGTCCCAGATTTAAATCAACTCCGCATTTAAAATGCTCCGCATCCTAGCAGGAGAAGGAGAGTCTGACAAAAACCTGGAGGGTAATTCGATATGGAAAATCTTACCTCAACGGCACGTAAAAGGCAGCAGTCGGAAGAACAAGATGGCATTTTAAATAGGGATTGCCTCTTGAGAGTTAGTTCTGTGCCTGCGCCGCCCCTGTGCAGCCTGGCTGGGCGCTGGGTGCCGGCGGCTGCTCCCTACCTGTCACGTAGCCCCTGCTATGGGCACTGTTTCTGGGGAGGGAAACAACTCTGCCAGGGCTCCACTCAAAGGGTTACACGCAATCTTTGCGGTAGTGAATCAAACCACACTGTGCAGACCAATCCTAGCCCTCCCTCCGACTGATGTAATCATTTCCCACACAATATCAGACTTCAAAATTATTCCCGCCTCCCCCACCCCCCCCCCCCAAAAAAAAAAGGGGGAAAAAAAAAAAAGAAAAGGAATTACAAAGGAAATTGTTTGTTTGTTTGTTTTTTGGTGAGGACCTTCGGGGCGGGGGGATGCCGGCGGTGCCGGTGCCGGTGCGGAGCCCGCGGCTGGCGGCTGATGTCATCCATCCATCCATCCGCCTGCAACTTGGGCACTTGAACTTCTCCTCCTCCTCCTCCTCCTCCTGCCGGCCCCGCTCCGGGCCCCGGCCCTGCCCGCCGCCTCCCCCCGGCCACGCACGGAGCCGAGCCCAGCGAGGGAGGAGTTAAAGCCGCATCCAGCCCAAGTGACTCAAACCCGCGCGTTCAGGAAACGGCTCCATCTGACAGCAGGGATGAGCCAGCTCTTTCCGAAGTGGGCTCTGGAGACGAGAGGAGAGGAGAGGAGAGGAGAGGAGAGGAGGGGGAATCCCGGTTGCTCTGGGGAAGGCATGCGTGCTGCACAATGCTACGGCTGCACTCCTGCCAACACTCAGCCAAGCCAGAGGCATCCCCGCACACGCGGGAATTTTTTGGCCGCGGGGGTGCCCCCGTCATTTTGTTCTGCGGGCAAGTCTTTGTTCTGTCACTAGCCCCCGTTTCGCAGCAGAGCCCCCATGGGTCCCGGCCCGCTCCGCCACTCGGCAGCGCGCCCGTGGAGCCGGGGGACACGCGTGGATGGATGCCCGGGACACCTCGCAGGCATCACACCGGTTTGCAAGTGGGCAGCGCAGCTCTCGTGTTCCCTCCCTGGATGTGCGAACACACCGAAAAACCAGTATTCAACAAGATAGAAAGTAGCTATTTTATTTGTTTGGTGTTTAGTGGGGAATGGGAGGGACTAACACCCTTGGGTGTTTGGGGTTTTTTTCTTCTACTTTTTATGGTATAGCCATAGATTGGAAAGAAGTGACACAGGCGAAAAGTTAGTGCTGACAGAATTCCTTTCTACTTTCAGCTTACTCTGTGCACGTAACTCCCCTTTCCGTATTGAAACTGAACTATTTTGGATGGATTTCCTGCCTCGGGAACCAACCTGGTGACATCATTCATTCATTAGTCACGAGAAGCACAGCTCTGCACTCTCTGCCTCAGCTTTCACAGGGGAGCCCAAAGCAGGAATACGCCACAAGCAGTCACCACTTTTGGGACACCTGGAGCACAAAGCCCGCTCTTTTTCTTCCCTGCTGTTTTACTAGGAACCAGTGACACAGGGCAGGCTGCACCTGATCCTTGTCAATGCCAAGTCCCAGAAGAGAGGTAAAGCTGCTCTGCTGCAGGTGCCTCTCCAGCTTGTGCAGGTGGAAAAGGGAGCTGTAAGACAACCACCACACTTTTCTCCGCTCCCAAGCATGGAAAGACTTAATGGCGCATGGCCACTGGAAGAAACTGCAGCTGTCTTTTATGTTCAGTCATGCTGTGCTCTCTCGGTATGAAGTAAAGGGGTCACGGGTATGTGTTCCACCCTACCCCTCCTCTGCCCAGAGTCGAAGCTGATGCCAATGCCAGCCCCCCTGAAGTACCAAAGCATCTCAAAGCAGGTGCTGGATATCCAGCGCGGCAGTTCAGTGTGTGAATGACTGCTGGAACGCCATGTTCCCTCCTCCTGACAGCCAGGCCCTGCAGGCAGCATCTGCTATTCCCACTCCACAGCCACCACCAGAGTTGTGTTACAAACGTGGATAGGTTCATTTGCAGGACTGGTCAGCCTTTGGGGTTTTAACAGTGCCTTTAAGGCCCAGGGACTGGAATGCAGTGGGTGGGCAGCATGAATGCAGCAATGAGCAAGTTAACTTCACTGACTATTAATAGTGCTGTGTTTGCCATCAAGGACAGTGCAAGGCCATGTATCACCACAGATATAAAACACTGCATCAGGAGGGGACGTAATGGCCTGAGCTGAACCCTGCCCTAGGGGGACAGAAGAGAGGCAGAAGTGAGATGAGACCCTGTCCCTCTGTGGAGGCAAGAGTGCAACAGCCCCTAAGAGGCTTACACGAAAGGTAAGGGGATTTTATGTCCCCACACAATGCTGCAGAGCATAATGTATAACCACAAATATGAAACCAGCTTGACGACAAAGCTTCACCTCCAACTTTCTGGCAGCTTCTGTGACAAAAGAGGCAGATAACAATATTCCTGCATCACAGAGAGGACTGAGTTTAAAGATGATTGGTCAAATCCATCCCTCTAACATTTCCTTCTTTTTTTTTTTCTTTTTTTCTTTTTTTTTTCCCTGAGGAAGCACCTCCTGCTTTAAGACATCTTAATGTCTATTCAAAACTCTTCTATTCAAACTTCTTCTAGCAGAAACACTGCTTCACTTCCAAAATTGATTTGGAGCTTATTATCTACAAAGGAAAATGAAGCAAAATTCATTCTGAATAATATACTCCGATAATGAAAACACTTAGCCTGAAGAGAGGTTCCAAAAGTTAGTCTGACACTTTTGCCCTGCATCCCTCCAAGAAATGCAGTGAAATGCAACAGCAGACTGCCTGCAACAGTGATTTACAAAAGGCCCTAATTACGTCAGCAGCACAAGGCACCTTCTATTCAAAATTAAGGTTAAGAATGCTAAGCCAACCAGAGCACTATATTGGCTGAACATTCAGTGCTTTACAGTGCAAAGGAGCAGATAACAGACTGCACCATTGTTCTGGGAAGAATTCTTCCCCCAAGCTTCCTTTTTTTTTGTTTCTTTTTTTTTTGAAAGACAGACTTAAAAAAATTAAAAATTTAAAAGAACATTAATATTCATCACTTCAGTGGTTTCATATAATGGGTCATGTATTTTGAGTAACCTCATGGCTGTTTCATCTTCCAGCCTCAGTTCCTCAACCTCACTGCATTACTTCGTGCGCATCAAGTAATGCAAATGTTTCAGGAATGTGGAGAAAAAAAATACCCCAAGCCCCCAAACCAGTCATGTCACGGTCACATTATTTCTTCTCCACTTTTCTATTTGTTCTATTTCTTTTCCTTTTCTTCAAATCAAAACCTGTGACTATACACAATGACCATAAAAAACAATGCTTTTAAATGATGTTATGCTGAAAATCTTTAGCATCAAACAGATCTACATTTGCATTCCACAGTCTGAAATTAAACACACTGTAATTTATATCACTGCAAACCAACCTTTGTTATCCTGGATTATAACTCCAAACATAAGAAGAGAATAGCAATTATCAGAAGACCCTCTGACAGAAATCTAATAGATAAAAGGTTTCAATACACTAGTTCTTCAAAAGTTTGCCTTTATAAAAGATGAAGATCAGAGACTTCACAGTAAGCCATTAAAATACACTGAAGAGTCATTACCAAGAGGTGAAAACTGAAAATCAGTCCAGCAAGTTTTGACTTTCATCCTTTGATTTCACTCATCAAGACTGTTCAGACGTGAGAACCATACAGTGAAGTAAACAGAAGGAAAATGGAATTGAAATGCAAGCAGAAGCAGCTATTTATTGCAGAAGGCACCTATGTACCAGGCAGGTACTTGCTCTTTTCACTGGAACCCTATTTTGATGACATCTTTTTCTGAAAGCTTTCTATAATCAAAGCTCATTGGCTCACAAGAGCAGAGTCAGTGTCACTGGAGGAATAGGGAAGCTTTCATTTTGGATCAGTCAACTCAGAGCTGCTGAAGACTCAAGCTCTGCATGCAGGTTACCCTTGAACTGCTATTTACCTAGTTGAAAAAGCAACAAATAAAGGAAGGTTTTGCTTCCTAAAGTTGTAACCCTTTGACAAAGAAAAGCCTCTAAGCATGCTCTGTGCTCATCTGACAGGCAAGCAACTTGGTCAGCCACATCTACACACGGAAGCACCAGCCAGTCCCCCCTTACTTGCCCAGCAGCAGTAAGGCAGCTTTATAAGACATGGGAATTTCAAGTGTTGCAATGAAATATATATATATATAGAGAGAGAGAGAGAGAGAGATAGGTCAACCCTATGGCTCTTTTTGCCTTCTCTGTTGCACTGCTTGTGCAGGAAAAAAGCCCTTCAGACAAACAGCAGTGGTAACAGCAACATGTCATGGATAAGATCACTTATATGCAAGGCATCAGACAGTACTTCCTTATAAAAGAAAACTGTGAGTTATTTGATCATTGCTTTCCCCCCCTACATATACACATAAAACCCTAGAAAATGCTGAGGTTAAGGTTCTCATAGCAACATTAACTCTCTCCTCTGGCATATACTATATTTAGGTACACATTTAAAAGCCTATGAACAACAAAGGAGAACAAGTGTTACAAGAAGATGATCTTGGTCTTTGACTTTCATATTCAGAATAGCAACCTAAAAAAAAAAATCCCACAAAACCCCACTTAAGTTGGCCATGTTTCAAAACCCCAATTCTGTCCCTCTTCACTGGGCTACTGAATTTTAAACCCATTTCTGAGGGTCAGAGGGATAACCTGACTTGATGAGGAATCACTGTATCTTCTTACGTTCATTGGTCATCCAAACCAATACTAAAGTCATGAACTCCATGATGGTTGTACCAGCAAGAGAGGTTTTGGGAATCACAGTGGTGTGGGCACAGAAGGGCAGGGCAGGATTAGTGCTGGGCTCAAGTCAGCATCTCTGTTTGAAAGGTTAGCTCTTCTGAACCCATCAGGTATGAACACCCAGCCACACATTCACCCAAGTAATTTTGGAGAGTTAAATTCCTTCTGAAGATAACAATATCTAAAGCACAAAACAAAGGCATTTGTGTCTATCTACTAGGTACAGACGGAATCTAGGCTCCTAACTCTGGATTTAAGCAGGATGCCATAAGCTGTATTGGCTGAATTCAGGCCACTGTGGTGACTAACCAAGCAGACATGCCTCTCTATTCACATCATGGTTTAACCTCAGACAGCAGCTCAACCCCACACGGCTTGTGTTCTCACTCCCCCTCAGTGGGATGGGGAGAGAATTGGAAGGATAAAAGTTAGAAAACTCATGGGCTGAGATAAAGACAGGTTAATTGGGAAAGCAAAAGCCATGCATGTAGGTTAATTGGGAAAGCAAAAGCCATGCATGTAAGCAAAGCAAAACATGGAATTCATTCCTCACTTTCCATGGGTAGGCAGGTGTTTAGCCATCCCCAGGAAAGCCGGGGTCCATCATGTGTAATGGCCATGATGCCATCACTCCAAATGTGTCCGTTCCCCGCCCCCCCTCCTTCTTCTTCCCCCAGCTTTACATGATGCCAAAGGGTACAGAATTTCCCTTGGGTCAGTTTGGATTGGCTGCCCTGGCTGTGTCCCCTCCCAGTTTCTTGTGTTCCCCTGCCACTTCTCCTAGTTGAAGGGGTGGGGTGAGGACCAGAAAAGACCTTGACTCTGTAAGCACTGCTTAGCAGTGACTAAAAAAAATCCCTGAATTATCAACACTGCTTTCATCACAAATCCAAAACATAGTCCCATACCAGCTACTAAGAAGAAAATTAACTCTACCCCAGTCAAAACTAGCACAATTACACACTGCAATTGTTGATATTTGAGCTTAAAAAAATAAGTGAAGTCTGTGATGTTGCTTATACACAAAGCACGTTCAAGGGAACATATACAACAAGAACATTTGGGCTACTATTAAAGTTTAAAACATGAATGTTGTAAAAACAAGCCAAAGCTTTTCCTTCTCTAATTCAAAACTACATGTGAAAATGGTTACTTGTTACACAGGCACTGAATGAAGTCTATACTCATTATCTGTGTCTGTCTTCTCAAAACTTAAAGTACTATTGCTGTCTTATATAGGTTTAGGCTTGTATAGCAATGGCATTGAAACTTCTTCAAAAATCTCAGCTACTTATGTATAACTATGCAATATATTTCTAAGAAATGACTGTACCAAGCATGTTTACAAGACATAATCACTGCCTGCATGAACAAAAGATTTATTCCAACATGTGTTCACATACTTAGAGGCTGAAGGTTTGGAAACTGTAAGTTGCTACCCGGTAATTTCCATATTTTAAAAATAAATAGCAGAATGCTGTTTTAAGTGATACATACCTACATACAGACAACACATCAATTTTGTGACATTATTCCCCAAAGCTATTTCACTCTTTCCCACTCTGGTTTAATGCTCAGATGTTCAGGTAGATCATTTGACCTGTTTGACATTTTCACATCTTCCCACTCAATTCCTTGCTTGCCTTTCATTTTTCGGTAAAAGAAAGGAGAAAGACTAATTTTCAATCCTTTTAAGAGTAACAATGGGCCTTTATGAATTTTGCTGAAGCTTCAGGGTATTTGCAGAATGTTGGAAGACAGAAGGCTTTGACAGAGTACTAGTCCACACCAGCGGGAAGGGAGCAGAGCAATAGCCAGCTCTCCCAGCTCCTAATCTGGGGGTTCAGACTGTTCCAGCATCTTCTGTCAGTTTTGACTGTAAGTCTGTAAATGCACTGCCTTCTTTCCACACAGATCCTCCAACAACAATTACCTTTTATGCAAAAATCCTTTCTGGTTTCGAGATCCTTTACATACAGAAAAAAAATATAGTTACAGGCACTGTTACACTCCTTTGATTATGTAATGAAAGACATTAAGTGATGTTGCTGGCATTAACCTTTGTCTTTCATATATTTTATTGTGCAATTTGTCCCCAGATAGTTTGCATCCTTCCTCAGCTGTGCTTATGGAATGCATTATTTATTGTCTGAATTTGCTCCAAGAGAAAGGCTAAGTAGAAAAGTTCTTCCAAACACAATTTAAATCACTAACAACTCTGGAAAGGGTAATAAAAAGAGAAAACATAATAATTTCTTGATTAAATTCTTAAGTAACCAAGCTAGTTACTGAGTATTTTAAATTGCTCTGCCATTATAAATTACTCTGTAGAAAAGGAATCATTACCACATCTTCCATGCTGCACAGGCTTCCCGCCACAAGAACCACATTAATTTGAAGCTTGGCAGAGAGTGCAACAAGGCTCCAGGGAGCAGCTTCCCATAGGATTTAGAAAAATGGTGCAGGTCCCGAATACTTGGATGGCTCCTTCCTTCCCAGTAGGACACTGTGACAACTGCAGCTGAGGCACTTGTCATCTAGTGCCTGGGGTACCCTATGAGCCAAGAAGCCATTTCAGCACAGGGTTTGGCAATGTGCAATTGGTTCTCACTTTGATTTATGATTCTCCAAGTAGAACTTCTATATGGGTATTCCACAAAATCTGCTTTCCTTTGCTTGCCTTTCTGAGTGGAAAGGAGCAGGGAGATTGCAGAGCAAACACCATTAAGGGCTGCATGTACAGTTAGACCTGGCTCCAGCACTCCATCTGCATGTACTGGTCCAGCCACATCTTATTAGGAAAGTGACCAGAAACTGTTCTCAAAAATGTCTTTGGAAACTGAGGATTAGTATTTGAAAATACATGCATTTTTAATGCATGGGAAAACCTTTGGGGCAATGACTCTCTTTTATCTGATAAAATGGGACCTCGGGATTTTGACTGTTGTTGATATAATAACAGAAATAAAATAGAACAAAAACAGCAGCCCAATTGGGGACAATGCCAAATAAGCTATATTTGGAATGTCCAGACACAACAAAACAAATACATTATTTTAAGAACAAGTAGTTATGAAATTTGTCTTGAACAAATGCAATCCAATTTAACTAGTCTGGTAGCAAAGGAATCTAAGCAAGCGTAAGATGCAGGGCTGGACAGAAATTACAAACTTAGAATGCAACATAGGGGAAGACCAAGATAGACACTCTTCCCACTCTTACTTCCTCCTCCATCCTCCCAGATAAGTCATCAAAAGGAGTGAAAAAGCCAAGGATTTAAGGACTTGTGAATCTGTTCTCTGATGCTTGCAAGTGCAGAGTTCCTAAGGCATTCTCTGCATTCCTAAAGGCTAAAATAAATTAAAAAAATTAATGAAAACAAGTTCTTCACCGAAGCCCCAACTCCTAGACCTAACAAGTCTTGCCAGAACTGTCTGCAGCAGGATGAAAAGAGTTTTCAGAGACAAATACAGTGGTGCACTAGATTTAAAAATAAATAAATAAATAAATAAAAATCAATTATCTGTCTCTACAAGAGTTCCTTTATTCCCCACACATCCTGATGAATCTGAACCAATACTGATGTCCCCAACCAGGTAGTTACACCAAAGGTGCTGGTAGAGATGGGGAAGCTGGAAACAACAAAAAAAGAAGTTTTTAAAGAAAAACTCGATGAATTTAATATGAATAGGTTGATCAGAGAAGAATCAAGTGTGATATGTCGCATGAAGACACAATACAAGGAGTACAACCAACCAAAGTGTGAAAATATGAAGATGAGAACAACTTAGGGCAGTGAAAAAGGTCATGGAAGCTACTGGAAAAAAAGGCAAAACATGGAGAAAAAAAAAAAACTGGCTATAAACTCCAGGCACTCAAGGAATGATGACTATTTAATGGTGGCAGCCTAAAGTACAAACATGCTATGAAAATTCACAGTGTAACGGCCTCCATGTGCTGAAAATCCCAAAAGCTCAAGCACATCTTGGAAATACAAATTTCCCGCCCTCTGATAGCATCAGTTGCAACCCACAGTAGGTTTTTCCAATAGGGCTGAGTTCATACTGCTCTGACAATAACAGCAGGGTGGTTTATAAGGAGTGGGTGACAGACTTAACTACAGCAGCATGGCAAAGCATCCCTAATGCCTGGCCGTCAGCTGCCTCCTTGCTGTACAGTATTCAGCAATATTGCTTAACTTCCCGTCTCCCAAGCTACCAGCTCTGGAAGCCGGCGATTTCAAGCAGTGAGTATCAGCTAATTGTTGCTGCCTGCAACGTTCAGGATGCTTTATGGGTCAGTTTGTCACATGCACACAATAAATGCTTTTAACAGAGCTGCTTGCATTGGGGGGGTTATTTCTGCGCAACTGTGTAAGCATCGATTGTGCGGCCAGAATTAACCCCCTGCAGATCTTTACCCAGGAAAAGTTATGTCAATGGAAGAAGAGGGCTTATGTTATCCTCTCCCCAAGGCATGTATAATTCTCATTTTCAGCAACTACTTTAATGGGAAAGAAACTGTTCCACGAAACTGCTCTAGTGTTTAATTTTTGGTAGACTGAAGTAGCAGAGGAAAACAATGCTTTTTCACAAATTTGAGAATGAGATAGCAAAAGTTTCCAGGGCTGATGCAAAATCTATGGTACGACACCATTACTAAGCTAGATATTCTCTCTTGAATGCAGATAGCCCCATGCAAATCTTGCTGTCTTCCAACCTGCTAAGAATTATTCATTTTCAGTGGCCAAAAGTGAGAAAAATATTGGCATAAATCCAAACAGAACAAAATGAGAGATTTATTAGCATACAGTGTCTAACTATCCTACCCCAAAATGCCTAATATAGCAATTCCAGTTACCAGGAAAATTTTTGCATTTCTCACCACTCTGCTTCACTGCTGCAACCATCCATCCATCCATGCACACTATATTAAGACCAACTCACGAGTTCAAGTCCAGAGCAAGCATCTCTAACTTATCTCTTTCCAATTTCTCTCTCCAGAGCTTGCTCATGACCACTTTGCACACCCCTTTCTCCTAGCAGGGGCACCACAAACAAAAAAATAAACACAAAAAAACCCCACGCAACCCACCCCTTTGCTTAGCTTACAGGGACAAATTCCCTGCTGCCATGGTTACCACTCCAACTTCTCCTGTGGAACTAGAAATAAAAAAAAAAAGAAAGGAAAAACACTTCCCTGAGAACAGACGGCTATATGTTAGCTCGCTCTCCCTCCCTCCCCTCACTCATCATTGTTAGCCACTAAATCAGCTACATCTGGCATATTTAATTTGGACTAAATAAAATGTCACTAATTAAAAAGATGCCGAACAAGCAATCCATGACATTATAGAAACAGCTTAGTATTCAGCCTATTATGAACTGAAAGGAATCAACCAGTTTTTAGCAAAAGCTGAGAAACAAAGGCAACTAAATGATCCTCTATACAATCTTACTCACAACAACGTCTCCAGAAGCGCTCCCTTATCATCTGCATGTACTGAGGTTTCCAAGCACTAATTCCTGGAGTGGCTCAAAAGTGAAGTAGTTAGTTCATTATAGATGGTATTATTTGGATGGAAGTCTACAGCATTCAAGCCAACTTTTAAAAAGGTTACTTTGGTAAAGCTACAATGAGTAAGACATTCTGCAGAAAGACACACAAGTTGCATTAAAGGACCTGTGGCCACATAGCTGACTGAACAGCAACAGCCTCTCCTCTCCTCGATCATGTTCTCCCCAGTTTTCAGCAGCCTGATTTGTAGTATCACACACTGCTCCATCCTTCCTCTCTTACACAACTCCTCTCTTTATCCCATTCCTGAAGATTAACATGTCAGCTCTCTGCATCTCCTGCTTCAGGCCACAACACAGAGATGTGAGTGCTGCTTTGTACTGCAGACCAACACAGCTACCTATTCGAAAGTAGATCCTCTTACCTTGACATCCATACACCCTTCCCACCCAGTCATTCCCATCATAGTAGGCCAGGCTTTCTCCTTTGCAGGAGTATCATTATCAGTTATTCCACTGCCACTTATCACACAGATTTCAGTGCAAAGCAGCACTGAATCATATAAACCTCTTTTCATAGCCCTTAAATGTTTTCCATCATCCTTTTTGCCAACTGGTAATCTTTCATTTTATCCCTTATGACTAGTTGAATAAGCATTTGAGTGATGTTATTTTTAGTGCCTCCAAGGCTGAGGATTTCCCATGAGAACAGATCATCTTCTAAGTGCTTTGGTCCAGGTTCTCAGCATTTATAAATCAGACAACTGGCTCCTTTCTATTTTTACTGATATATGACATAGAACAGATATTTAGGTGTACTTTGATTGCTATTGCTTAACTTCAGTACTGTTCACAGTCAAATAAGATTGAAACATTCAACACAGAAATTCCCCCTGAAGTAAACAGAATTCTTGCAAGGTGTTCAAGTAGATTATGCTGATAATGGCACATGCCAGGCAAGTAAAAATATTACTTAGAAACTCAGTAGTTATAAATGAATTGATAGTGAGCTTTATCCTCATAATTCCAAACTTTAATATCAAAGACATAACACAGAGATGATATATTTCAAAATCAACACACCTTTAACCATTTTTTGTTTTGTTGTGGGGTTTTTTTTCATTATAAAAGTTCAAGAACAATCAAAGGCTAACAGAAGGGTTGAGGGTGGAAGGGATCTCTGAAGGTCATCTGGTCCACCCTTGTAACTCAAGCAGGGTCACCTAGAGCCTGTTTCCTGCAACAGCATGCAGATGCCCTAGAATATCTCCAGGATGGAGATTTCGCCACCTCTCTGGGCTGTGACTGACTGCAGTCAGCCACTCTCACAGTAAAAAGAATGTTGCCTGATGCTCAGAGGGAACGTTCTGTATTCTCGTTTATACCCATTACCTCTAGTTCTGATACTGGGCATCACTGAAAAGAGCCTGGCTCTGCCCCCTTTGCACCCTCATTTAAGGTAATTATACACATTCATAAGATGCTCCTGAGCTTTCTTTTCTCCAGGCTGAGTAGTCCCAGTTCCATCAGCCTTTCTTCACAGCAGAGATGCTCCCGTCCCTTAACCATGTCTCTCTAGCCCTTTGCTGGATGCTCTCCAGTTTGTCCATGTCTCTCCTGTACTGAGGAGCCCAGAACTGGATGCAGTACTCTACGTGTGGCCTTGACAGTGCTGACTAAACCTTCTGCTGGCAGTACTTTGCCTTTGGCGGCCCAGCGTATCATCAGCCTCCTTGGTGGCAAGGGCATATTACTGGTTCGCATTCAACTTGGAGCCCACCAGGACCCCCAGCTCTTTTTCTGCCAAGCTGTTTTCAAGCTGGGTGGCCCCTACTGGTGCCTGAGTTGTTCCTCCAAAGATGCAGGACTTTACACTTGCCCTTGTTGAACTTCATGAGCTTTCTTGCAGCCCATTTCTCTAGCCTGTAATCTCTTACACAGATAGTGAAAAGTTACATAAACACCACAATATTAACTGAAAAAAATGAAAAAGATCTAATGACATTTGATCGTAGTTTAGGAAGCCTAAATGGGTCTTTCCCTAGGATCCTTCAGCAGTATTTTCCCAGGCCAAGTGGTTCAAACTTCCCTTTAAGTTAGTGTTATGATCTGTTTGTTAAAGGCTGATGAACTTAACTGTGTAGGTATAAATTTGAGGTAGTGGTTGAAACCAATGTCACAATAAGAAAAATGCTTCCTGATATAGAACTAGATAACATAATGCTAGAGATCTGATGCCAAAGCTTGCATGAAAGAAAATGCTACTTTTTCATTCAGCATCTGTTTCAGATTATTTTACATGGAAGTCACTGCTACTCTGAAGCTGTCAAGGCACAGTCAGCTTCCAATTAAGCTATCTTATCTTTGAAGTTGATTGGAAGCAAAGCTTTCTCCTCTCTATAGGCATCACCCTAAAAGCAGGTAATCTGAGATAATTTCCAAAAGTATTTATTCTATGCTGTCCACCCAATTAAATATCTTGTGCAAATGCAATCAAAGAGCTTTCTCTCTAACTGGAAAGTTTATGCAACAATTTTCATGAGGATCCCAATAAACATTTAAAATAATTACCTGTATTAGGAAACCAATTATATTCAAATAGCTTACATGCCTACTTTCTTTGTTTAGCATACACAAATGAGTATGAAAAAGAACCCCAGAGGAAAAGACCAAACACTGGGCAAATCTTTTCTTTAAAATAACAGATGCTCTCTATAAACCAATCCTGCATGGTATTAAGTAGGAAGTCTGTTAAGAGTGGCCTTACTACTGTAGCTGATCATAGAGAAACCAACCATTCCCAAGACTCAGAAAGGCAATGACAAGGGAATTGACTCTCTATTTTTATGGGCTATAGATAACACGTAAGAGTCATTACCTTCAAGCATGCTCCCTTTTTCCCCTTTCACCCTCCCTAAATTATTGTCAAGAGGTTAAAGAAATCCACTATGCAAAGCTACCAGTAACTTTATCCCCGTCCTGGCACGAATAATATTTTTTTCTTAAAGGATTTTGATGTATCTGTATTTATATCATGAATCTTCTTTAAGAATTATGTAGAGAAAAATCTAGGTCATTGAAACCTTCTTGAACTGAACCACAGAGAAACTGAAAGAGAATGTAAAGGCACTGATGTCAGGTTTATTTTGCTATTCATAAGCTCATTCCCGTCCCCCCTCCCCCCAAGATTGACTGGAAGAGGGTAGATCAACCTTTGGACATCTGTCTTATTCTGAAGTTTCTATTTCCATGAGTGAGTAATTCCATTCCCTTTCAAAATAAATTCTTTCTAAATGTTGTGCACTTGCCTATCAGACCCAGCTACAACTCCATACAAGTTTAAGAAGGCTAGGCTTAAAGGGCAAAAGTACAATTTACATCAACATATAACAGAAGACATGTAAACACCTCATCTTAGGATCTTGGGGAACATAATAATTTAACAGTTCCTTCTAGACAAAACTTTAATCAAATATATTTGAATGTAAACAGTGTTCTTCCTTTCTTTCCCCACCCCAAACACTAGCTTGGGTTTATTACAAATCTGAATACTAAGACCTGCTTTCTTTAGGGTATTTATGTAAACCAGTAACATACATTTAAATATCACTCTATGAATTTTACATTTCAATATCTAATTCTTTCATTCAATCGCCACATGGAATATCATAGGTTAAATTAAATACGTAGTTGTACACATGAAAACTAATATATTTTGAAGTAAAGTGTCCTTTAAAAACATACTGTGTTAATAATTATAACTGGCAGTAATAATTAATATTAGCTACTGTTTATTACTGCATTTCTAACTGTTTCAAACAATTTGCTGACTTCAGTAAATCTCACTAGTTATCACTCTTAATTTGTTCACATAAGAGACAATTCTACACAAAGGAAAAACTTTATTGCCTTTTCAAGCTTCAGAAGGTTTTGTCTTTGGATGGTGGCTGAGCATAAGGTTTCTTACTGGAGAAAAATCTATCTTGCCTTTTGTACAACGTAGAAGAGTGTCACAACATTTGCTTCTTCCACAACTCCCCCATCTTGCTGCACAAGATTACACATGGCAAAAGTAAAAGTTTTTGGCTAGCTGCAGAGTATTAGCAAAAAATACTCAGTACTGAAACTATTTTTGGTTCAACTGTTGCTTATACACCCTTCAACATAACAGATACTGATCAGACCCAAAGTATAACTTGTAAGAAATAAGTGGTTTTGTGGATTTGTTGCCGGAGTTCTGCAGGTTCTTCTTTCAGTGAACCCAGCTGTACAGAAAACAACCCAAGTTTGCTTGGCTCACATCAACTGAGGCTTTGCCAACCTATACACCCTATGAATTTCACTTTTTAAAGCATAACAAAATAGCAAGTGCATGAACGTCCTTAAGCTATACCATGAAAATTGTGTTTAAAGAATAAGTGAAAAGGTGCATACTACTTCTAATTGTGATGTAACACACTTCACTTCCATGGGCAGTGCTGCATTAAGCCTAACATCTTAATCTTCTCTGTAAAAACCATCATTTTCCATATATGTAAACTGGATTAGATAAATTACCAGGGACCCTCATTCTGGGGTTCAGCATGGAAACCACCTTGAGATGACAAATTCAGGTTTCTTAGTTAACTGAAACATCAGAAAGAGATCTTGATGACTTTGTCTATTACAAAGATAATCAATTAGCAGACATTAATCCTCCTTCCTTCTTCACAAACCAACTCAAGTTTGTTGCATTCGGTTTTCTACACAAAACAAGAGCTGAGGGCAGCTTTCCCTAGTTCAAAATCAGAAAGCAAATCAGAGGTAATTTACTTTCTGTAATGGCAGTCCAGTTCCACAACTCTCTACCTTAGAAACTCCTGCTACTATTCTCCCCTGTGGGCTTACTGGGTCTTGAGGAAGAGGTATTTCCCCTGTCCAGGTTCCCATTTGTTCCTAATATAAAAAATAAAAAAAGAATTGGCATCACTATTATCACTATTGTGCTATTGTGTATCGAGTATCAACGGCTAAAAGTATCTGTCCACAAACGTCTTTATTCATTCCCTAAATCATATATACATTCCTCTATTGAAAATGGCTACCTCAGATGTCTGAATGCTGCATACTGAAGATAAACCCCTACACAGACATGTGGAAGAGCACCGACTTGAATTTGCACAACAAAGGTGTGATTAAAAACTGATCATTTTTCACAAGCCCTTAACAGATGATGGAAAAATAATCAGTACTGGACCACCAGCATCTCTCCAGATAAACAAACTCTGCTGTTTCTTCCAACAGTAACTGAGGAGGAGATTGGACATTCAGGCAAATGGTCTAAAAAATTTCTCACTTAGAAACAAAGCCCAATTTGGTCCTAATAAAACAGTTTGGTATTTTAGGGGAAGGAGAGGATCTTCATCATCACAGATCACTACCTAGTTTAAGGTTTTGGTTTGCATTCCCAAACTACACAGAGGTGGTAGTCATTTCAGCTGTCACTAGCCACCTCAGTCAAAGCACAGTTAATCTTCACCACTCATTCAGGTTCCCACTGTGGTCAGTGGAAGGTAGAAGAGGCACTCATGCAATTTATCACCTTGTATAGCTTTGCTACCCTAAGACAGTGTGAATGCACTTGAAGAGTATTTCCCTATCTCACCATTAACTGAAGATACCCAGACAGGCAACCCAAATAAGAGGTGAGGAGGAACAGAGCACACACAAAGGACTCTTGGTCAGACATGAGGCTCATCAAGCAGAATGTGGAATGCAACATCTTCCCAAAATAGCACTTGCTGTTGTTTTTAACAGGAAGTAAGCAGCTACCTGAAAAGGTACAGAAGGAGAGCAAAAGGCTGGGACTATCACAGCAGGGATCTGACAACCTAAGGGTGCTTAAACCCAACACTCTTCCAGAACTTATAAGCAACTTATGCACCAAGTTCGAGCCAACTGCTGATATGAACACTCATGATATGAAGCTGGACACAAAAAGGTGAAGATTACCTTCAGCAAGAAATCCCAGTACCCTCCTCTGAAGCTAAAGATTTCAATCTCCACTTCTTGCAAGGTGAGATTCAAATAAGGGCTCCCTATAGGTGGGCAAAACAGCTATGCTGGATACATTCATTAGTCTACATGCCACTTTTCAGCAGTAAAAAAAAGCCACTGCACAGCAAATAATATGAAAAGTATGTCCATTCCTACTGCTTGTCTGTTGTGGGTAAAGACCTCCAAGTTTATCTTATATTAATGAACACCTTTTATAATTCAATACGCAATCAATAATCAATATGGATATTTAATTCCAGATACTGGTAGTTCAGCTACAGCATACAAACCTAATTTGCAACCATGTTATACAAAGATAAATACATCCTTCAAAAATACTTTTTTATGGTTGTAGTGAAAAAGAAGAATTGCTCAGCATAAAGAAATACTCTTTAACAACGTTTCAAAAGATCTGCTAAGTCACTGCAGGAAAACTGGCCTTGCAAAAGTTTTGCACCAACACAATTGGCTTTATACAAAAGTAATGGAAGAAGCCCTTCCATACCCATATCAGTTCTGCAAGTCTAAGCCAAGCAATCTGAGCTACTGTCAACTTAGACTTTAAACACCTTCTCTTCCAATATTTCTAATGTATTTCTTCAACTCAGTGAGACCTTACTGGTTTCAAAATTTATGTCAATAGTCACATAATATAAGAGAAAAAAAAATACTTTCTACTTCCCTACATCTACAGATTTTAAAATTGAGTAATGAAGAAAATAACTAATTCCCCCACAATCCATCAGTCCTCAAACCTAGATATCTCCTCTAAGTTGCACCTAATATGTTCAGAAAAGACAGAGCTATAGTAGGGATGAACTCAATTATGCAGAAAGCAGAGACTGCTGGGAACTCAAAGAATGCAGTCTTTGTATATCATGTCTATACTATACTTTGTATATCATGTCACACTATCATGTGACTCATGGCACTATACATATTGTTTATATTATTTTTTCTGGAATTTTATTAGGGTCTCCCCTTTTTTAATGGCTACTATTTGAATGTACGGCCATGAGCACTTTCAAGACTCTGGATTAGGGGAAAAACAAGCCCTTTGCATGCACGCCACCTTTATGCAATTTGACAGACAAATTAAACACCACAGCTTTTACAGCTGCATGTTGGAGAAGGTTTGAGAAAGAGGCAAAATGGAGAAACTGATGTGAGCATGTTTACAGTGCTGTAAAATTTATTTCACCATTTTCAGAAGTACTAGATTATTTATTTATTCAAGGGATAAAAGTAACATGTAGAAAGTCTATGAAGTTCATTCAGCTCTTTCATTTTAACGGTTATACTTCAACACAGCAGTCTTTCACCTTAGACCTGTCTGGACATCTGTTCGATGGATGAACTGCTAGAGACAGTCAAAGCCAGCATTTGCTGCGCAGGCAATTTCCCTACTCACTGAAAGACTCCATCATGCCTTCTCTCACTTCTTTCAGAATTTCCTGCTATAATTAAATCCTAGAGGTTTCTCTTAGACAATGAGTGAGCGCCAAAGATTGCCCAAGTGCTACTCCATGGGCATAGAGAGGGCAAGCTGTAATGAAACTTTACAGACACAGCAGGTAGCGCAACCTTGGGCAGAAGTTCATTTCTTGTTAGCCAGACTGGCTCAAAGTTCCTCTGTGTTACTTAAGTGTTGCAATTAAGTACTGCTCTAAGCTATGCTTAATTAGGCTGTAAGCAAATGCTCATTTGTAACTTGCATGCAGTGTAACGCAGAACTCAATGTTCACTGGGAGCAAAGGGAAATTACACTGAAGGTACATTTGCACAAATATAGCTGGCAGCCTTCTGATTTTCCCCTTCTTATTAATATCCTAGAAAATATTAAGAAATGTGTCACCCTGTACAAATTGTTAGAAATAGACATTCTTTTTCCCTGGAGTTGAATGTGGTACTCTTCTGCCTCCCCAGCTGACAAGTGCTTCGCTTCCCTTGGAATGACAGCATCTCTCTGCAGAAGATGAAAGACCCAGGATTTAGATTACCTCTTTCATCCATGCAGGAAAAAAAAAAAAACAACTAAACAATCCAATGCCAAAAAAATAACCAAAATCCCCAACAGACTAGGATGCAAATCATGATGGGCAAGTATGCTCAAAGAAAAGCAAAAACCATAAACCAAAACTTTCACCTGAAACATGGACTGGATCCACATTCAGGAGTAAAACCCAGCCTTGGCATCTCTCATGAAGATGACAAAAGGGCTTCTTAAACATATTTAGGAACTTTTAAACGCTACAAATGGAATGACATGAGCTTCAAGCATAGCAAGGACGTTTTCCAGCAACACATTATTTGAGCCTGCCTTTTAGAGGATGCTGATTTGACAAGGCTGTAACGCAAGAGGCAAGGCTCAGCCTCACTTGGATGAGCTTTACAAAGCTTTGCCAAGCTAGTTTGTTAAAAAAAAAAGTTCAAAGTTCAGCCATGGGAAAAAAAAAACCGCACTGAAGAAACCAGCATGTAACACAGAAAAATACTTGGAAAATATAAAATACAATATTTTATTTGCATGACTAGATGTTATTCCTGTAACATTAGCTTTTTTTCTTTGCCTCATGAAGAGGAGGGTGATCTTTATATATTTAATATCTATTTCTTTTCAAGCTGTTTCCTAAATTCATTATAAGGTGTCTGACAGTATTGCAAGAAATCTTTTGATCTTCTCCTACATACAATCATATATATATACACATACACACTTCAAACTTTTAAACGTAACACTAGTCTAAAGTTTGGGAGAACTTACTAAAAGGCATTCATAAACTGAAGCACAAGTATTTTTCAATGCTAAAACTGTGTACCTGATAACCTGATGCTTATCAAAGATCTCATCTATAGCGTGTTCGACATATTGGAGTACTTGGTGAATGGAAATTGCTGAAAACATCTGTAAAGCTATTTATAAGATCTAGAAATACTGTGGTTGGCTTGCTTTCAGTGGATTTTATTAAGTACTGGGGAAAGTAAGTGTGATCAGCAACAATATGACAAGCAAATTACTTCAGAGTAATTAGCTGCTCTCGAAGTTTGAAGGCAAGGACATACTCAAAAAGGACTCACAGAAGTCTGAGGGTGAAATGTCTGTAAAGTTAAATCCAGGTGTTTTACTATCAGGACATCATTGTTTAGCTTAGAATAATCTTTTCATTATGTCTTGCACCTCATTTTTTTCAGCAATTTTTTGTTTTCAGTAATGTTTGTTCCTTATGAACAGCGTGTTCCTATTCCTATCACCTATTCTGACAAGGATGGTAGGGACATGTGATCTTTAAAGGTGAACATAAAAGGCAAGAGGAGGAATATGTGCAAGGTCACCACACATTAGGGCAGCCAACCTTCCCCAGTGACTGTCAGGCACAGCCATCAGTCCCAGCACTCTGAGCTGTTTCCTCATGCTCGCGCCCTCTGCGGCTCCTGAGCATGATTCAGTGAGCCCAATGCCCCCTGCAACAGCACAGGACACTTGGCAAACGTGAGCCATGGGTAGGGATGATGTTCCTAGTTGTCTGGATTGGACAGTGCACACTGTAAACTCTGTGTATGCAGGGTAAAGCAGTGTCTTCACAGTTAATATCTAAATAACCCCAAAAAACAGAGCAGTTCCTCACTCTGGCCAGATAAGAAAGATCTGGTCAAATGAAAGGGGTGACTGGAAAGATCTGGATGACTTAAAGTGGCACCTGTTTGGGAAGAGAATCAGCTTTTAAAGGTCTCTCACAATTTCATTTCCTTCCCCCATAAACACTTAAAGAGCAGTGTTTGCTTTGCTGTTAATGAAATATCACTGGTAGTAAGTCTGCTGTGAAAAAGCTGCTTTATCCACATTCCCCAACAACATCCCATGCATCCTGCATCCAAAGTCCCGGCTGATAATCAATCCATTTTGCTATTCATTTCTCCCTCAGCAACACTAGAAAACCCAAACACTCCAGGCATGAAGCACAACAAGAAGGAGGTATTTCCAACTCTGTTGCTTCCTGAAATGCAGCAGAAGAAACCAGCTCCAGTAACCCAGGCAGCAGCAGGGTCTACCAGTAGAGAGAATAAGGAATCCTAATGTCAACAGAGAAACATGACATGTAGCTTTTATGAGTCAATGATGACTTGCCTTTTAACAAGTCCTGATTAAACTCGCTTTTATGTAAGTTTTGTAAATGATGTTTGGATTACTGTGAGGCTGAAGCAAAGATTGAAGGTACTTACATTAATTAAACAAAATCACTTTTTAGTACACTATTTCTGCACTCCTATTAGGAGGAAGAATAATATAATAAGAATTTAATAGCAATAGGAGACTATAAATCAAGAGCAGGGAGAATTGAAATTCATCCCACAATGATTTAATTAACTCAGTGGTTTTCTTTTAATAAAAAAATGCTATTAAATTCCAACTAACATTCTCTTCTGTTTAGGAAATAGAACAAAACTGTATCTGCAAGCTCTGGAGCAATGCAAACCCATCCCATTACCTAAATAATGAACTCCAAATGCATTCTTCACCGGGTGTCCACACACAAGCACCACTTAAAAGGGACACTTCAAACAGATTTCCACGTTCAAGGGGGGAGAGGAGGGGGGGCACAAATCACTGTCCTGAAAATTACAGGTCCAAAGAAGCCTTTTACCTGCTGTGAACGAACAGCATTACTCCTGATACTTAAGCAACGAGGGTACTGATGGTTTGCCAATTAACAAACTAAACACTGGCTTTGCCTTCCATCCCTAGAAGTAGATGCCAGCAAGCAAGCAAAAACTTGGGCATCTTCCCAGTCCTGCACTACATACGTCCACAGCATCCACCAGGGGATCATTGGCAGCTCAGCCACAGGTGCCAGCACAGCTCAGTAAGGGCTGCCGCAGCTCACCTCAGGAAAGACCTCGTGGTCAGCTCACCTACCAGCTGCTGGCAACAACACAAGGTCACGCAGAATACACAGCGGAGGCTCCAACCTATGAGTTGGTGGTTTCTTTCATCTGGGTAGCAGAGGTCCAAAAAGGTTTCTATCCAAAATGTCTAAAGTTGACCTGAACTCACATGTCGAGTCCAGACAGCACAGACATCAAGG
Source organism: Anabacerthia variegaticeps (assembly GCA_035583185.1). Classification (NCBI taxonomy): domain Eukaryota; kingdom Metazoa; phylum Chordata; class Aves; order Passeriformes; family Furnariidae; genus Anabacerthia; species Anabacerthia variegaticeps. Next base: position 80,581,183 of record JAWWEW010000078.1, read on the forward strand.
AGAGCTGAGACTCAGTGTAGCTATTCCTACTATGTTGAGTGACTCCTTAAGGGCTATCAGCACAAAGTTATGACATCTCAGCCATTCATTTATGGTATAATTACAGTCACTCAATGTAGTTGGGATTTTTTTTATTCCCTACTGCACTTATGTTTACACCCAAACACATTCCTGCCTGCCTCACTATACACAGAGGGAAATTAGAATTCCTCTCATGTTATGTTTTCCCATTTTTCACTGCACTTCTCAGCCTGATAGCTTCTCAGTTCTGTCAATTCCTGGTCAAAGCATAGAACAGTGTACCATTAATAAAATATAGCAAGAGTAATGTTGTGCAATAAAAATGTGCAAGGGCACATGTAACTTAGATGCACACACAAAAATCTAGTGTGAACACGCTAATGCAGTTACAGCAGCATATACTACAGACTTCTCAGTATTACTTCTGTGCAACAAGCTTCTTAAAACAACTGCAATCATTACTGTGTGGCTGGAGACTCAGTGGGGGAACCAGCACACGTGGAGCAGGGCAGGCTTGGGTCAGGTTGGTTCCCATCCTGCTGTGTGTGCCAGACCACCTTTGGATGGACGGTGCACTCCCCTGTGTGCTGCTGCTGGTCCTGACCATGTAACCCTCCTTCCAGCACACTTCTGCTGCTGGAGCATCGCTTTCGGGTAGGGAGCCAAAATGCTCCTGGGAGCTGGGCCAGGTTTATGTCATTAAAAACAAAAAAAAAATCCTAACAAATAACATACTCTTGGGTTTGAATGCGAGATGCCCTTAATATTTCCAGTAATTCATGTTGGGACTCTAACTACTGTTCTGGCACTTTCCAAAAGCAAGAACAAAGTGACTAATTTCTTTCTATCACAAAGCTTCTTGCTGTAGCAGGCATGAGGAAGAAGGAACAGCAGCTTTGACTCTGTGCTGATCCCAGTCCCCAGCAGATCACATGCTGGGCTCCAGCTGGAGAGCCTGCAGACCCGCCGGGTGACCAGCACCAACAGCGCCGAGGACTGCCAGTCTTCAGCTTAGTCCAGCACACTTGTTAGTCTTCACTTATTCATCTCTCTCTTCTTCAGTAATGAGTAAATGAGACTTTGAGAAAAGGACAACACGTTCTCATGACAGAGGAGACAACATGACAAGTAATGCAATTGTCTTTCCTACACTGCCCATCAAATGTAGCTCATTCAGTTCAGGAAAGTTTTGTTTGCTGAACAAGAGAGGGACACTCAGGGAACTGCAAGGCCTGTTTTCATGCAGTTACATCACTGCCCTGCACTGGAGGCCTGCTCTTTCCCCATTTTTCCCAAAAACAATCCCAACTTCTTTTAAAAAAAGCATCTGAGTTAAACATGCTGCAGAGCAATTTAGGGATGATTTATTTAATTAGCTTAAGAGGCTTGCTTCAAAGAAAGATTTGAAAGAGAAAGAAACATGATGTTTCATGGCAGATACCCATGAAAACCCATATTTTAAAGTTAGGCCAAAAGGAGTGCTTGGACCTGGACCTAAGGAAATGTCCAGATTATATCCAGCTATAGATTTGGCCTGTTTAGAGAAAGTAATGTCCTGTTGACTCATTCTGATGTCAGTATTTATTTTCAAAATGTCTTGTTGCTAAAGATTATTCTACCGCAGGATCGAGTACAAAATTTGCTGTCACACATGCAAAATCTAACTTAGTACATAAAGCTTGCATTATACAGAAGTTTGTATTTTTATACAGCTTCTCTTTTGGAAATCAACATCCTTGTCTTCAAAAGAGCCAATATAAAAGTTTTATGGGAAGAAAAATAAAAAAATGTGCATCATAACATGCAATTATAACAATTAAAACTAAGAAGTCTGTTTACAGGAGTTCCCTTGAAGGGTAACTATATATGGGAAAAAAAAAATGGCATTAATTCATATCCATTTGTGAATTTAATTCGCTAGAAAAGAGTAAATAATTTTGGTACATCAAACTGCTTTTTGGAAGTTTGCCTGGGCTGTATAGAGGGGGGATGTGAGAAGTTTGCCCTATTTTTACAGTTGAAAGCTTCATTGACTCACACAAGATACTTAAGCCTAATATCCTGTGGCACTGCAGTGACCTACATGTAATTATTGCATGCTTTTTCCAAAATATTTGTACACAACCAGAAATTATAACCTAAGTTACCAACTAGTTCTTAGTTTATACCAGCAACACAAAGATAGACTTCAACTGGCAGTAACATAGCTGTCTGATGTTTTTAGCAATCTTCTGGGCAAATGTTTGGTCTTGGTTTGGTGTAATTTTCTGGTTTTCATTTTTCTTAGACAAACATATTTATCCTGTTAAGTAAATAATGTTTTAAAAACTTCCAGTTGTCCCTTCTCCCAGCTCTCAACCACTGTCCCCCTCAGACATGGGGTGATCTTCTGTTTGTAGGTGTGCATGTGCCCTACACATGAAGATGTGGGGAAAAGGGAAACACAGAAAAATATCAAATGGTCTTGCAGTGCCACATGGTGTCACCCAGACCTGTCCTTCCCGCTCCCATCTTCTCTAGTCCTTCCTAAGCATGGAAAGTGGGAGTGGCTCACATGCTTTCAGAGGTTTGCTCTGGGCTCTGTAGGGAGGGGCAGATGGGTGGTACTTTGACAACAGAGAGGCACATGATGAAGAGGGGAATGCTTGGGCATGCACTGATCAGGTAACTACTCTCCTGTCACCCTCCTCCTGTCCAAGCTCCTGTCCAAGGATAACGTTACTCTCAACTCAAAAACTTAAGAGCTCTTTGTCAGCTACCACTTGAAGTGTCATGCTTTCTCCAAACACAAGACATCTGCAATGGCTCACTCACCACATCAGTAGCTGAAATAGCTACTGGCTCAACTGCACAGCTAGTTGGCACTTTTCATCCAGGTACTCACCAGCTGGTTGGCTACATTACTAAAACTTCAGTGGTGCCAGCTTTTACAGACCCATGTGCTGTTCACTATCAACAGGTCAGCATCTAACATTTTTCACTGTAAAACTTAGCTCAAAGTGGGCTTTTTCCACCAGCAGACCTGTAATAAAGTCTCATAGTGCTGAACTCCAAAGGAGGATGTATCTCTTTAATTACAAGTAATTTCTTTCTACCAGGAGATGTGTTTGGGCACAACACTGTATTAGTGCAGACACTGCCACTGTGAAGGTCGTTCAGGTTTGAACCAAAAGCTTCACAGTTATTTCTCGTCTAAGTCTTTTACTACCAAATTATGTGCCAGTTTCTTGACCTACGTGTGCTGAAAACCCAAAAATTATCTACAAGATCTTTTAATTTAATCTTTTCCTTTCTTTATTTTTTTTTCCCTACAGCAGAGAAGATTACCCAGAGTTAAAAAAATCCTCCAGAATACAAGAAAACCCCAAAATGAAATCTGGAATTATTTCAATAAACCTAACATTCCAGTTTTACCTCCCAGATTGCTTCTCCCATTAAATGACTATCTCATTTGCCTACATGTGTTTTTAGTTTTGTGCTGATACAGAAGACCCATTATTTCCCACTGTTCTGTGTCTTCTGGGGAGCAGCTGCATTACGCTGCTGCAGCCACCAGCTTTCAAAGCAGTATTCAATGCCTGACTGGCAGCAGAGCCAGAGGTGGCATCCTGCTTCCTGCTGTGGTGAAATTAGTACCATGACCCAAGAGATCTCATAAAAATTTTTAAAAATGAAATTTTTCCTGATATGGCAGTTTTTTCACTAAGATAAATAAAATCCTTCATCATGATGAGAAAACAAAACAAAAAAAAAAGCCCAAAAACAAACAAACAAAAAAAAGCCCTACCACAAAAAAAAGTGAGAAAGGCTTATTACAGTTATATTTCATTGTTTTACTGCTTTCACCTTTCTTTGCTGAGCAAAGTAAGAGTATGAAACAAATGCAGAGCAGTACATAAAGCAATGCTGTGAACCGCTTGTTAAAAAAAGTGGTCGCAACTGCATAAAAAAAAAAGGAAATACTCAAAAGCAACAAGAAATTTATATCTCCATGAATAAAATCTTGCAGATGAGAAAAAACTATCCATTTTTTCAGCTGAACATATAATTCAAGCTTTATGACCTGAAAGCTCCTTTACTTACTCTTTCATTCACACATATATCCCTTTCCTATAGGGAACAATATACTGGGAAGAAGTTTTAGTAAAACTTGAACAGAGCTGGCATTTCTTTATGCACAAGGTTTAGCAATATGACATGAAACTTGTCAGTGTTTAACAAGACTGGATCTTTAAATTCCTGTTTAAATTCCTCCACTGCTAGGTTTTATCATTGCAGAACTGTATTTTACTATTATTAAAAAATAAGGCTGAGGTGTTCCACAAGGAACAATACGAACAACACTGCATTTCTTAGGAAGTCTCATCAGACAACTCAGCTTGCCAGTAACTCCCCACTGTTTCACATGGTCAGCAAAAAAAATGTCCACTCCTTTCTGAAATCCCCCATGGCTACATTAACCTGAGTATCTCTCAAGTGCTGAGATACGAGCTGACCAAAGGCAACACTTCCTCCACACCATAAGTGTGTTGTGATGCCCTGTGTGATCAGAGCTGCAGCACTGCTGGCTGGAACTGCTATTTGCTTATTTACCTGCAAATGCATGAGAAGCACAAAAGGAATCACTTTTCAGTAACACCTCATATATCCCATGTAATCAGAATGGTTCATTCCAATCTTCAATTTTAATCTTTGTTTATAACCTGGGAGCAGAGAACCTGAAATTAAGCATCTTGATGTTTAACCTTGTTTTGCATTTAACATTGTATTTATATTTTTCTTAAAGCACAACTTATTTTAACTAACTGCCAGCTACTAAAACACTAAAACAGTCCTTTACAGTCCTTTAACTAAGCTGATTGCTCATTTAGTTCACCAGTAGTTTATATTATATCTATGGACATTTACCTAAGCCAGAGCACGTCCTAGAATAATTTACTCAAATTGCCGAACTTCATTTTTTTTTAATGGGGTGAAGATGGAAAGATGTATAATATTTCTTAAGTTACTCATTTTTTTACTCATGATGTTTAGCAGACTGCACTGAAGGGAACTAGAACTGGGTTAAACACAAATTACAAGGAGGCTGAACAGATTATTTTGTTACCTGACAACATGTTTAAAACTGAAGTATTAAAAATAGTTCTCTTCCTTCACAAAGAAGCCGAACCTATTCTTTTTTACTTTCGTCCACCAATACATTAAAACTAGAGGGCTTTTTCACTCCTGTTCCTCTATGCCTTCATTAAAGAGTGGAAAATAATTCATTAGAGAAGAAAAGAACACTTTCCTAACCTTTCTCACCCTGAGCCAGTGTTTCTCAGCTGCCTCCAATGAGCTGATCAGCTGGAATGAACAGTGTATCTGCATCTACAAAACGTGCCACTATTGTCCAACATGCTCTACCTCCTCAATTTGTACCCTAAAAGCTCTTACCACTATGATGGATTTTCTTTGATTAACAAATTCAGCTGCAAGCATATCTGCACAATATAAATTCTTTCATTTAAGGCTTTCAAAACATTTGTCAAATTTTTCCATTTTAAAATTAGGTAGATTAATTTTTTAATTATTATTATAAAGTCAAATGTAGGGAAAAAATCTTTTATTCATAGCCATCTTCTTACATACATTAAAAGATTGATTACTTCTATATTTATCTACTCTTAAACCACTAATTTCTAAATTCCATCAAAAACTGACTCTCAGATCATTTAGGATTCCTTAAGCTTTTACAGAGCACTGTTTAGGGTGGCTTGGTTAATTTTAGTAAAACATATAGCTAAAAGGTAAAGAGTCCCTGAACCCAGGAAATATTTGGAGAGGTAAACACAGGTTCATCAGCAACTACAGTTTGCTTTGGAGAGACAGTTCTGCTGCTGTCCAGTTGCCAAGTGTTAGGAGACAGAATTGCCCCTGGTTTTGTCTCCCCAGAGTCAGATCAACATTGCCTTGGCAAAGCAGTCTCTCTGCTTAGCCAGTACCTAGGACTCTGACAGGGCCCTGTGCTAAATTCCCAACAGAATGATTCAATTTTTTTCCCAGGGCATTATTTGGTTATTTGGCTGTCTTGTATGTGGTAAGCAATACAGTAAAACCAATGAAGAAGTACTGTGTCTTACAACACATCAGGCAGCTGTTCATGGTGATGTAAGGCAACATAGAACATGCAAGGGCAAACATTAGGGTCTACTGTTTGCAGCTGAACTGCCCACCCAAACCCTTTATCTGTCAGAGGAGGAGTAAGAGCTAATTACAAACTAACTGAGCAATGACACAAAACTTCTTAATATTTCTGGGTACTCAAGCGCAGAACTGTTTTAAGACAATAGTCAGTAAGAGTAACCCATCCTTTCATCCCCATGAAAGTCAGCACAGTTTACAAAGTAAAAGTTTTTGAGCCCAGCTTTAGTCTCTCAGCGTGCTCGAGGAACAATACAAAACAAGATGATAGTTTCTCAGAGAGCGGAGTAGGACAGAGAAGGGAAAGTGAAGTGCCGCTGAGGTTATTGCTCTGGACCACTTGGGAACTCAGCTGTCTTCTCTGCCAAGAACCCAGAGAACGACTCCACCAGCTTTCCATAGGACAGCATTCCCCTTAAATCCCACTACAAGGAGCTGTGCCTAGTTATATGCTCTAGGCGCACTATTTTGCTTTTTGAGCAGCTTCATGAAAAACAGGAAAATAAAGCACCACTATGTCTTTAAAGAATTGAGCTGATCAGTGTTTTTGTGGCACCTAGAACATGCAGTATAAAATGCACAGATCCTTCAACTCTAAGCTAATTAACTTGACTTCTGAAAGGTATTAGGCATTATTGCTTCATTCACTACATGCACGTATCTGAAAGAGGCTTACTTCATTTATACACTTTTGTTCTTAAAAACCTTTTAGTAAAGGTCTGAGGCCTATTTGAAGATACTCTCTCAGCCAGTGCTGCCCTACTCACAGACGAAGTCTACCAGTGTTTTCACTTATCTTGAAGCTTTTTTTCTACCTTCTAACTGAAGTAGTCCACTGCTGTTTTGCACACAAATGGATGACCCAAAGCTTTGTCCCATACTCACATGCTTACTAGCAGGTTGACTCTGAGGTAAAGATCCAGGGGCCAGCACTGGAGAGCTTGCAGGACTACAAAGTTCTGGGAAGGGATTTGGGATGGCCGGCAAGGACGATGTTCTGAATTGTTGTTCTTCTTCTTGAAGACGCCTATAAACACAGAAACACTAAGCATTAAGAGGAGCAAACTGGTATCACTAGACCTAAATCTCCTGCCCCACCATTTACTACTGACACTAAAGACAAGAAATCAAAACAACTCTTTTTCTAAGCAACTAATACACAGTTACAGCAACTGCTACTGCAAAGTAGGTAACTGCATGGGAAAGATGACCAGTCAGGCATCTATTCTTTTTTCATGGCTTATAATTGCTTACTTGGGTAACTGAGATAACCATGCAAATAAAATAAACAGAAATATCTATACAAAAAATTGTTGTAAGCACTAGTTTACAAGCTTAAACTCTTGTGCGCCAGAAAGTCAGTAAAGCTCTTCCAAACAAACAACAGCTGTCACTTGGACCCAGATTACACATTGATTTGAAATCAAATGTGTACCCCACTGTAAAGTTCTCTAACATGAGATTGAAACCAATACTGTCACCCCTTTTTTGAAATACCAGACTCTATCTCCAAGCAACTCGGCATTTCCTGGAGAAATGAAAATGCAAAGACTCGGCTTCAGCAATAAGCTGCAATTACACCCTCCCACCTCTTGCCAATTGTACAGTCACTATTCAGGTGAGTTGGCATCTACCAAAATACGCCTCATGACTATGCAGAGGACCAACAAGAGTTTCAAGTTCCAGTTTATAATAAATCTGCACTGCCCACACCAACAAAAGAAGACTAAAGCCCACCAGAAAAGCTGTAAGACCTATTCATGACCACACAGATGGCTCTAGGTTTCCCTACTGCCAGGGCATCATCACTGAAGATGCACTAGGTGAGAGCAGCAGGCTGCCCTTCAATGCCTGGGCAGAAGGCACCATCTAGTGGCAATCGTGGAACTTTCCAGGGATAATCAACTACTGGATTTTGAAAAGCAAATCTTTAAAACCTTAATTTGTTCTCATTTTATCCCGTGCCTTCTTTAAAAAGATGCCTGGGAGACTGCTGGGTTTGCCCCTGACAGTGTGTTCCACTCTGGGTACACTCGCTGTCTTTGACTGTACCAGAACCCAGAGGCTGATAAAATTTAACTGCTACGAAATCTGCTCCACAGGTAACTCTGTCCTGCGATTTAGTTGTCTTAGTGTTCCACAAATGAGACTAGAGATCCAAGGATTTGCAATAAATAGCAGGTTCCAACCATAACTATGACAACTACATGCCAACAACTACTTGACCAGCTTGATTTTTTTTCTGTGCTGCCTGTGTGTGCAGTTCCCTAGAGCACAGGGTAAAGGGACACCATAAGATTTCTTCAGACCAGCAGACATGTCATATCAGCAACTGTGCAATAGTGCACTGTACTGCAGGTTTTTGACTAAACTCCACTGTAAGAAGTGGAACCGCAAACTCAACACAACTAGAAAGGCGTGGTTCCCATAAAATAGAATTCTCTATGCTGCACTCTGCTGTGCTTCTACTGCTGCCAGTGCATCTTTTACTTCACGACTGACACACACATGAACCTGTGCTCTTAAGAGACCACAGTCAATCACTCTGTTGTGGTTGCAAAGAAGATGCAGTCATCACTCTGTAGGGGTCTAGATAAACCTGAATAAAAGTTTCGCCACTACTTTCTCTAATGATAAACACTCAATATTGTTGTGTGTATGGAACTACCTATTTCAGAAAGTCAGAGTGTTCTGAAAATAGAGTTGCTAAGTTTTGAAATGCAAAAAATAGTTTAAAGGAAGTGTTTTGATTGAGGTATTTACAAAACATCAACAGTTACAGTACTCCAGAGAGTACATTTTCTAGTACAACCCTATTCAAGGTTAAGTATGAAATACTTGTAGAACTAATTGTATCATCAACTGGCGTGGTTGCATTGAAGTTACTGCATAGTACCCATTCAAACAGAAAAAGCTGCCCATCTTAAGTATACTGTTCCTACAGGTAATACATCAACGTAAAGAATTAGAAGCAACCCATTCCACATCAGGGATTTTTCTTTCATTATATTATTACTTTTCACTTCTTTTAGAGAAGACACTGTTAACTAGAAGGAAAGAAATTAATTTACCTACTCATGCTGATAGGAGCTCCTTTTCTCCTGCTGCCTAAAAAGAAGATTTTAAGAACCTCTACATCACCTCACTTCTCTCTCATCACCATCAAGAGTCTTCCACTTGAAGTTTGAATTCCAGTCCTTATCCTTAGGACAGGGGGTAACATTAATACATGTTTTTTCTGGCAATAACTCACACAATGCACTCAAGTGAGTGAGCTGAAAGTGCTCTAAGAAGAAAAGTTAAATAGCTAAGATGTGCTCCTTTTTTTTGTTTGTCTTGGACTGCTCACGAGATCTCCACAGAGAGGAACTTTATGTTTATCAAAACTACCTGACCACAGCTTCACCTACCTACACGATCTCTTATGTTTAAAAACACCAAGAAGCTGTCAGTAGGCACCAGCTGTCAGTAGAACAGGTATGGTTTTTAGCAGTTTGGCAATAAATCCAAATATGGATAAAATTCATGCCAATTGGTACCAATGATACACCTCTACATGTCAGCTACTGCAGATACATCAAATCTTGATGAGAAAAACAGTGATAATACAAGGAAATATTATGTCCTTCACCTACTTCGTACATTTTTCTATGCAGAAGCTCAGTCTAACACTACTAGGTTCCTTAATGAAGTGGAACTCCTATTTTAAAATGTAGTTTTTTTGAAACTTGTTGGTGACAACTTAGCAAAAGGAGGGGAATCCCTTGCTCCTACCTGACTGCCATGATGCGCACTGGCTGAGACCGCTGCACCTTCTGCCTCGGAGACGTGGGCTGCAGCGTGCCAGATCCCGAGGACGGCAGCTGGCTGCGGTTGAGCTGACCATTCTGAAGGAGTGGAGTGGTTTCCGACTGCATACTGCATGTAGAGTATAAACTTTCAAATGAGGAATTCATGTCATTTACCAAAGCTTCTAGGTCCACATCATCATCTGGAAGACAAAATCACAGCAGTGTAACACATCTGGAAGGCCCAGATAAAAGAAATATGGCAAGAGCAATGACTAACTTTCACATAATTTCATAGTTATATTTTACAAGGCAAATTTCATAGTTATATTTTACAAGGCAAATTTTTATTGCAAGAATAATTTATTTATTTTAGGGCAGAAAACCACAGT
>JAWWEW010000078.1:80591666-80644450 GCA_035583185.1 Anabacerthia variegaticeps
CCCAGATAAAAGAAATATGGCAAGAGCAATGACTAACTTTCACATAATTTCATAGTTATATTTTACAAGGCAAATTTTTATTGCAAGAATAATTTATTTATTTTAGGGCAGAAAACCACAGTAAGTAACATCCAGTAATGGACATTTGTTTGTCTTGGTGAAAAGGTACTGATGCAGAATGACGTATTTCTATTACAGTATTTACTATATATTTGTGTGTGTGTATATATAACCAGAATTTGGTGGTATTTTTAATAATGACAATGCTAATGTGAAGCACCACTTCACTTACCGATAAATTGACATACATTTCAAATGTGTATCACTTACAAATATCTCAGTTCAGCTTGTCAATGTATCAACTTCAGCTTGTCAAACAGTGCAATAAACACTTGGAAGACCAAATAATTTAGAAGAAAAAAGACACAGGACAGTGCTGAAGAAGGCAATAGCTCAAAGACACACTCCTCTGTTGCACACATCGGAAAGTGATCATTGTATCTTGTTAAAAATCCCACCTGTATTTCTGCATATTTTTGTAATACACTATTTTGAAGGGCACTCAAAGTAGTTCCATATAAAAGGATTTATCTGTATCCTTGCTCTTGCAGTGCGATAGATTGTTACCTTGAAGAGCTCAACATAAATCAGCAATCGGGGGTGGTGTGGGTGACTGGAGGAACATCAGTCTCTAAAAAGGTCACCAATCTTTCTATACAGGCCACCTTACCTCACTGTAAATAAGTAACTTGTGCTCAATCATTCCTCCTTAACGATGATAATTACTCTGCAAGACAACAGAACTCTGCGAGCCCTTTGCACTAACCACTCTCTGAACTCCTATTGCAGAGCACTGTAATTACTCCCTGGCCACAAGTTACGTCACTCCCTATCAGGAGTTCAGCGGGCTGACGAACACACACATCGATATCTGCTTCTGGTTACAGCACAGCCACTGCCTGAACAGCTACTTCTGACCAGAGCTCTGTGCATGCAAAAATGTGCCCTTATTTTCCAGCTGTCTCAACTGGCCTGGCAAAACAAACCATTGCTGCCTGCAAACTTTCAATTTCACAAAACCTTTAATGACTCGGATGGTAAGTAGAGAGAAGCAGTGGAGGTAGCAAATACTTGCACAGTGCTATGCAGCTAAAATACACCGTATTTTCTGATAGCTGTTCCTTTGCCATGTTTATTAGGTAAATGAACCACCAGAAGTAGTGGTTCAGCTTGCAACCAACTGCACAACTTTCTTTTAGGTACTGTAAATGATTTTGTACTAGTATCACATTTCTTGAGGATATAATCTGAAACAGCACCACTCAATTTCTGTCTACCATCTGAACATGGCATTTACACAGCAATTATGTGGGATGCTGACAACCCCAGTTCTCGGTGCCGGATGAACGAAAGATGTGCTCAGAATAAACAGGTGCTGGTCATGTCTCTACATCTGAGCTCTAGTGACCTGAAATACTATGTTCCTCACTGAAAGTCATTAGACTCTTTACTAAAGTAAGTCCCACTGGTCTTCACTAAAGATGGACTCAGAGGATTGCTAGGTTTGAACACGTGTCAAAAAAATCAACAAAACAACCCAACTAAAAAACTCCCACATCACCCCACAAACAGGTTTCTTCCTTTAATTTCTTTATAATTTCTCTGTCTGTGTACTTAACAGCTACTACACTACAACTACGACTCACCTTCCCTAAGCTACACCATCTTTTCAGTCAGCTAGTTCATGCATGTTAAACAATCTAAGCTTTGCTTTCCTTGGACAAAGTCTACAATAATTTTCCTGCTATTTTTAGCAGTCTTGAGACAGAGCTGCAATTTAAATTTCATTCCATCCTCCAGATTCGTATCCTATTTGGAGAGGACATATCGAAAACACTTCTTGAGCAATCACAAGAGAACCACAGGAGTAGGAGTATGAAGAGGAAGAGGCCAAATTACAAGGCTTTTCAATTTTATCACTCATCTAAAGTACCAGAAGACTGAGCTGTAGGGTGTCAAATGGCTGTCAAGTAAAAGCTTAGGGCGTTGGATGCAGAAGACAATACAAGACAGACCCTGGCCACAGAGTCGGGGAGTAAATTACAGCAAATAACAGCAATTGTTTAGCAGGGTGAAAAGCAGAAAGGGAATAAAGTCAAAGCATATATTCAGTGAAAGTCCGTATGGCTTGGTCCCCAAGGGCGCTAATTTATTAACAACTTAGACAAAGCTATTAGCGTTCAAGATCATTAAGTTTTCAGGTGATTGTAACATGGAAGGAATGATTAAGAGTCATCTCGAGCTATCCCTGAATAATCAAATAGTTACAAAGGTGTTTTATGTAGCCTAATATGCATAAAATGAGGCACTTCATGCAAAATACTAAGCAAACCAAGTACATACTTTAAAGCATTGAATTACCATTAGCAGGCTTTTAAGTATATCAATTACACACCTAAATTCAATTTCAACAGGACAGTCACTGACAAGGTGCATATAGAGTTCTCCTAATAATGTTGCACTAAAGTCCAGAATCTGGTTTCACTCCTCTGTCAGCTCCTTTTCTCTGTGGGCGCAGCACTGCTAATAATAGCCCTCAGTCTTGCTATAAGACTTTTGCAGGAGCACAGATCCTTAAGCTTTTTGAAGACAAAGCCTGCAGTCTTGAATTTCGTACAGTTTCATCTCTATACAAAAGCATTTACTACTAAATACCATTATGTTTTGGAGAGATTTCAGCATTATGCAATAGGAAACCTCACTGCTTTAGCCTACACCTCGGAAGTGCCAGCAGATGTCTCAGCCTGCCAAGTAACCCAGTATGTTCTCTACAGAGCCTAACTAAATAAAAATCAAATGTGCCATCCATGGGTTTTCTAACCACTTTAACCATCTACACTGCTCAGAAGGATATTTCAAATATAGTTCAATCCTTTGAAGGACCTTTCTCTACCAACCAGCGAGCCTCCACCAAGAGCACTCTACATGTTGGGGTGAGGGGGAAGGAAAGCTGACAAAACTGGCTTTGAAGAGGCTTGCTAGTTAACACCAAAATTTGCAAATCACTGGGCTTTGAGCCAGCATGGCACCATGCTGGTCCTCTAAGTATGTGCACAAAAATTCTGTGACCCATCTGGAACGATCTTAGTGGGCAGAGGTGCAGGTACCTGAGGCACCTCCAGCTATCCTGATGACATCTACTTCCAGGAATACAAAAGGGTATTTTCCTTAATCTGTACTGAATTCTGTCATAAGATCAATGAGTATGAAAGTGGATATTCAAGGTCTAGTTTTTCACTTCAGCTGAACAGCATAGATGGTAGCTTATCACTTCCACACACAAACATGCAAACAGCTTTTGAATGTAATTTTTAAAGGAAAACACTTGCAAAACCTAGCCCTGACATACTTCTGGTGGTGGACAGGGTACTGGCAGTTTTATAGACTCTTCTGTGAGCAATGTTCTTTCCGAAACTAGAACCAAAGTGCATACACTAACAACTGCCTGAACTTCATCTTGCTTCTTTGCCCACAGCTTGTTAAACTTTGGCTTTGTTCAGAATCCAGCTCCGCTGCATGTTGCAAGTAATATTTTTGGTAAAGTAAATCATGATTTCAACTACAAGAAAAAAATTGAAAGTTCAATTCAAGGAAAAAAGAAAACTTTGTTACAAAACCTCTACTAAGCTGGTAAGCTAAACTAACATGTTCCACTAAAAGAAAGCACTTTGAATACTTTTTGAATGTTTTCAAGCATGTCATAGGAGTGATGATAACCCCTAAATTATGCCTGAGCAAACTTTAATCTGTGCTTAACCATGTCCCACTTGTCTTTCTGCTCCTAGACCTTCTCTATCCCCTAGATCCTCATTTATTTATTTATTTTGGTAGTTGCTGGCCTTGACATGTTAAGCTCAGCTACAAGACTACGTGGGATCCCACTTATTCTGAAGTGACATAAAGCTGAAATGATCCCTGCTCATCTTCACCTGTGCCAGCCTCCTGAAGAAAGAAGGTACTTCCATGGCTGTCAATGGGCTCATTGTATTGCAGAAATTCTGTTTACTGGAAAAAAAAAAATGAACATAGAAAGAATCCCAGCTTTTGAGTAAAGACCAGGATGCATTTCATGTGTCTCAGTGGCAATTCAGGAAATACCCTCTCCTTTTACATATGGTCTACAGTTCACAGGAAACACTACGAAAAACACTACAGGACTTATGTGACCTGTGATGCAAGAGGCTTTTAAGAACCTTTTATTTTAAAAAATAAGTAACTTCCTTCTTGTTTGCTCATTTTTTAATTTAATCAGCCAGCAGTATCCCTCATATCAGTTCACAGAAAAGATTGATGCGAGAGCTACTAAGAATTCAGTAGATTTATAAAAAGGCTATGCCACTTTTCTGTTGCCATATAATTAAGTTTGATACTATATGAAGCCTAACAGCATGTATATAAACAAGTGACTGATATATTAAAGCAGATGTTGACTGATCACCTCTTCCTATTTGACAATCTATATCCAGCAATCAGTTCCCCAAAATGAGTTTCAGTGCTGCACATTCCAGATCCATCTCGACAAAGCAAAGAAGCTAAGATATACCTACTGTAAGATTTCACTCAAGTTTAGCTCAGTAAAGAATGGTATTAAAATGGTTAGCAGGCCCTCCTGCACACATGAATTGACCCACAAGGAGACAGATGGAAACAGTGAAAGAAAAGGAACAAAGCTGTATATATCCTAGCATCCTGCATTGATGATGCTGTGAAACACTATGTAAATTATAGGTGATACAGGGAAAATATATTTACATTAAAATTAACAGAACGACTTACCAAAAATTTGAAAGGGGAAAAAACCCAACATATAAAATATTTGTGGTATCCACTTCAACATCCTGTTTCAAATCCTCTGAAACCACATATAACTTACTCTGATTCATAATAGTGACACAAGTATGTTTTGCAAGGGTTTTGGTATTGCGGAAATCTCATGTTTTACGGATCAAAAATGCAGGTAAGGATTATCACAGTGAGATGTGTATACAAACTCCTTTCACAGGACAGCGCCTTACTAAGGGGACCCCTTGCACAAGCACATTGCAGGAAGTCCCTCCAGTTCCACGTCCAAATGCTGGTTTGATAAGATTTTTCAGAAATCCCGGTCACTAAAACTTTTTGCAAGTATACTATTGCTGGCAACACACAGTTGTAATGATGCAAAAAGAAGTACATTCTAAGTAACAGTCATACTGCTTTGTTACTTTCTTCCTCTGAGTATTTAACTACATTTGCTATGCTCACAGAAATGTCTCATATCCCTCCATACTCTGGATTCAGCTTCCACTAATGCCACAGGCACCAGTTGACTATTATGGCCTGCAATTCTCGTACAATTGCTACCTACAGCCCTGCTACAGATGCATGCATTTAGTACTTGGCAGCTTGAACACCTCTGAGAGATGCAAGCAACAGAAGGTGCATGATAATAAGCAGATCTCTTACAATTTTTTAAAAACCCCACAGTGACCTCTACAGTGATGCTGCAGCTGAATGACACCCTCCATCCCCAACACCAGCTCCAATTCTATGCAATCTCTCCACTCCTAATTTCTTGAAAACTCCATACAGGTGGATAGTTTTGCACAAGAAACAAAAAGACAATATAGAAACTATTTGCCAACCTTATGCTTTCACACTGTTCTCCAGATCAGAGAATGCTGTCAAACCCAATTACAAAATTATCAAGACTGCCTTGATTGAACATTAGTCGCTTAGAGGTATTTTGTTCATTTCAAGTGAAAGCAGAAGACACAAACACAACTTCGTGTCCTAGACGCATCATCAACTCCAGAGTGATCATAGCCTGAATTAAAAATTACAAGCCTGAACCCCAAAATTTTAAGTACCCTGTAAGTCCCCTTACAGGATTCTGCACTGAAGACTTCTTCCCTTCATTACATTCTAATGTTCTTCAGCTTAAGTGAAATTCTCTACTCTGTACAGTAACTACAGTTGCTGGCCTACAGACTGTCACATCAGTGCATGTGCAGCTTCCAAAATGCTAAATGGACCATGCCATGGAGAGAAGGGCAAGAAATAGAGATACTGGTTGGTAAAAAGAGCGTGAAATTGGGATAGGCATCTGCACTCTTTGAGCACACTGAAACACCACAGAGAGAAATCAACAGTGAATTTGTAACTGCTCCAGCATCCTCTGGGTAGTTTTTAAATGACACATGCATCTACTCCCATTTCTGCCAATATAACACCAAATATATGTATGTTAATTACAGACACTGGAGAGAATTCCCTTTGTAGATCTCTCTTTTCTAAAGGTTCATGTTGGACTCTAGATACATTCTTAAAACACACCTGAAAGATTTCTTGAAATACAAGACAAACTAAACTGAACAAAATTAATGTTGCTAGGTAACAACTACAGGAATAAGCTACATATGAAAGATGCTTGTAAAAAAATCAAAGTGTCAATGAGTAACAGGAGCAACTGGCTATAGGTGCCCTGCAGCTGGAAGGAATGAAGTTGTAACCTCAGACTAGTGCATAAAATGGGCTTCAGGGGTTCTGATGAAAAAAAAATGTATGGTTAAAAAATGGAAATTCAGTTCTTGTCCAGCTCACATGCCTAACATTTGACATCATAAAAAGTAAAGCGGGTGAAAGCTAGGCATTTGTGGGGAGGGGGAGTGGATAATGAGGGTTTATTTGTTTAATTCCAGAGACAAACTAAGATAAAGCCTGTCTCTGATGGAAACTTTAACAGTTTTGTCCTTTGATGATACTGCAATCATGCACAAACAACATTCAGAAGCACGTCCCAGTGTGCATGTTCCCATTTCTAACCCAAGAACTGTAGACTCATGTTGGTTCTTTTGTGGAGTGGATGGATGTTGGTTGCCTCAACAGATAATTGCTGTAGATGGGTGTCACCACCACTGCTGAACCCTTCCTTGACTCTAAGGTGCTTCTAAGTGTTGAAGTACTAATGGCATCACTATGAGGAGCTGGGTTTGAAATCCAAGGAAAACATCTCAAGCATCTAGAATTCTGATTATGCATATTACAACTATAAGAGATAGGATTAAAATATATAAGTCATGGCCAGACCCTTTTCCAGACATGCACACACACCCTTTAGAAAACAGAACAGATTCACTCTTCTCAATACCCATTTTTTTTTGTAGGAAATTTGCAGCTTTGAAAACCAAAACCAACAACAACAACCACACACACACCCACACCACACACAAAAAAGGAAAAAAAAAACCCAACCAAACCAAACAAAATCAAGGTAGGAAGAAAGCATACCTTTCTAAAAAAATCAATACGTCAGAATTTGAACCCAAAGTCAAACAGGACACCAGCTGATCCTGTGTGGCTGCACAGATAGTGGGACTGCCCATCTCCTGTGGGGTGAGCACCCCACAGACCTGTGCAGCTATCACTGGAACTTCCTGATGACAGCAATCACGAGCAGCTGATGGCCTTTCAAAACCCTCTTTTCAGGCCAATGCCAGCACAACCACCACTGCACAGTAAATACTGAGAAAACACACAACTTAAAGCAGAATATCAGATTAAGTAGACCTCTGGGAAATTGCCATTCTTGAGCTGATTACAAAATCCAGTCAGAAGATTTATTTTCAAGAAACTGGTAACATCTGCAGCTTTCTTCCATGAAGTTCAGTGGCTTTCCTGTACCATTTTCTCATGTCACCAACTTTTAGCTCATTAATTTAAGATAAAAAATCTTAAAAAGAAAACATCTATTTGTTTGCATTTATCAAGACAGGGGAAAACTCAAAACAGCCTCAGTTACCCAGAGGATAGAAAATAACACTGAGGCTAGAAGAAGCACCACAGAGGGCAGAATAGTACGTTCTTTCAAAAGCCAAACCTGGGCCTGGAGTAGACTAATCCTCAAAAAACCCTTGAGGACTGAGTGGCTGCATTGATGAAGGACACAATACATCACAGGGTGTGCAGGTCGCACGGATTTTCCTGGTCCAAAAGGAGATATGAACAGAGGGAAACCTAACGCTTAAGTTATAAATGTATGAGGAACAGTCATGAACCTATAACTTTATTGTGGCCCTTTCTGAACTCAGGACAAAAAAAGAAAAGAAAATGAGAGTGAATATGGGTGAATGCATGAGACACAGACCGACCAACACAGCAATTCCCTATTCAAGTCTTACCTTCCTGGTAAGGCTAAGTAGATACTTCATTCTTGGTGCATTACCTCAGTAGAAAAACTGAGAAAGCAAGCCCTGTCAATACATCCCAAAATGATTATAAAAGGACTGTCAGTCATCCTTCAAGAGGACACGGTCGGGGCAATACTTGGGCAGCAGAAGGGCTCCTAGCCTGCACAGCCTATGCAAAACCAAGCAGAAAATCCACTGACGCTTTTCAGATAACTGGCAAAACCATGTTAACCTACTGAGCCATTAAGGTACTTACAAGTCAGAACTCAGGAAGCACGACTTTGGGTAGCAATGTGGAGATGAACTGAAATACTGTCTGCTGACCATGTGGTAAATGCTTGGCAGACTGCATATTTTATTAGACAGTCATATTTATGAGAGAATGGCTTTAATAAGATATCCTGTATCAGTGTGAACTGCAATTTGACATAGCAAAGGTCAGGTTTAGTTGCATTTTTATTAAGATTACATACTTCTACATTAAAGAAACAGACTAAAAAGCTTTAAAATACTATGTATTTTACTTATGCTCACATAAATAAAAATTATTTTTCTCAATTTATTCTACCATTTCCTATATACACATTTCTACTCATAATGCTTCTCTAAAGTTTTACTTGGATGGTTTATTCTTTACCACCCATGCCAGAGAAAAAAGCCCTTAAAAATGAGAGTGCAAATCAAATACAGACAAATAAACAACACTATTGCACAAGTCACAGTTCAAAAGGGGGTTAAAAATTCATACAGCTGAGAAGAGCTACCACAAATCTTACAAATATTAAAGCTATTAAATGCAAAGTTAAAAACAGTCAAAGCATCTATTGCTTTCCTTTAGGAAACCTGTGTTCTCCCTTCCTTGTGATTAAACACCACAATACCCAGCCAAGTAATCCCAGTTGAACAATCTTTACAAATCAATATAAGTACCACTGCACAGATTAGTCCCTCCCATCCTGCCAAGAAAGTCCAAGCCTTATCCCTGCTCTGGGAAACATCATGCATAACCTCCTAACATGCTGCTGTGTAGCTACAGCCAATGCCCATCATGCCCTGCCTGCTCCAGCACCAGCGCTGGGGCCGCTCAACAAGAACACCATCCACCTGCCTGGGGAAGCCCCTGACTGGCAGCCAACAAACCCCAGTCTTCTTGCATCTGGGGTTTTATTTCACAGCCACTCCACAAAAACTTAAATACAGCTTTTAAGTAAAAAGTGGTTGGATTAACCCATAAAGTCCATTAGCATTTCTGTTCAGGAAGTGATGGGTCTGCAGAGCTGGTGCTGAAGCATTATTATTATTGTTGTTGTTATTATTAAATTAGGTGTGTCTCTCATCACTTGATACCCGAGCTAACCTTTACTCCTACTAAGTTTAAACCACAACTTTTAAGATTTGCTTTGAACAGGTTTATTGCTGGCTTAGAAAGCATGTTTGAGGATGTAATACAAGTTCCAAAAGTTGCACAGAGCAATTAATGAATCAGCTATTCCTCCAAGTTAATTAAAGATTGCGTTTTCAGCATATAATAGTTACCTAGCTGTGACCGATGGACTTGCAAAGTAGGCAACAGGAATATTTCATACTTAAGGTACCTCTTGTCAGAGTTAACAGAACCAAAGTCATATGAAAAAGTAAAATGCTTTAACGCCAGGGTAATTTTGGTATCTTTATCAGCTGCTTTAATAGTTTAGCATTAACTCCAACTGTAATTTTGGTAAATAAGCTACAGGAGACTAAACTGGGGGAGAGTTGTTTGGAATTGCAACACTGCATCAAAAAAGCCTCCTCCAAGAGCCTGTTGGGATTAGAATTAACTTACTTATAGAACATAAGAAATTGCCTCCGACTTGGGACTTTTAAACCCAGCATCTGACAAGTAACAATGTGCAAGCTTGCTTACCTTAACTTTGCTTCACAGATGAAGGCAGCTGCCCTGAGATGTCCTCTTACTGCCTTGGCAGCACTTCAATATAAGCTTTCCATATATTTCTTTGCCCCTCTGGAGGAACAGTGTTTTGGGGATGCATTTAATTTCACCTGCACACAAATATGCTGTCCCTGAATTGGCTGTCAAATTTAGGCTCTCCTTTCAGGCAAGCTGAGCAGTTGTTTCTAAAAATCACACAGTCCTTCTGGGTGCAAAATAAGGAAATCTGCCCTGGCCCTGTCAATAAAGGGTGGATAATTTGTGAGGAGTTACTGCTGTAACGCAGCACAAACCTCCACTGCGTGAGAAGGGAACGCCACAGCCCTGCCGCACAGATGCCCAGATGGCAAAGCATATTGCTGCAGTCTCATCCCAAATGGCGGTGTGGAGCCACCAGCGAAGGTGTCTGTACCCCACACCGCTGATGCGAAAAGCAGGCATTTATAAAAGCTCTATGACACTTCCTTCTGCCGTACAATGACTCCAAGAACTCCTGTTAGCCAACCTGTTTTTTTCGGCTTTTTAAACCCAAAAAACCAACTAAAAACCCCTAACCCCAACCAAGCAAAAAAACCCACTACCAACAACAACCCCGAGACCAGCAACAATACAAAAGAACACGCAATCTGAATTTACCATTTGAGTCTTCATTGAAAAGCAATGACAGCAGCCTAAATTTATCTAAGCCTAAGAAAATCAGAAACACATTAATGCTTCTTCTGAACTCACCAAACCAAGTTTCCTTTTCTTTCAGCTACTCAAAGCCTGCTCCTTTGTGATTTAACTTGCCATAAGTAAGCTGCATCGGTGAGAATCAGTCAGGATCAGGCTCACCCAGAGATAAAAGCTGAACGTGTGTTACACAGAAGACTCATCACAAATTGGCATTGTCCATTATGCCCATTTTCCTTCTGAGACCCATGTGCCTGATTTACCAGTTGCGTGCATTCCTGATTCGCGTACACACGGTGGCCTGTGATTCTGGGAAACCAGCCTGCTGCTCGTCTCCATCTAGTTGGTTTTCAGGGAGCCCAATCCCCTGTCTATACTCACCTCCTTGCACACCCACAAGACGAGGCTGGAAGCAAGATACGAGATGTTTTCCCCCAGGGGTATTCTGTTAACCGACCATTGCTTCTTACGAGGCTGTCTCCATTTCCTTCATCACACGTGACAAGGATGTCACCGGCACACTCAGAAGAGCTTGCAGGGCACCAATGTCCTGCACCGCTCTGCCTTAAGTCACCCCCACCACTCCACTTAGGAATGACGTCCCAAAAACCTCTGGGCGCAGGGTCAGTGTTCACAAGGGGTGAGACAACCTGCTCACCTGGCTCCATTTCACATTTGAAAAACAGCCCAGAAAAGCAGAGAAGACTGGTTTCCTCTGCCAAAAGCACGCCCACGTATTTACAGATCTAGAAAGCCTTAGACCTAGAAAGAGGCAATGCGTCAACAGGACAGAGCTCAAGGTAGGCCAAAAGTGTTGCTGTAAAGCCTGAAGGCTCTGAAGGACTTCTCTCAATGGCTTTTTAACAGTGTCAGCAGCTCCAGGTTAGCCACTGTGGTAGTAATACTGATGGGTGTCCCAGCAGCAAGCTTTCCCGGCTTCACTTCCCTGAAGGAATGGTTCACCAGTGATGCTACCCTAGCCTTGGAGGTGACCTGTTTTTGGACTTTAGTATATTCCACATTCACCCTCTGATATGTATTTTTTCTACCTAGTCTCTAAAACTTACTGTCATCTTCTGAAGAATATTTATGATTATTCTTGAAGGAATGAAACTACCTAATTGTAGTCGCTGGGCTCATCACCCACTTGTCTTTGAGTTGCAGACCTTGTAACTTAGAAACCCTTAGAAATCTGCAGTATTTTAGATTTCAGAGGGACTTGGAATACTTTACAATGCCAGGAATTTTCAACCACTCAAGAAGAAAACCACAAAAACATACACAAAAAGAATAATTCCCTTTTGCTCTTGAACAGCAGCAAGCTCACAAAGGAATTGCAAAGATAAAAAATTAGCAGCCCCCCCGCCTTGTTTTATATACAAACTTACAAACACCCTGGCTTGTAAAATTTTAGAAGTGCATGTATATGTAAACTGGCGAGTAACGTGTCAATTAGGAGTGTTAACAAATAGAGCCAGTGTAAGACAAGTTCTTGTGCAATTACAGATCCACTCAGACAGTGGTGCTGTAACATACCGTAACATCTCACTGCTTCTAGCCTCATCTCCTACATGTCACAAACTGCCTGCAATCTTGATTTGGACAGAAAGACTTAAATATTGTTACTGCAATCCTAATACCATTAATGAAATTACATACTAATTGCTTTGGTCAGTAGCACCTTATATACTTTAATTACTTAAGCAGCTGCTTGCTGTTAAGAACTCCAAATTTAGCTACATCTTATGCTATATTTTGAAGGGGTTTTCTATTTAGCTGGTTTGCCCCATTTAACTCTGGCTTTTTTTAGCTGAAAATATATCTAACTTGATAGAAGTGTGTCCTTTTTAATAGGCACAAAGAGACTTGGAAAAAGTAACAAATTCAGACTGATCTTCCTTTTGAAGCTTCTTGGATTTAAGGAAAGTGCTGCAGCCTTCTTCAACCTCAATGCAAGAATGTCAGCTGCTTTGAAATGATGCATTTCTCAAGTATCCTCACATGACACAGCTTGCCACACTGAAGTGCTGTCATGAACCACTTGCAGCACAATGTTTACATAAAGGCAGAAACAAATACTGTACTGCTTATCACAGTCAGGTAAGTTGAAAGACAGTGATGACTGAGGTTTATTGTTACAATGCTGAACTGTGATAAAAGATTTTAGTGCAGAACTGACATCAAATTGCAACACAGTTGTTTTTCTACAGATTTTGCTTATTCTATTAAGCTATGAAGTTGGAGGGGTTTTCTCCCCTCCTCCTATTATGTGAGCTTAAAACAATTCCCAAGCTTGCTATATCTGCTTTACAGACAAAGCAAGAAATCAGAAATAAATTGTTACAGCAACGTACCATTCCAGTTCATTTTAGGACAGTCTTAACATGGCAAGATTTTTTCAAAGCTACAGGCATCATAAATAATGCAACACCACGATATTATCTTTTTGCTATTTTGCTCGTCTTTCAAAAATTCAAAAGCATTTTCTTTGGTATGACAACATATTTTCACTGATGTTCCTCAATCTTTTCTTAGATGAACCTGAGGACTATCTGACTAGAAAAACAAACAAGCACAGACTTTGTTTCCTTATTTGACAAATTTACAACTTAAAGCACAAGCCAAGGCGGATGTAGTATAACATCAGAATGTACAGTTACCTAAAAGTATTTTTAATCTTTAGTAGTAAAAAATAGATGAAGGTTTTTCCTGTTTTCTGATGTGTTTATCCACCTCTACATACTTTGACCATAAAATGAACAAAACATAAACATATGGTCTGAGAACAGGAAAGACGTGCACTAAGAGCTACGGCACCATGTAAACCATCAGAAACCACTTCAAAGTTTCCTCAATCCCCAACACTACTCCAAAATGGACATCCCACATGGACTTCCTTTCAGCTTGCAGTGAACTAATTTTGAGCATTATCTTGTTGAAGAGCAACCCCTCTTGTACTTGAATCAAATGGATTTCAGATTCTTACTGTCTTCCTCTTTCAGCACAGTAGGGTACCATTTCATTGAGAGCTACTTATGTTCTTTTCTACCCTATTAAGATCTCTATCAACAACACCCCTCAATTCTGCCTTCATTAGCAAGTCTCTCTTGGCCCTTCCAAAACTGGAGATTGACTAGAAGACTCTGTCTTCCCACGTATTCCCAATAAAATTCATTTAGAAGTAATCCAGATGCCTACATGAGACATATGTATTTTGACCAAGGTGGTTGGGGTTTTCTGACAGATATTAATTAACCTGTGAAAAATGCACGCATTGGTTATACCAGGTCAGTGAATAAAGTGAGGTATGCTGAACAGCAGCATTTTTCCAGGACAGCTGACTCATTACAAGTACAAAATACAGCAAAGGGACCACAAATCTATACGAGTAAAACAAAAGCCATAAAAGTTTTGGGGGTAGATTAACCATTAAGTCTCTTCCAGGCCTATTTAAAAGCTATTTAAACCCATGGCATTAAAAATTTCTCTTCTGCCTCCCAGATTTGAAACCAACAACTTTATCGTGCAAAAGCTTTTTTCTCTATCTCTTTTGTCAGATTTATTGGCAGGGGGGTGAGCCATCCTCTGTGTTCGTAAGGCACAAAAATCTAAATGACTAATTTCAGGCTGGAGCTGAGACACACGCACATTCAATGTTAACCTCTTGAATTCAGTGCCCTCATTTTGTATAGGTCTGCACATTTGCCTGAAAAATACAAGGAAAGGTTGCACACAACCAGTTCAGTAAATTGCTCCACGTTTCTACTGTTTTTCCTGCTAAAATATCTGTACTTCTAGCTCAGTATAAGTGCCTAAGAATGCTTTTATTGCTGCGTTTCATTTCACTTGTCAAACCAGAATAAACTTCCTTCAGAGAAAGTGTTTTTTTGCTATTACAAGTACATTAGGAAGTGTGCCAGCACAGCTGTACCACCAAACCCCTGGGAGACACCAGACCCCGGGGGAATGTAAATGGTCTGAGAACAGCCTACTTGAAAGGACATCTTTTTTCAGAGCAAAGTCATCAGCGCCGAGATCACCAAGTCTTCTTGCTCAAACACCCTCACTCTAAGAAAGGAGGCATTCACCCCAGCCATGCCTTCAACAAATTTCTCTGATAGTCTCAATTTGCCTTGGAGCCAACAATCTGACAGATTCATCTCTAAACTTGCTCTTCAGAAAGAGATCTCTCTGTTTTGCATTTCACCAGCTTAACACAGCAGGAGACATGTATCCTGGCCCAAACAGCTCTGCACTATTGCCATATCGAGGAAGGGTTGAGAGGTTTTTTTGTTTTGCTTTGTTTGGTCGCTTTCTTAAACAGAAGGTTTATAGAGATACGCAATGGCGGAAAGATATTACCACAAACATAAATACTGTATTAGTAGACATCTCGGCTCCTCCAGTAATGAAAACAAATTAGATCTCTTTCAATAGTTTCATTTCAGCTACATACTAAAACCATCTTAAAGAAACTCCATGGCTTTTCACCATGCTTTATGCCTGAAGTGGTTTTCCCTTATCTCATTATCCCACATTTAATGCCAATTTTTTTTCTGTTTAGTAAGTGTTTCATTGTCAGCTGGCAAGTCTGGTCACTGTTCCAAGCTTAAACTCAACCTCCAGGTGCACAAAGAAAAGGCTAAAACTACCCTTCATCTTAATTCACTGACCTCCTCCCTACTGTGAGTCAAGAAGTATTACAGTACTTAGAAGCTGCATCATCTCTCACCACTTCCATGTCAGATGCTGCATACAAAACAAGTCAATCTACAGAGAGGTTATCCACCATGTCAAAGTAATACCCTATGCTCTATCTGTGTATTGGGATACAATCTCACGGATGTTCACATTTCAGTCTTGATTTCATCTCATCAGAAGTGGATCACTTAATACTGTGAACAAAGCGGGACTTCATCTTCAAAAAGAGCATGCACACTATTAAGCAGAACTCAACCAGATATTTGACAGAAGTTTCACAATAGCAATATCCTCATTTTGGCAATGGGGAAAATGTAGGTAGTCATCCTCAGTGATTTATTTCGTTCCATGTAACAGCCAATTTGTTGAATGAGTGCTTCTAACTCTTTGCCTTGCTCCACACAAGAAGAGGGGTCAACCCCAAAAAGCATTTCCCAACTTCTGCTTGGAGGGGGTTGTGAATAGCCCATGGCTGCTTCTGCACGCTCATGTAAAGAAACATACACTTAGCAGTGTCCTGCAATGATTTCTGCAGTCCAGTATCATCAAAACCTCAAGCCAGTACAATTGTTCTGAGCAACTTGCAAGTGCCTAAGTTATGGCTGGTTAACTACCAATACACGGGAGCCAGGTCTGTGGCTGCCATCATTAAGTGCTAGAGTTTACAAACACTCATTGGCATGTGTGTGCAACCCCCCAGTGCAGACTTTGGACGTTTTTTATTCCACACAACTTCCAAAATGAATGGAAAATGAACCATCGGCCCAAACAAGGACCCTACCATTAATAAAGTTGCCAGCCAGTCCACCCAAGGTCACTTGCCTTCAGATCACCTTCTTTGAGCATGGACTGGCTGTGAACCCAGCCAGGATGCTCTACAGAGATGCAGGGCTTACAGAAGAAAAACAGAAAACCAGGAAAGTTGCTGTAATTGAAGCCTGTGCCATTTTACACTCTTCTTGGTATCTGAAGTCCGACTTCATTCACAAATCTTAAATCATTTTTTAAACATAGAAAATCATGTTGATACTTAATTAAACACAGCTTTGCCACTAATAAAGCCTACTTTCACATTCACCCAAAACCACGGTAATTTATTAGCCAAGTATTTTTAGTGACATCCTTTTTTTTTCCAGATATACCACAGTATATATTCTTTTTTGACATAACTAAGTTAAGCTATACTTGCTGATATAGACCATGAGTGCATTCCAGTGCAACTTGTTTGTCTGAACTAGACGAGATACATTCCCATGCTGGAAAAATCTTAAAATCTGCAGTCCTGAACTTGCCAGTCATCTGGCTGAACCAATCTTTATTTTATAAACAGATTAGAAAAGGCATTTCTAAGAAAGATCATGTTTAAACTATAACTTGAACTGGGCATTTTCCTCTCAGCCATACCACGTGTTACATCTTTACGTGACAATCCCATTTTTCTAGTATGTAAGCTCCTGCAAATTGTTTTAATATGCAGAAAAGGATACTAAACCCTTAAACTAATTCTATACTTGTTCAGAGTGCTTAACCTAAATTTGCTATAATACTGTCAGCCAACTTTTAAAATCCATTAAATTTTTAAGCACAACGACAACTTTTGTTTAGCATTTATAATTCTTCCTCTAATTGAGACCAGCTAACAACTGACAAGGAAGAGCACAGAGCTGTTCAATCTTTAGGAATCCTAAAGCAACAGAAGCCTTTGCTAGGAGAACTGCTGTATCATAAATATGCCCCACTTCACTCTTACCTCACACTTGTTGTATTTCTTACCCCTGGAAATGTTACAGATGTAGACATTGCTTGCTTTTTGTTTATAGTTAATACCTTTTTTTTTTTTTTTAAAGAGGACCAAAGTGAATTTCTGTATTAATTTCTAAGATTATAAAAGCTCTGCGTAGAAGATGAAGCTCACAAAAGGTAAATTAACTTATACTTTTCTCCACCTGAGGCACGGGAAAGGAGAGACAGAAACCAAAGGTTAGGACACTTATTAGCAGAAACAATGGAAGGAAACTGTTCTCCACCCTCTCATTACTTTGACAGAGACCAAAAATACAACCTTGAAGGTCAGGGGAAAACAAAAATCCAAAACTTGAATACATGTCTCTCAGAATTGTTTGCAGACAAGAGGGCTATATTGTGTCAGCTATTAGAAATTACCTGCCACCACAAGAGAGATCAAAGGTGCATGGCTGGTCACAGATGGAACAAAAATCAGTTCAGTGTTCTTTAAATGCGGGTGGGAATAACTCAGGCCTTCATCTGGTTAAATGGATTTCATTCTGGGGAGGAAAAAAAAGTCTGATTCCAAGGTCGTTAAATATACCGGTGAACTAAAGCTGTTAAAAGGTTTCTTGTGAAACTGAAGTGCAGACAATCTCAATTCAAGGAGCAGCATCTGGCATTACAACTGCCTCTACTTCGCCCCACCACTACCACAATCCTGGAAATCAGTTTCATAGAAAATGGGGTCCCTTTTCCCCTATCGCCTTCCGAAAGCAGAGAGGTGTATAGTTAACACTGTGCTCTTGAAAAATCTGTCTGCTTTTATCAAAGTAGAGATTTAAAAAATAAAATAGGCTCAACAGTCACAGTGATTTCAAAGATGCACTGCAGAAAAATGGCAATGAATTTCTGATCTACTGATAGATGATACTCTTAAATGTCAGACTAAGCAGAATAGATTTATTTCAGACTTGAACACAAGTCATGAAACCAGATTAAGGCCCTAGAGCTTTCCATGTAATCAGATACTGAAAGGCAGTTCTCTCTCCATTAAAGCTGACCTTGCACAGTGACACTGTACTTTTATCTCAAAAATTAGAGATACTTCTTAAAAGAATATTTTCAAAAGTGTATTTCATAACAGACAGTATAGTGAGTATGCAGATTATTTCCATCTCTAAATATACCCTTACCCTTTACATGTCAAATCGTTTTTGAAATGTAGAATTTGATTTTGGCTAAGGTGTCAGAATTTGAAGTTAATATTCTGATGATGCAGAGACACTTTTTACTGAACAACTGCCGTTGTTATGGTATGATTAAAAGCCAGGCTACATAATAAATCAACTTTCCTAGCTGCAAAGCTCATTAGTACTGAGACTATTTTAAGTGCCCACAGCCATGTTTTGACATTTGGCTATAACGCCCTCACTGAAAGGTTCAAAAGCTCCTTACATAAAGCTAAATACACTTAAAACATTACCCCTAACAGGGAATATGCAAAACCCAAGTACGTGCAGAAACATGGTAGACTGGCACAGGCAAGAATTCAGCCGAGCCACGTTAAAAATGTCATCCAGAAGCCATCGAAAGAGCCCATGTTGATGGTATTAATTTCCATCCTTCTGCTCTACCATGTTAAGAGTACAAATTTAGTCAGTTTACAAAAAAACCCAAAACATAAAAGCAATAAAGTTATGCCAGAAAACATATCAATGCATCATCCCAAGATCTTACAGTCAACTTGCATTGATTACATCAGAAGAGTGTATCTCAGATCACTAAGTTCAGTTATGGACTATTAACTCAAATGGAAGAAATAAGCCACCTAGGAGGCAGAGAAAGACCTGAGACCACAAGTGTCCCCAAACCACGGACAGTAAATAAATAAGTATATAGAACTATTAAAAAATACTGGAATCTATTGCATTTGGCTGCTTTAGCAATGGGAATAATGCAATTTGCTAAGTAAATACATTTACAGAGGAGAGAGTGCACCACCCATGGGATATTAGACTTCCCCCCCCCCCCCCTCACAAAAGACGTAAGAGCACAAGAAACGAGCTCAGCTCTGGTACCTGGGACAAACATCCCATCCCGAGTAGCTATTGAGTCACCGGTTTCCCTCTGGTACCTGGGACAAACATCCCATCCCGAGTAGGTTTTGAGTCACTGTTTTCCCTCTGGTACCTGACTTTTTCCAAGTGCACCATTTCCAATGCAAGTGTCAGACCCACGAGCTCTAGCCCAAGAAATGAAACGCCTGGACCAGCATCACCGCCACGAAGGGCTTGCCGTCTGGTCCCCGGCAGGAGCCCGGCGAGGCTGTAGCATCAGGCTGCCAGCAGACAGGCGCTCGCCGGGCACGCAGCCAGCCGCGCCGACACCGCCGGGGGAGCCGCACCAGCGCTGAGAGGATTAGTGCCGCCCATGACATCACCTCGCCGAGCTGACATACCTCTGGGCAGGCGTGCCAAAGGTAAACAAAGACGGGATGCGGCCGTCTGCCTCCTGCTAAGAGAGCAGCCGCTCCCGGCGGACGGGCGCGTTCGTGCACCCAGCTCTTGGCACCTCCGTCCCGCTGCCAGAGCCCCAAAGCTCCGCGGGGCGATTGCTGCGGCACAGAAAGAAGGTTCTCCAGGAGATGATGCCCAAGAGTGCACACCCCCAGACAAGGGGAGAGGGCATCCCTATGCTACCTCTTGCATTACCCAGCCAGAGGATGCAAAAAGGCGCCTCCTTCGACAGGCGGATTTGCTCTGCTTCAGTGGCTGCAGGAGATGCACATCCCTTAATACTAAAGACAAAAGTGAATCAAAAAGGATGTTTGATTTCGCAGTGTCTCTCATTATTCGATTAAAAAGTCGTTGCTTTAGGCTTATGCTCGTACTAAGCTAACTTGTTTTCCAGTAGGTAACACAGAAGGGGTGAGGGAGGTGAATGACCTCTCTTTCTGAGACAGACCTGTAAAGAAGCAAGACAATCACCACTCACAGCTCCAATTTACACCTTCCCCTCGCAAAGCTTTAGACAAGAATTTAACAATAACAAGAAAGGAGCTTCTAATTACCCTAAATTCACACCCTGTGAATCCACTCCCCTCTGCCCCATGATAACTGCAGATACAAATCTTGAAAGAGGAAGGCGGAGGCAATCCCTCTATCTTCAGTATAAAAGAAACCCAAATCACTACTTCAGATGCCATACACCCATAGCTTCAGTCCCTGAGGGATGGGTAATGGTGCGTCATAGACTACCTTGAGCAATTTCCCAGTCCAGCTCCACTTGCTCTCTCAACGCAACTGCTCTGCCCCAGCAACCATCTCCCCTCCATCACAGCAAAAAGGTCATTGCAAACCTGGTAATAACTTTACCATTTTTCCGTAGGCCACAGAAGAAAACAGGTTTAAAATCTACTTTGACAGTCACATAAATAGGGGAAATTAATTTTTAATATTGTAATACTTCTTGGTTTAGGCTTACTTAAAAAGTCTTTCATTTTTTCAACATCTCAACTTGTAACACTTCCAATGAACAAAGGCCCCAAGGCAACCCGTGTTACACCCTACACAACCAAGACAGAGGGCTCCTTCCCTGCACTGAATACTTGTCAGAGAAATTTAAAGAGATAAATACACCGAATTCCGACAGATTGTAAACAGGCTTATAATACTATGTTTGTCAACTGGGAGATAATACAGTGTTTTTTTTTTTTTCATATCAGGTGGCTTTGGAGGAACACAATTAATTTTAAATATGTCCAAAAGTGAAGATGTGCAAAGCTGACAGTAAAAAGTTGATACATGAAAAATAAAAATAAAAAATACAATGAAACTAAAATCCAACAGTCATCTGCAAATATTTTTCTCTGAACAACAGTTTAAATAATTTTTGTTCTGTTTCTTCTCATTTCACTGATTTCATTCAACCTTCATTATATTATACACAGTCTTCCAGCTAAACTCAATCAATTTGTCTGTCTTCCTGTATGTAGCTTGCTGCAATATCTGTACTAAACACCAACCTACTTTGTCTTCTTTCCATATTTTTTTTTTCAGAGTTGTCAGCCCAAGGGTTTGGGAACTAACCTACTGAGGGAAGTTAAACTTCTGTGCAGCTATTAGGGGTGCCCTCCTGGTAGCTGTGCTAACAAGATT
Source organism: Anabacerthia variegaticeps (assembly GCA_035583185.1). Lineage (NCBI taxonomy): Eukaryota > Metazoa > Chordata > Aves > Passeriformes > Furnariidae > Anabacerthia > Anabacerthia variegaticeps. The sequence continues at coordinate 80,613,083 of JAWWEW010000078.1, forward strand.
CATCACCAAATATAAATGGAAGTGTTCTCCAAAAGAAGACAAAGGCACTATAATGAGCTAGGCAGGAAGCAGGGCCTCTGCTCTCTTCGAGAGATTAGTCAGTGTAAATCTTTCTGGCACTAATGGTGTGTTTTTTCTTAGGCTGGACAATGACAACAACATTTATACAAAGCAGGAGAATTCATGAATGTCTGGCAGTATTGTTTCTGAAATACAAACAAGACTATCTGTTTTTCACTCCACATTTTCAATTCCATACCAGCTGGATCCTGCAAAAAACATGGGTTAGTTCTGATACGCCAGATAACAGACTCATCCCAGTCAGATCCCACAAGTGAAGCATTTTAGAAGGAGCACCAGCTATTACTAAACACACTCCTCCTTAGCTACAGAATGAATAACACCATGGCTTCAACGTCGAATGCCTATCCTGAGGCAGATACTAAAGAAAAGATATCACAAGCAAGTAATAACAACAGTGGTGGAGAAAAAGAGTGCTACACAGGATTATTTCTCTGGGCTAAATCTTAGGCATTGTAACACTTTATCTACACCCATGCTCATTCAAAAGTCTGCCTGTATTTACATGGGCTTGTACTTTTTTGAACCCAGAGAGTGTGCTAGAAGGGTAGTTTCCAACATGCTGACATTTACTGTCTGTTATAGATGTATTAGTGACTAGCCAGCAAGGTACAGGAGAGCATCTACCTCAAGAGCTGCCTGCAGGATGATGCAAGTTGGCAGATGCCCTGGATCTCTCCAGTTTCACTGGGAGCAAGTCGTCTGTACATATAGGCAGGAAATCTAATGCCAACCCAATGAGAAACCAAGGCATATTCATCCTCTCACTATAAGCAAGGTTTTCTACCACGACGAACCAAGAAGGGCCAAAGGATGAGCTGGATGTTGACAAAGGACAGCTGTTGGCTAAAACAACTTGTATCACCGTTTCCTTTTCACTGCTGAAGCCACCTAGCTGTGGAGCAAGAGGTACCATAAGGTTCTGCCCAGCCCTGTCTGCAACCTGCAGTGATAAAAAACATCATGTCCAACAAGAGCTAAGAGTGCCTCAGGAAAGGAAGGCTGTGTGTGAAGGCATTAATAAAAGGAAGATAAATCTTTCATCACAGACCCATGGCAAAACACATTTGTATAAAAACTGACAATCCTCCCACAAAGGCACACATACAGAAGGTGCCAGAATTGCATGTTTAATACTTCCACTAAAAGGCAAGGTGGCAGAATGCATCATATTTATGCCTGGCTTCAAGATTCTGAATAAGAAGTACCTACACAATCTCAAAAAGTATATGTCAAGTATCAATAAAAAGCATTGCCCATAAACTTCACATCTGGGACTGGAGTTGGCACTATTTGCTGCTTGCTAGAAAAACAAACAGAGAAAAATGAGCTCCGAAACATGCCTCAACAATGAAAATCCCAGAGTGAGAAGAGAAACAGCAGTGGCATGAAGTCCAAGAGTCAACAAAGTCTGTTGGGCTTACGGTTTTCTGTAGCATAGCACATTTTGCCATGATAATTCACACAGCAAAGTTCTTCCTCGGTAGCACAGGGAAATCTATGATAGATTTGTCTTGCTACTGAGACACATTCAAAGTGTGTAGCATCACACAGCAGCATCACAGAGCAGCCAAGAGGAAAAAAGGCTGCACTGCCAGGGTGCCTGGGCAGAGAGGAGAACCAGCAGCATCCTTTGGGACAGGACAGAGAGAACAGGTGCTGGAACCCATCACTTCTACTAAAGGTCTCAAAATGGCATCTCCATGTGAATGCAGGGCTTTTGACTAAAACCACCACTATGGTCCCCAGCTCTGCCTCACACTACCCCTCATTACTACTGGACAGTGTACAAATGCTGTAGGCTACACACTGCAGAAAAACTGTCATTGCAAAATTTTAAACTTTTTTGACTGCTGAATGTTTTGCAAAGCAAGCAAGATGTGGATGAGGGGGCTACAGTTTCTTTCATCTCCACACTCCACTCCTGAAGAGAAAGATTTTGAAAAATAACATGCCTAAGCATGCTCTCACTTCCTCTTTTTGTGTTCAACGATGGTAAATAGTTGGTTTGATTGTTTCTTCACCTCCTTACTTTTCCTCTTCAGAAAAGGTCATATAGTTTAGACATTTTTCTTCTCCAAGCCTAGAGGCTTTACTACAGCTTCTGGAAGGACCATTCCAGAAATATTTAGACTTGTTGGTTCTTAAATGCCAAATCCTGACTGGCTGTTGTTAATTTCCTGTAACTTCTAATAGGTAGCTGAAGTGTATCTGTTCCTTTACATCAGTGGATATTAGTACTGCTCAGCAAGACAAAGCTTGTTCTTTCCTATTACATTTAATTTATGAAGTAGCTTATGCAGAACAAAGGAAAAACATCATAGTTCCCACTCTTTGCATATAGTAACTTTAGAAAATTTGCACTATTATCAGAATAATTGAAAACTGAATATCAAATAATGGTGTAGATATAAAAATATTTATTGTTGAAGTAAGCAAGTTTATTAGCATACCTACACATAAGTAGTTATTAAACCATTTCTAGGAAGAATTACTATTCCATCTGCACTCAACTTTGTACATGTGTTTCACATGAAACCTTCCTATTTTAAAGACTCCTCACTTTACAGAAGTATCTTCTGCTTCCAATCTTTAGAAGATATTCTTTTGAAATAAAAAGCTGAACAGTTATAAAGCATCTGCTTGTATAAAAACAGTGATTCAGCAGGAAACACGTACTTGAAATACCCTTCACAAGAAAGGGCTTATTCACGCAGGGACAGTTGGCAGGGCTATCTCAGTCTCCACTTGAATGCTCTTTTTCCAGTTAGTGTTGAAGAGATTCAGATGCCTGGGAAGAAGCTAATCACCATTTTTACTGGCAGTTCGGGTTCAGAATTGCAAGTGCTTGTACCAAAAGCTCTCCCAGTGAAAAGCAAAGGGCCATAAGTTAATGTTCAACAGAAACTGGCAAATCTGCTGCAGTCACTGAGCAATGTGGTCAGGTGTGAACTGGAAGTGCATACATAAAATAACGTAACAAGTACGGTTGCTCAAAGTTCAGCCGCAGCATTTAACACAATACACTAAAGAGAAAAAGGCAGAGAACATCTAATACATAAAATATTTTAGCCAATTCTAATTCTTCCACAATTTTGGCTCATGAGAAACACAGGAACAAAGGCTTTAGATCTACTAATAGGTGTATGCTGAAGTCAGCAAGCAATGCTGTATATAACTGGAAGCAAAATTTGCCATAGTCTATCCAAATACTTTTTCATCAATGTAATCAAGATGTACCACCAAACAGATTAATTTGCAGTGGCCCTGCAAGTTGCTTCTGGATACAGGTTTACTCTTAAGCTTTGAACCAGTGACAGTGCCAGCAAAGCTTTAACAGAAAGTAATGGATAACAAAGTTTTGTGCAAGAGCAGGAAAAAAACAAAGCACACAGTGGCCACAGAACTTAAAAATCTATTTCAGGTTAATAATCTAGTCTTCCTATTTATTATGTGACTAATGTGACTGCATGGGAGCTAGTTCAGACCATGTCGTAACTCCCATTGGAGCTCTTTGTGTTCTACTTTTCTATGTACTATTCATTAATCAGTTACTGGATTACGTGCCAGCTCTTAAAATACTTGTACCTTCAAGTTCTTGGACAAGAATGCTTATTATTATTTCATGTGCTATGAAAGAGTGTAGATGCTCACACTTGGACAGGGACAACACAGAAGACGTGACATCACACCACACTTACGGTCACTTCCACTTTCGAAAAGGTACCAAAGCGGCAGGTATGATGTCTGTAAGGCACATTCCTTCCTTCTAACACTTTATAAAAAGGCAGAAGTGTTGCAGGCCAGCACAGCATTAAAGGCCACCTTTGGGCATTCAGGTTTCAGTTCTCAACCCACACTACTAACATAACAGCATCAAAATTAGCAATGTACTGTATACTCACTTCAGCAACAAAATTAGAAAGGCTTTAGAAATATTGGATTTAATTGCTGTCAGTCAGACATAGAAGAAAAATCCTAAACAATTTGTGGATGTGTAAGTGATCTTTACTTCAGCAATACTGGGAAAAATGTTAACCAGGTCTTGTTTTAGGAACAGACATTAAACTGCCCATACCCTCCTATGCAAAATTTTCTTTAAAGACTGCTGTTTCCTAAATTAATTCAGACCACCACATACAGACATTTGTCTTGAAGTGGCTGAGACAGAGCCACATGTCAGGTGACACTGTATGGATCCTTCTGCAGTACAACAATATTGATAGAGGAAAAGAAGGATCTGAAAAAGAAGTAGGAAGACGTCAGGCTGCAAAGCTGGCATTTTGCGATCAAAACACAGTATTACCAATTTCTTCAATAAATGTTCAGACTTCAAAAGCAGCAGCCACACATGCTAAAGCACATCAACTCAAACCACACAGGATCTGTTCCCCTCAAAAAAAATCCCTTCAGTAAAGGGGGTATAGTTATAAATAGCTTCAGAAGTCACCTGTACAGATCTGCTCCAGGATTTGCACATCCCAAGAAAGGTGAAATTAATGTAACAGTACCATTCCAGAACAAATGAAAAATTGATTTTGTAAACTGTGCTCTATGCATGCAAGCATGCCACAACACACTGCCTGTGTTACTGCAAGTTTTAGACTGGATTACATTGCAACCTGTTGTCTTCTATTTTCAATTGAAAGCAAAGCTTTTAAAACACCAGAAGAACTGAAGCGTGGAGAGGGGACTAAGTTAAAATACAATCCTCATTACATTCTGGGACTTGTTTGTGAAACTTAAATGGTCTTGATAATCTACAAGTCATGAAATTCCAGTCTTGCTGCCCTTGACAAATTAAAAATGCTGGATTTTTAAAGGACAAAGTTAAGCATATAATATTTGGCAAATATTTTAAGTAATATGCTTGTAATCATTTTTGTTTCAATGGTCTTGTTCTGACTGTATTACTATTAGCTGTTGCACTGATGAAACAACATTTGAAGATGACCTTCAAGGACTTGGTTTCAAATTAAACCCTCAGGAGCCCTGAGGGTAAGAGGGTTCACTGATTAAGACAGCGTTCTCTATTATCAAGTATTTCAAACCTAAAAAAATAAAGCTGAGAGCTGAGCTGAACAGTCTATGCAATAATAGTAACTGTTGTCTTTTATGTATCTGAACAGGCAGAAATCAGTAAAGACAGACTTTTAAGATTTAACTTTTTATGAGTGGCCTTGTTGACTTGCAGAAGCTAAACTATAACACCACCATTACAAGGTCTAGTTCAGGACTTTCTTTTCCAAAATGGGATGATTTCTGTCATGGAAAGCAAGTAAACACGCTTTTTTTTTTCTCCTACTGCAGACATTGAGCCAAGAGCCCTGAACCCTTTTTATAGCAAAGATTTTTTTAAATGCAACTTTAGCATTACAAAGGTTGAATTCCATTTCAGTACTTCTCTTCTCCCCTTCCTAAAAACAGGAGAATATCCCTGTCACCCTGCCTAGTAATCCCATCTTGGGCTACAAGGCTTGAGATGCATACAAGTCCTTTGTCATCTTTACTTATAGCTCACAGGACAGTTGTGACAATTTCTTCAGCTCTCCTTCTCCAACCATCCAGAACATTTTATTTTTTTTATCCCAATGAGAAGGAGAAATGACAACATGAAGACCAAACCATGCCTGCGTTGCCCTGAGGAGCCTGGACTCCCACCCATTGTTCCTTACCTTGGTGATTCAGGGAGATGCGGTTAGATGGTTCTTGGAAACCTGGTTCCACCAGATCCCGCCGACCATGAGCTGAAGTCTGATCTACATTGTCCTAAAAACAGAGGAGTGGAATATCTTATCAAAACCAGGCATTCTGTACTCCCTGTAAACTACATTACACAGAGTCAAACCACCAATACAAAAGAACCCCTTCCATATCTCTGAATGGAAAACCCAATGTCATAGTAGGTGGGGGGCTGATCATGGGGGACACCCAACTGTCACATGAATACGTGTGGCATGAATCCAGAACTGCTACTGGCTCATCTGTAATTCAAACTGAGAAACAGTGATGTAAAAGCACTTCCTAGTTTAACAAAAGTTTCTTCTTGCATCAAATTATGCAGAGGCTTGGGGTTTTGTTTTCTTTAATTCCAAGTCTGTGTCTTAGGGCTTTGTAACTAATTAACTGGACTGAAACAGATTCAGTAGTGAACTGCTAAACCTCAAGAGGAATCAGAAGTTCAGTTTAGATAAACATCCATGGCTCTGGATGACAACCTGTTGGTTTTTTTTTCATACTAGAACTCTCACAAGATCAGATTTCATGAAGTTTTAGCACAAACTGAATTTGGCTCAGTCTAAAACACCATGGTTTCTCACAGATCTTGCCAAAGAAGTCAACTAGGAGAAAGCAGGGAAACTGAAATATAAACAAGAAAATAAGAAAATCAAGATAAGTTGCATTTTAGAAGTATGAGAAGGAGATTTAAAACAGGTACATAGTTTTACAAAGTTGGCATACCTTTGCATATACCAGCTAAGGGTGGGTATGGAAAAGTGCATAAAGTTGACTGCATTGATATATCACCAACCATAAACTGCTGCAGTATATACGTGACTATATACATGATCCTGCTGTGCCCAAAGTGTGGGATAAATACACAGTGGCATGACCCACATTTATGTCAAAACATAGAAACAACCTTCATGGCAAATGACATAATTATGGCAGAACAATAACATGCATACAGTTAGTGGCAATTCAACTACATGCAACTTTGAACTCTCAACCCAGCACATCCAGTTTACAGAATATAAGTTAATGTTCAAAACCACAATGTATATAATATTTGGGGATTAGAATTGCATATAGTTAAACAGTATATGAAATAAATTATATTATCTCTTAATTGAAGAGACTGTCTCAGCAAATACTTGAGCTTTGATTCAAGTACTCAAGCGTCTTCACCGTTAGGGATCAGTTCAGGACCCCACAGGCATCTGTAAGACAAAAACTACCAAGTGGTATGACTAAGGAAGGTTTTTATGAATAAACAATATATGATAAGATACAAATGGTATCCATCTATGACAGATACAACTGGGACCACTCAGACTTCTGCCTCCATATTGACTATCTCTACTTATAGCTCTTCACATTCTTTGCACTGGTTTTCACAACACTGGCTATTGTTTCATGAGCCACATTTCACTTATCTCACAAGTTTTTGTAGTTGATTCTTAGGAGCCAAAAAGCCTTCAAACCACATTAGACCTTCTGTCAGCACAACTGTCTTTGTTCTTACTTCCTTGAAACACAGCAGTATTTGTTAGATCTTTCACTGGAGCTAACTGAGCACGTAGTAGGAAGGAGCAACTCACGAGCTCCTGTCTGTGTCAAATCCCTTGCAACTGCTGGGTATCACGTTATAACATGACTAGCACTTTTGGAGCACTAGTTATTGGCACTGGATGTATCTCATTTTCTTTAGGACAACACAGAGCCATCAATGATCTGGCCCACATCACCTCAATTTTAAATTTCAGGCAGGAAATTTGGGACTTGCAATACAAGAAGGCAACTGCAGGAAGGACACAGAAAATTATGAGTCTGTTCCCCAGAAAGTTTAGCGTACTTGATTCAAAGGCACCAAGGACAACAGCAGGGAGGAGATGCTTATCTGGGAGAATATTTAGTCAAAACCTAAAGCTGAAGCTGATTGCTCTCAGTACAAAGGCTTAGAGGTGAGCATCCCAGGCATTGAGAACTCAACAGAACATCCTTGCCTAACACAGAGCTTTTCTCTACATCTCCCTCCATGCAATTTAACATGACAAAATTTTATAGGGTAGCTAAAATCCCACAGATGCAGTTTAGCAATATTATTTCCATTTTCCAGGAACAACTCCCAATGTGCAAAGCATGCATGCAGTTACATATTGTCTCTTTGCTGGGCAGAGCAACAGGTCAGCCCCAAAGAAATAAAAGTTGGAACAAGAAAACCAGTTTTAAGCTATTTGTTACACATCTAAATGTGTTTTCAGCTGCCCCAACACATACAAGTCCCTTCTACAAGGCAAGATTCATGCAGTGCTACGTAGCAACAAAGGTGAAATGGGGCCAAGATGCATAATTTTACATTTGGGTTTCCCACAGTAGTAACACACAAACACTTAACTGGAAAGACCTTATTTAAAGCTTACACCTGGCTCCAAGCCTGTAACTCTTCAATTAAACCGGATTTTTTTTTTAATTTTTTTTTTTAAACAAGCAATTGCCAATAATTTACAGGAACAGGATACACCCTCTCTAGAATCACATTACATCTGTACCAGAAGATGCTGAGAACCACAGGACTTACTCATGAAGTTAAGCCAAAGTGCCATGGTCAGAGTTTTCAGAAGCAGAGGTTATAGTGGCTAATGACTGCCAGTTGCTGCCCTTATAAAGCTGATGCCCCTGCCTGTTTTGTTTGGTGCAAACACCTGCCCAGAAGATCCAAAGAGTTTTCCTGCCGCTTGAGCAAAGCAGGGAGACAAAGGTTTCCTCCAGACTCTGAGGGCCAGCAAAACCCAGGTGCTAAAGCAAAGCAACAAGCCGTGCATAAACAAAGCCACACCTGTTACAGCAATGCAGGCAGTGGAGGGGAAAAGGTAAGGGCGGTGTGGTTTAAAGAGCTAGGGGTAGTTTCACATGACCCTCCAGAATCTGTTTGTGTCCGTTGTGCACAGACAAACGCTGGCCCTCGGCCAGCTGCAGCAGAGATCAGACACTGGAACAAGGTTAAAAGAAGAAAGGGGAGGGGGACAGGAAATAAAGTTATATAATTGTTCTGTGCCAGCAGCCTTGTTGTCAGGCTCCAGCTCAGGGCTGAGGCCATGGCCCTCAGCAAGGTGGGCACCTGCTTTGATCCATCACCATGCCCCCATCCTGTCAGGGCTGAAACCAGGCTTCAAGTAAGTCATTTGTTTGCTTCATGACTTAATCCCCAGCTCTCCCTCCTTTTCCAATAAATGCTCTCAATATGAAATTAAAGCATGTTACTTAACTTATTGTACCATCCAGCTATTGTAATATTTTTAGAAGCTATCTGAGCATTAGCCATCCCTGGCTTGTTTTCATGTACTATTTTCTCTGTCAGTCAGCATCTGCAACCAAGGATGATTTAATCAAGTGACTAGCAAGAGTGCTAGAAGGATCTGAAGCAGGGTTTATTTTTTACAGAGTCCTTTAAAGCATTAGCATTTCATATAGCCAAACACACCGTCATTACAGGTCAGATTACGGTGTCCTTTTGCAAGCCTATATTGCACGACACAAAATGCAACACGCTTGCATTGCATTAAGAGCCAAAGTCCACTCATAGACAGTGTTATCTCTACGTATCAGTAACCAGGACAATCTGGATTTATTTTTCAATCTATAACCAAGCCTTTCAAGTTGCACTCCTTCAACTATGACATACGTTTGCTGCTGTTTGTGCTAGTATGATAAGCATTTCAGTTATCAAAGAAAACATTAAATCTTGTCTTTTAATCAGAGAATCAGACAGCCATATACTATAGCAGCTCTGCTGTCTGCACAGGTGCTCTTTTATCACTTCTTCAGCTCCAAGTGCTACTGTTCTCACCTGCAGTTTAGCTCAGAAGAGTATTTATCAGTATGAGACAGCATTATTAGGCTGACCAGTGGTTGCTACTACTCTACTGCTGCTTCTCTCATCCTAGCTCCTTCAGCAAAGGTTATCCAGTCAGTCATTCAGGGTAATCTTACAGGTAAATAGTGCCTAGAGAAGGGAGGAAGCAGATTTGAAAGTACAAATAATAAAGTATCATCTATACTTCCCTTCTCACTGGTTCTTTGCAAAGATAGGGTCTAGCATTAGCAGAGATAGAGTAGCTTTCTTGAGAAGTCTGGAAATCCCCTGTTACTGAAGGCTTCAACTTTTCCTAACTTCAGCAGTCACTGGAAGTTTATGAGATGAAGAAAGGCTACAAGTGGCAGCACAGCTTCTCAGAAGCTCCTGGGAACATGGCCAGACTAAGGATGTCCAGACCACCAAGATGACGGTCCCTGGTTTTGGATTTACTGTAGCTGTCTGCAAACCCACACTGCTGTGCCCCCAAACAAAAGGTTCAATTGAGCAAGAGTCACGCGTACTCATGCCAGCAGTCCCACAGCGACAAATTAAGATCATGACATACTTCTGATGTTTGTACGCTGTCCAGCACAACAGAAAGTAAAGTCAGACGTGCTGACAGGTCCCACTGTGGTTTAGGAGACTATCAAGGCAGATAAAGCACTGTTCGCACAGAGCACTCCTGCCATGCCAGGAGCTCACTGCCCACGTGGCAGTGCTCCTTCACCACACTGAGGTAGATATCTTAAAGCTAGTTGGGCATAAAGAGAAAATTAGCCAAGTCATTATTTGAACCACCCTAGCTTTACTCTGTTCAGGCAACTTGCGTAAAGCAAAATGAAGTACCTTATGCTAGCACAGACCAAGGAAGCTATTGCAGAGTGCTCATGTGTAAGTAGTTTCCAAAAAAAGGAAACACAAAAATTCACTGAAGAGGTGTCAACTAAAGGTTGTGGAAAAGAAGACACAGCTCCAAGCTTCAGGAGTAGAAAGGGGATACTAGGAGAAATTACACTCTCTCTTTGTACCTGCAACTTGTTGCTCTTAGAGGAAGGACAAAGAGATAGAGGAACATTTTTTTATCTGACCCAGTAGTGTCACTCTTAACATGCTCCTGGAGTGTCCTTAGGCAATAAACAGATTAGGCTGCATTTCTTCTGAGGACTGCTTCATATGATTCCTCACTTCCCAAACAAAAGACTTTTATGTAAAGTAACTTCCTGCACTGCTTTTTAAGCTCTGCACTGCTTTTTAGGTTATGCTGCTTCTTTTTATCATGATTTTGCAGCTTACTTAAAGCATAAAATGTGCAAGGAGGATAATAGACTCAATTATGCTAAGTGCTGAGTAGCCAGCTATTCATCTAAAAAACTTTCCTATAGCTTACTGGTATCCACAACCATCCACAGAGTTTCTGTTCACTCAGTTTTACTCTTAGCCCTGTGAAGGCAAACACACAGGCTATTATAAGAATAAATCCAACTGACAGGTCCAGACCTATGTTCAAGTTCTAATCTAAACTCGACAGTCCAGATCAATTAGCAATTCATGTGATGCTCCTTTCTTAAAAATACAGCAGCACAGTCCCCTACCAGACAGCTGTTTGGTACAATGTATTTTCAGCATGCTGACACCTCAGAGTTTGAGGAAATGTGTCTCAAGTAAGAGTCCTGAGGGAAGAGCAAGGCTCTCAGGTTTGTCAAAGTCACTTCCTTGGAAGCAATTTCAAGTTTACTCAAACGCAGTTTGTATGTTTTACTGTTTTTTGCCAGAGTGCTTAACATGTCACAGAAATAAAGAAAAACAGGCTTTGCACACTAGGCAAAAAACTATAAAGCACATTCTCAGACAACCCACATATTACATAATTAAAGACCTGTAACCTGGTTTCCTGCCTCTTAACTATAGTCATTTGACTAGGTAAGAGCCAAGTGAAAGGCTCAGTAAGTCAACAGAGTAACTGTGAACCTAGAATTTTAGCATTCCCATTGCTAAGAGAGCTTGTACAAACAAGGGCTTAAAATAAAGCCACGTAGCTTTGTCAAAAGTTGGGCTCTCTCTCTTGAAGTAGCAAAGCCACTAACTGCAGGAATCCTTCTGTTTTTACAGTACTGGCTGTCAAGACTGAGAGCAATAACCCTAGAGACCAAGAACAAACAAGCTCAGCTCAGGATTACAGGAGTAGCAGCAAAGGCAGCAGTACATTTCTGCAGACACACAGCAGCACCTCTGATCCTTGGTGCTGCAAATCACTGCTGCAAATCACTGCCAACCTGGCAGGGTGCACAGACCTACTGTGATCCACACATTGACAGAACCCTCAGGAGACTTACCAGCCCACCATGCAACATACACAATAGCTACAAGAAACACGACAGACCAGGAATTAGCAAAGAAAGAAGGAAAATGAGACTGATAGACAAGACAGACCTGTGTCCGTGGTCCATGTCTCTGCAATGGCAGGGAATTTGTTAAATGAATCACAGGAATTATATTACATCCCATGATAAAGGGGAAGGCAGAAAGGCTTGTCTGTCTGACCTTGGAGGAACTTTTCTCCCGACCCCCTCTGGACTTCAGCAAGCCATTGACCAGGAGTCCTTCAATTCGGCTAAAAATTGGGGATTTGGATCCTGTTGTCAACACTGAAACCCCATAGTGTGTATACCCCAAGTCAGGGAAATGTTTCTTCCTAAAAGCCATGGGCCGACATGGTTATAGAAGCTACTGCTGTAGCTGAGCCAGAAAGTTATTTTTCTGAAGGTACTTCTGATTTATTTTTAGGAGTCCAGTTATGTGACTTGTCACTACCTGCACTGCAACTGCTAACAGGGCACACCAAAAACCTATTGTTACCTACTAGCCAGCTTTTTCCTGTCCTCCCCCCCACTCCAAGTGTCTCCTTGCCCTCCAGGAAATAAATAAATTAATTAATAAGTTAATTAATGTCATCTAGCAAGAGCTGGACCATGACTAGCAACCTCCAACAGTTTCTGGTTGGAGGAGCAGTTTATTAATAAAAGGCTTTTCTCCAGTAAGGCAGGAGTGAGCATACCACACTAGCTGACAGCTCCAGCAATGAACTTTTACAGCATGCATACAGGCTAACATTACAGATTCAGCTTCTCTAGGCTGGTCTCTGGAAAACTGGCATTAACAGGATTTTCAACACTCCTGAATCCAAAATCTGGCAAGAACTACATCAAAATAAATTACTCTCACTAGATGCAGTCCTCTCATAGTAGAAACTAACTGCTTCTGCAAGAATTGAGCTGTCTCCTAGTACTCTGCACAAAGAAAATGGATAGTATATTCCACACTGTGCACTTTTTGGACCAGACTGCCATTTATTATGGTAGAAGAAATTCAATGCATCATGGTTGCTGTCTTTTAATCAGCTAGCAAGGAGGGAATCCAACTGACAGGCTTAGAAATGCTAAAAGCTTTGTTCTATTTTTAATGAGACTAAAACCATGGGGCTGTTAGAGACAGTTTATAGAGTTTACAGCTAAAATAAAGTCTTGAGATACAGAAAAGAAACAATTGCACAAAGTTCTCAGTGAAAGCAATCACTCCTTAGAGGTGTCTTTATCTATAAAGTACTTACAAAAGTGAAGCATTTACTTATTGATAAAGTATCTTTTTTCATTCTTTTTTTTTTTTAAACAAACTAGGTTCTTTTTCATTTCTAGCAAAACACCACTGAATAAATGAAGTTTATATTAGAACATTCTTCACAGTAGAAAAATCACATGCTTATGTGGAAATTTTGTTTCTTCTGCTGGTGCCCACAGATCCTGCTAATATATCTTTAGCTTATACTTAATTGTAAGTTAGCCTTGCCTCCAAAGCAAGTCACTGTCACTGGCAAGGGACTGTCACTGACAAAGCTGGGAAAACCCTTCTTTGCTGCATGTTCGAAACTCTTTAGTTTTGGTCAGTACTGACTCCACCAAAAAAGGCCCTGAAAAATCTGGTTTTTGTGAAAAAGAACTGTATTTACCAATAGGAATTAAATCAAAATATTGAGTGAAAAAGTATAAAGTAAGCTAAAGCAATATGTCATACTTCTTTTTAAAAAGGCTTTTCAGTGACATTTTGTATCATTCTCTTATCAACGAACTGAGACTTAATATACTTAAATTGAGCTAAAAGCATCGTATGTGTTAACTACTATATTGGATGGTGCTCAATCTAAGGGACTAATGCAACCCGTAACATTGTGTTGTTGCTCATAAAACCTTTAGCCTATTCATAAATCTTTACCATGGTCACTTTCTATGTTTTGTCCAAGTTTCTGAAAGTGCATGGTCATGCTATATTCCTTCTTCATACGAAACAGGAAAAGGAATACAATGGGAATATTTGTACCCTCATGCTGTGGAAAATTTTAGCATGTCACACACTTGCTAACACACCTGTCCAGTCTGAAATTATTTTCTTTTAGCTTGTATAAAAAAAAAAAAAAAAACTCAAACAAACAAACAAACAAAAAAAAAAACAGAGAAAAAAAAGGAAGGGGAAAAAACCAAACCAATAAAAACCTCTATACATTCTTTTGGGGGAATCTGTAACACAAAAAGAAGGTACAGGATATTTGATCTTTTTCAACGGACTGCCCTCCCCATGCTCAGACCTGTGAAAGACAAGGTAGCTCGTCTGCTCTACTTGGCATCAAATCCATTAAAGTTTTGGTTATAGCAGCACTGCTGGCCAGTGGCTTCACAGAACACTGCCTTCACAGAACACTGCCTTTGGGAGTCAGGTTTTGACAGCATCCTTGCACCACGCGGACGGGAGACATTCTGCAAAATGCCTTGGACAGTCTGTCCCAGCACAGGCTAATGATGCCCTGAATTAACCTTGGAAGGCTCAATGCTTGAAAGGATGAGCTGGTGGATTCTGGATCTGGCACTGCAGCAAAACATTTCTGTGTCTCAGGCCAGGGGAGGTAAGAGAGAAAGGAAGATGCCACCTGGGTTGAAGGAACCACCACTTCTATATAAGTGCATTTTCTTCAGGAGTTCATATTCAAACTCCTTTGCTCTGGGAAGCAACAACCACAGCCAGATAACCTAAATTACATTTAAGTGTATGTAACCTTGTAACTAGGCAGCCCTGAAAACTCAAGACGGATAAAACTCTAACGAAGAATGAAGAGCAAAGGAATTGATGTCATCTGAACATGGGTCTGCTCTCTTACAGGCAATAGTGTTATCCCCTTTTGTCTTCTTGATAGTTCAAATTCAAACCATGAGTTTGAACAGGCCAACAGATGAAGAGAGTTATTCACAGCCCTCAACAGAGCTGGTAAAATAATAAACCTTCACAGGAGCCACTATGACCACACAGACCATTAAAATTTACTGGATGCAAGCAAGCAAAGTAACTCTCACATGGTAATGAAATTGTTCTTCAAGTCTTCAAACTGAAACCGATGAATTTCAAGTGCCACGTTGAACAACTTCATACAAGACTACTTTGCTATCCTTACTTCAACTATCAGCAACGTGGACCTTATCACTCAACTTTCTACCCAATTTGCTCAATTGCTGCAATTTAGGGTGTGCCTTGGTACCCCTCCCCTCCTTCCAAAGCAGGATCCTTGGCATTTGGTAGTTAATTAACTAGGTCTAAAAATGTGTGTCCCATCTGATAAAACCTATGATTGATTGTATCAATCACACACACCTTTCTGCTTAGATAAAGAACCATTTGCTTTTACATGGTGCAATCTGCCCCAGAACTCATTGCCTACCTCAGACAAGAGCATTTTTAGTTCAGGTGACTTGCTTTCCGTGAGATACAGAACTAACTCTTTACATATCTCCAAAACAGCAAGCCTTACCATAAAGAAAATATTTCAGAATCTCAGATATGGGGCAAAGATTTATATATACACTTCAGCTGACTGCTCTCTACCCTACTTAAATCCCACAGAAATCAAAGAGACATCTCTAAAGTGCAAGAATCATGCCTTTTTATGACTAATCACGCAGCATCAGATCTTGTATTGGAACAGTCTGCTGTGCTCTCCCCTAAACAGACAGCAGGGTTACACTCAGAGCAAATCAGTAATGTAATCTATAAAAAAAAAAAAAAAAAAAGGAAAAAAACCCCAACCTATGAAGTCTAAAAAAACAGTCTACAATGTATGGGTACTTACATAAAATTGTTCTTTTGTATTGCTTACATTACAGTAATGAGTTACTTTGCAAGCCCTCAGGAAAAAAAAACCAAAACACAAAAAAAAACCCATTACCAATAAAACAAGAAGCCTGTATGTCTGCATTTCATTCTTTAATCGTGTCTCAATCTCATTTAACCCTTGCAGTTTTAAGAAAGTCACACACACACCACTGCATCTTTCACAGTGATGTTCGAAACAGTTTTCCTGAAAAAAACCCCAAAAAATTCCTCACAGTGACACTCTATCAGCCTTCATAAAATCACCACCAAGTGTTAGCACACAGTGCTTGGACAAAATTTCTAACACAAACAATGCTGCAGTCCACATTACAGAAACACCTACATATAAACTGTTAATTCATAACAGATGGAAAAGAAAACAAAAATTAAGATAACAACTGGAGTCATCCTGAATATTTCAGTGCGACACTGTCTTATTCCCATTTCTCAAAAGGAAAGAAACTTGCAGGTCTCAGTATTGGGCCCAGTCCTGTTCAATATCTTTAATGATGATCTAGATGAGGGGGGGTCAAGTATACCTCAGTAAGTTCATGGAAGATACTAAGTCGAGCGGGAGCGTTGATCTGCTGGAGGGTAGGAAGGCTCTGCAGTGGGATCTGAACAGTCTGGACAGATGGGCCAAGATCAAGAGGGTGAGGTTCAACAAGTCCAAGTGCTGGGTCCTGCACTTGGGTCACAACAACCACATGCTGTTCTCCAGGCTTGAAGGAAGAGTGACTGAAAAGCATCCCAGCAGAAAAGGACCTGCGGGTGCTGATTGACAGCTGTCTCAACATGAGCCAGCAGTGTGCCCAGGAGGAGAAGAAGGCCAGTGGCATCCTGGCTTGTATCAAACACAGGCCAGCAGAACCAGAGCAGCGATTGTTCCCTCTGTGCTCAGCCACTGGTGAAGCTGCGCCTTCAGTACTGTGTCCAGTTCTGGGTCCTCGCTACAAGAAGGACATTGAGGTGCTGGAGTGAGTCCAGAGAAGGGCAAGGAAGCCGGTGAAGCATCTGGAGAGGAAGTCCTATAAGAGCAGCTGTGGGAAGCTGGGGTTGTTTAGTCTGAAGAAGAGGAGGCTTGGGGGAGACCTTATTGCTCTCTACAACTACCTGAAAGGAGTTTGTAGCCAAATGGGGGTCAGCCTTTCCTCCCAGGCAACCAGTGACAGAAGGAGAGAATGCAGCTTCAAGCTGCATAAGCAGAGGTTCAGGGCAGACATCAGAAGGAATTTCTTCACAGAAAGGGCTGTTAAACATTGGAACAGGCTACTCAGTGAGTGGTGGAGTCACCGTCCCTAGAGGTGTTCAGGAAATGACTGGACATGGCACTTAGTTCTGTGGTCTAGTTGACAAAATGGTGATTGGTCAAATGTTGGCCTCAATGATCTTGGAGGTCTTTTCCAACCTAAATGATTCTGTGATTTTCTACATCTTCAGAGTCCTTAGAAAAAGAATTAACTGGTTTGACTGCAGTAAAATCCCAGCACCTCAAAGGTAGTTTTTAGCCTGAAAACTTCTCTCAGTGCTCTGCATACTTTACCTATCTCTGTCTTAATTTTCAAAAATCTAGGTACAATATGAAACATGCTTCATTGTTACACTCGTCCCAGTATTAAAAAAATATATATTTATATTTATCTCAAGGTAGCGGCTGCCATGTTATCATTTCCTTGAGGAATTGCACGTGGCTCTACCAGTTATCCTGCACTAAGAAGATGGCTTTATTAAAAAGTCTTTATTGACTCAACATTCTCTGAAGGAAGAAAATTCACAGAAGATCAGCCATTTGCATTTAAATAGCAACAAATTACATGTGAAATTGCAAGCTGTCCCAGGAAAACACAATACAAAATATAAATCTTTAGTTTTTGCAGAAACTGGCACACCAAAAGCAAGCACATCAAACACCTCTTCATGCTTGGAAGGTTTTCTTTTTGTTTCCTTCTGCTTTACAGTGTTCACAGCATAAATGTGTCAAGTGACCACTTATTTTGTATCACTCCCCCCACTTCTTCCTAACGCCTACTGGACACATCCAAGGAAGTTACCCACAGCACGTCAGAACATACACTGTGGTGCTTCAACGTGGTTAGCAGCAGCTGCTTTAATTCTTCACAAAGCCTCTGAGGCTACATTAAAGCCTCAACAGATCAAAGAGGTTTCATAACTGCCAGCATGCTACTAGAGGAAGGTCTGGTGTGCCAAACATTGCCAAGGCAGGACATGAAACAAAGCAAGCAAACCACCTCAAACAAGACCTGCCCAGGTACAGGGTCTCCAGACAAGGAGAGATTTGAACAGAGATTGCAAAGCTGGTCAGACAGACCATGAGAACATTTCTGCAAATG
Organism: Anabacerthia variegaticeps; assembly: GCA_035583185.1. Taxonomy (NCBI): domain Eukaryota; kingdom Metazoa; phylum Chordata; class Aves; order Passeriformes; family Furnariidae; genus Anabacerthia; species Anabacerthia variegaticeps. The sequence continues at coordinate 80,631,284 of JAWWEW010000078.1, forward strand.
GATTTCTCAAATCGGATGAGCTATGTCCAATCAGTATTGAAGTGGCTTTCAAACACCTTTCTTTCTCTTCTGTGAAACCACTGCTAAAGTCTAAGGAGGGGAAGCAATCTGTTTACCTTGCAGTTCAAGGGGTATATGAGCAGCCACCACACTTCAGCTGAGATGGTGATTAATTCCAAGGTTCAGCACAATCAGTATTTATTGCACTGCTTCCTGTAGTTTTGAGCTATTCTTTCTAACCCAAAAATGCAGATCTGCGAAATAAAGGTAAAGATCCTTGCTGAGATTACAGTCAAACCAGAGATCAAAAAGAGGAAAAGAGTAAAAACTTTGAACCAGGCTTCAGAAGCAAGCTGTGGGTGAGAGGAACAAGCCACCTTCTGGATACAGATGAACAGAAGTCCATTCAGCGAGCTAAAGCAAGAAAGTTAACTGTGCAGATTGCCTGGCAGCTCCTTAGCACACTGCAACACTAACAATATACGTGTAGTCTCACATGCTAATAATGCATGTTACTGTGTCAATATCGCTTTTCCAGAAGATGCAAGTGGGACAGTCGATGAAGTTTCTGGTCTTGTGGGTTTGGTTTATTTTAATCTTCAGGGCAAGCCATACTCTGAAAGATACACTGTCAGAAAACTATTTTTCCAACTTTCTCTCATCCAGCATAGCAGTTATGGTTTGTGACTAAACCATCCAGGCAATTCATGTTGGAACAGCCATCAGCTTGTCATAATTTTGAGGACATAACGGACTCCAGAAAAAACAAGACTGCAAGAGATGCCTTTTCCAGAATATCTTTAGCACACTTAGTTATTTATTTTGCTCATATCAGGGATAAAAAATAAATATCTCTCTATATATTCCATACAGCAATTTTACCAGCAAATGCCATCAGACTGGCAACACACTGCCTTATACTTCTGTATAGTCAGAAGGTGAGAGACAGTCGCTCTGAAGTATTAATTCACATTCACTTTAGAGAACAGGCTTTACAAATGCTTCCGGCTAGAAAATGCTCAAGGTTACTGTCTCAAATATTGACATTAATATTTGGTTTGAAAAATAATCCTTGAGTCTGTTTTGAATTTAAAAAGGAAAAAAAAAATCACCTGAGTGTGCATGTGGGTGGATAAACATTTTTTAAGTCTCCTTAATAAATGGATATTTATTTATCTATGTATGCAACATAAATATTACATATGATCCTAGAGTTACCTTCTTCAGAAATCTTTTTAGCTGGTCATGACAAGACGTCATGGCAGTGTGGCCATGGCTTGCCCAGGGGTTCCTGCTTCCCTGCTAGTCGAGGAAGAATGAGCCCAAGAGAAAGGCTCTGGAAGGAGGAAGATACACAGAGAAACAGGGTAAGGGCACACCGAGGGATTGTGCAGGACTACAGGACTTCACTCAACCAGGTGGCAGGAGACCCAGAGCCTGCAGAGGCTGATTAGGAAAGAGAATCCATGGAGGTGGGGTAGCCCTGGATACCGTAAACTGTCTTCTGACATCATCATTGCCAATATACCCTTCAGAAAAGAGCCAGCTATCTCCTTCTAGAAAGGCCAAAATGTCTTCTCCCAAGCTCCCCCAGGCAGTACTCTCCATTGGTCTGCACACAACCATTCAAGGAACTCCTGGGAGGTCAGGTGTCTGCCAGAGGGGTGGAGGAGGCAGAAAACCCACAGGCATTTTTGAAAGGGAGGTGTTAGCCTTGCCAGGCTAGCCACAAACTCTTTACAATCAGTAGAAGAGTTCATGCATTTGAAGGCTTGTGTCAGCCCTTCCTTCCTGACCCACATTGTCTCTTTGCTCTCCAGGCACATAGGTGATATCTCTTCCACGATATACACACAGTGGAGAGGAAAGGGGAGTATCTAGCCAGGACTCTTGTAGTACCTCATGCCCATCCTCACCAAATGACTCTGAGCCAGGGGCACTTGTGACCAAAGGATAGCAGCATCAGTCAGATCTGAGGGTGGAAACTCTGCCACTTAGCAAGGGGGAGCTTCCCCACATCGCCCCAAGGTCAGTCCTGGGGATATATAACTCCTCAGAGAAGGCAGTGTGGGAGATAGTCCACTTGGATGTGAACCTTGAGAGGCAAGAGTAGACATCAGGAAAGGTAGGACAGTGTCACAGCAGGAGACTGAGTACCTAAAGCTTTGCTGGGAAGCCACAAAGGTGAGCCAGGAGACACCTGGACTACTGGCTACCAGCTCTAGGTTCTCCTTTGATTGTGTCACACTGATATTTTCCACCTCAATACGCCTTTCCAAAGGAGGCATTCATCATTTTAAAGAAGATCTTATTGCCACAATCAAAGTTCAGCATACTGTCTTGCCTAGATGAAAAAAAATTCCATTTTTGCCGCCAGGTACATGAGATGGGGAGAGACAAATCAGCTAAATCTAATTTCTGACCCACTCACAAGCAAACAGTGCAGTTCCAGCTTCAGCCAGCACTGAACACTACAAAAATTTCTGGAGTGGGTTGAAGATAACTAGTGGTCAGTGAGCCAACCAGGGAAGCATTCTGCTGCTTGACGAACAAGCAAAGACAACTTGCAAACAAAGAAGAACCAGTTGGGGAGGAAGAGGTTGATGGCAGCAGAGATGATGGTAATAAGCAAGCAAACAGAGCAAGACTACTAGCAGAATTACAGTCCTGGACTGTGGGAAAGCAGATTTTTGGCTTGTTTAAGGATCTGCTTGCAAGGTTCCCAAAGCAGACTGTTCTGAAGGACCAAGGTGCCCAAGGCAACAATCTGATCTCTCAGGAGAGCCTCCTCAAAACCTCAAAAATGATCCATTTTGGCATGCAGAAAGTCACAAGGGAATGGCAGAAACAAGAATGCATGGACGGGCAATTCCTGCCTTAGCTCAAATGCTGAAATCCAAAGGAGGTTGAAGCAGGAAGAGGTTACGCAGAAAGAATACGGAGATAGTGCCCATGCATAAGAGTTGGAGCAAGCAAATGATGTCAAGAAAAAACAAGGACTTCTTATATAGGCAAGCAGGAACAAAAGGATGGCTAATATTAGTCTAGTTAGTCTTCAGTTGTGCATGGGACCCAGCAGCTAAGAACACAAGATCAGTGATGTCTTTGCCTGAGTTTTTCCTAGTCAAATGCTTCCTCATATCTGCCTGTTCTTTGAGCAGTGTCAGCATCTAGAGGACTGAACCATTACTCACACAAAGGAAAGTTATGGATCAGACAAGCTAACTGGACCAAGTCCCCAGGCCCAGATAGGATGTGTTGGAAAGTGCTAAGGAAGCTAGCCAATACCACTGCAAGGCTGCTCTCCTAGCTTCAAAAGAGTAAGTCACCAATCAGAGGATGATCCTGATGACAGCAGGGGCAAAAAACCATACTCCTCTTCAAAACAGGTGAGGCTGACAATACAAAGAACCAGAAGCTGGTCAACCTTGCCCAGTTTCTGGCAAGATTATGGAGCAAGTCCTCCTGGAAGTCACTGCCAGGAACACAAAGGACAAAAAAAAGGGGAATTGATAAATCAACACTAGCTGTTCCAAAGAACAAGTCATACCTGACATTTCAGCTCACAACTTTATACCATTTATATTAAAGGTCTTATTTTACAAGAATTCAAACCACTTACACAGATCATGGATCATTATGCTGCCTTTTGGTTCTTCATCAAGTTGCTCATTCTTCAAATAAATAATTGAAATAAAAATTTTACAATACTGGACAATCTTATGAGATTTTAAGAATATCTGTTTTCATTAGAAAAGTAGCCACCTCATTTCTACTTCGCACAGCCCAAAGCAATCTGCCTCAGATATAGCTAAAGACTGTAGAAAAGTTAACTACAAACTTGAGAAGGACCTACCACAACAGCATAAAATTCATCAAAAATACTTCTTTGCCTCCACTGAAGCATCAGTGTTACAAAACCCACATGAGCTGAAATAATGGCCTGTCACTCTCCTACACTAATAGCTTCAAGAACTTCTTCAAGAAAGGTGCCAGCACCACTTTGTCAGAAACCCCCTCCTGAACTGTGCAGAAGTATTCAGTATTCTGGGGAACTTGCCAGCATGACAGTATTTACTGTATGACTAATATGCATTAATGAAGCACAAATGGACAACTATTTACTTGTGCTAATAACTAAAGTGCTTTATTAGAGCTAAGGCCTCTAGCATGAAGGGTTGCCAGGTTCCCCCACTTGCCAAAGTTATGTCAAAAAATGGAGGCAGTGTGTAAGACATCAAGAGCTACAGCCAATGTGTAGTAGAGTCTTAAGTCATTGTTTAACATTCAGCTTGCAAAGGACCAGCATGCTCCAAAACCACTGGCTGTTTCCGTGGGCTTGTCTTTTCATTGTAGAGGCTAGAATTTCAAGTATGCACACTAGTCGTACCAGTACGCAGGCCAAAGCTATCTTAAAATAGCAGTAAAGCCTGAGAGCTCTGCTGGACATTTGTGTTCTACTTTTGATTGCTTGTTGTTCTTTCAAAACCAGAAAGAAAAACAGTGTATCTTAATGCCTCAGATTAAAATATCAATACTTTCTACCATAAAAAGCTGTTAATACCAATAATCTGACCCTTTCTTCATGAAGGATTCCTGAAAGCTGATCAATTTGGTAAAATTCCCTCCTGAAAAAGCAAAGCCAATCATACAAGAACAAAGTCCTTGCTCTGTGTAGCACTCTCCATCCCAAATCTCCATGAAGGGATGCAAAACTGTGAATGAATGATACACCTGAAAAGCACCACTTTTACGGGTACTTACAGAGACCTTTAAAAAAAAAATAAGTATTTCAGGCTTATATTAGAAACTGAAAGAAAAATTCTTTAAGGATGCAAAAGGAGCAGGTAGAGATAATTTTCAGTCACAGCTAGTGCTAGGTGGACCTGATATATACACCCCAAGCTTTGCATAGTAAGTGGCTCATCCATCACCAAGGCCATGGTGAGTTCAGACTATCCATTCTTCTTGGAAGCAACAGCTTCAGTTCAGGACTCTGCTGCAGCATTAGGACTGGAAAGACTACAAGTGTAGAAACAAACAAAATGATCCCTGCCATGAGACATCATGTAAACAATACAGTTCGGAAACGGTACCCACAGTTTATTAGAAACTGAAAAATTCTCCTCTCAGAATTAATCGCACAAACAGCTTCATGCAGAATCACAGAATTTTGATTGTGGGGTGGTACTTTGGAGGAGCTCTTTCCCCCTCCTTTTTTAACTTTAAGAAAAGAAGAAGTGCTTATGAAATACTGTACTTACTTTGATCAAACAGATTCCCTTTAGACTATGTAAGGCAAGAAAATGTACTGGGCATAACTTTACGCAAGGTCTGTATCTAGATATGTTTCTTGGAAATACTTAAATATAAGACAACATTATATGATTGGTCTCTTCCAAGGATAGAAAAGGCCTCTCTGAGCCAACTGGCATGGAAAACAACACTAAGAATTTTCCAAGCCACAGTACTTTCTTGAAAAGTGACAGCTCCAAATGCACAACAATCCTATCCTCCTCTTTAATTAGTTACTCATATGTAGAGCGCAGAACATCTGTAGGAGGAAGGGTCATTAAAAACACACACCCCCAATTTATCACTAGTATAATTCCAGTTGACTACAACAAAAGCAATTTAAAAAAGTGCTTCCTTTCATTCCCTTGTATTTCAAGTTTCAATTCTGTTATGTTAACACAGACATTTAAAGTATGAAGTTATCTTAGGATTGGTACATCAACTTCTCTCTTCTGTTAAGCTAGAGCTGTTACGAACATGAAAACTCTTGTAATTCTCCAAAATAACCAGTTGGTAAACAGCTTGTTAAATATTTACTCATTTGGAAAAGATCATATTCATTTTAAAAAAATATACAGGATTTCATTTGGTGCTATAGTCTGCTAAGCTGATTGTTACCATTGCTTCAGAATGTTGTTGTGAAGTTCTGTGAGAAAACACCAGAAAATGGACTGTTTTTATCAACATGGATGCTTTTATGATCTGGAAGTGACATCTTAGAAGTTATATATAAGTCAGAACGCAAACACATACATTGCTTTTTTGCTTTTCACAGGACCACTGAATGACTGGGGTTGGAAGAGACCTTGATGTCACTTGGTCCAAACCCCTGCTCAAGCAGGGCCACCCTACAGCTGGTTGCCTGAGACCATGTCTGCATGGCTTGGGACTGTCTCCAAGGATTGAGATTCCACCACCTCTCTGGGCAACCTGTCAGTGCTCAGCCACCCTCACAGTGTAAGAGTGTTGCCCAGTGTTCAGAGGGAATCTCCTGTGTTTTAGATTGTGTCCATTGCCTCTGATCACCAGGGAAAAAAGCCTGGCTCCACTCTCTTGGTACCCTCCCTTCAGGTATTTCTATATATATATTCATAAGATCTCCCTCAACTGTCTCTTAAGCATAAAAGCAGCAAACTCTGGATTTAAAGATGTATGAAAAATAGAGCTGAACCAAGAGACTGCTTCCATCTATCAACAAAGCAAGATTAAATGATAGGGTCTGCCTAGGGTTGAAGCGTGAAACCATTAACAGGAAGATGCAAAATAAACTTCTTTACTTATATTCCTAATTTGATTTGAAACATCCACATTGTTTCCTGACCACTACTAATAGTAATGCAAGTAGCAAATGCTACGATTGACCACTAGAGTGCTTTGAGTTTTGGTTTGTTTGGGGGTTTTTTGTGTTTTGTTTTTTTTTTGTTTGTTTGGGTTTTTTTTTTGTTTGTTTTGGTTGATTGAAAAGGCTCATATAGTGGAAAAATGTGGACCCAGACACTTGAAATTTCTTGCTCCCATTCACCCTCAAAAGAAGACTTCATGTTTTGCCAACCAGCTTCTGAGTAAATTAGAATACAAAAGCAGAAGTACAAACAGGTAAGTACAGACTTTCAGTTGGAAATGTGGAAAAGTAAACTGATACAGGAAAAATAAAAAAAAAAAATGATGTGTATTTCTTTTAGGAAGGGAAACTGTAATCAATTGTATATAAGTGTAGTGTAAGATACAAATTTGACATTACTTTGCTTCATACAAAATAGTTTGATGATACACTTTAGCAGTGGCAAGTACACTTCCAATGGCCTTTTTAAGAGGGAAGCACCACACTTTTATTTCAATGTTAGTGAAAACAACTAGTTTTGGGACAATTTTTTAAACAGATTTCTTCACAAGAAAAATAGAGGCTAGAAATCTAGCTTTAGTTGGTCTTCAATGAAAACTACCAAGCAGCATCAACTCTATCTGTAAAAAAAACATTTGCAATCTGCACTTAGGGAGACAGATTTCATAACTTCATATTGGAGGCAACATGTCTTGTAAAAACATTCACTAATGTTCTCGCTGCTTTGTACTTTATGTCTGCTCCAGTCCGTCAACCCTCTACACCACATACATGTAAACTGTTAAAACAAGAGCATCGTCAATAAAAGATCTGTTGACTGACACCATATTTCACAAATCTGACGACTTTCTGCATTGGCAGTAGCAACATTTCAGCTTTTCTTTATGCAATATGTAGAAGAATGATGCAATGCAATAATGCATCTGGTGGTTTTTTCACTCAGCTATGCCCAAGGACTTTGAAAGACTGCCTGCATACTCTGGTCCTTCCATATTGTCCTCTTAGCATGAAAAATGCCAACTCTGGGACAATTTTTATGCAAGCAGAATGCTTGTACATTCACACCTAATAAGATGAAAGTAAGCTACCATTTATTTTGAATCTTGAAAATCGTGTATTGGGTTTGCAAGACAAGGCATTGGCAGTGGGGGGAGGGGAGGTGCTACAGGGAAGAAGGAAGGGATGGGGGGAAGATGTTTTTAAGATTTGGCTTTATTCTCATTACCATAATCTGATTTGACGAGTAATAAATTCAATTAATTTCCCCCAGTTGAGGCAGTTTTGCCCATGATGGTAACTGCTGAGTGATTTCTCCCTGCCCTTATCTCATCCCATGAGCCTTGCATTATATTTTTTCTCCTCTGCCCAGCTGAGGAGGGGAGTGACCAGAGCCATTTTGGCTTGGCGTCATTCCTATTACAACTGGTAAGAAAGATCTCCATAGACTCACTAAACAATTTTTCAACAGCCAAAGATTTTCAAGTAGTGTCAGGCAGACAATGAAGGCCAAAACATAGATCCTGACAACCCTTCCCAAGTCTACCTGGAGATAAATTTTGCAATCAATTTTGTTTTTCATGGAGGTTTTTTAAGGACAAAAGACATTTTACACACGCAAACACAGACAGCAGCATGTATACTTATATTAACACTAAATAACAACAGTTTGATTCCAAAGTGGCAGAGATATAAGACTGAGTCACACAGAAGGCAGCTGGGTGTCACCAGGATGAGAAATATGGCATCCATCAAGGTAATTCTCTAATTAAATTAGAGACTTAATCAAATAAAAGGAGGGGGGGGAGGGCTTTTTCCCCTTTCACTGAAACAGAAACCATCTCTTCTTTAACTGCCCAATCAAAGCAAACCACCCTTAAAAATGAAAAAAAGCAAGTATCTCAAAAAACCACATTCACCTAGATGAAGTACCCCAGGAAAACAAGTATAATGTCAATATGCTGTGGACTTGGATCAGCCAACCTCCAAAGGTGTTGTCTAACTTACTGTGTCATCTTATTGGAAGCAAGGGTCAAAGCAGCCATACTAAAACCTGGAAAACCTGCGCCTAGCTGCTCCACCAGCTGAAGGGAAAGGAATGTCCCTATTGCACTTGTAGTATTGGCAGCACATCACCTTCACATCCACAAATCTGACATCATTAAAAGAGGCTTTCATTACAGTAGCTAGCCTCTGATTAATTCTCCTACGTATTTAATTCCCTACTCTTCAAGTGCACAAAGCTTCTCAAGCATGATGTGCAATATTCTGCTCTCTTATTTGATCAAGAGGATTATTAGCAGTCTTGAAATCTGCAGCTCTGTACATGTACAAGAACGAAATTTCCATTTTCTTTCTATTTTGTGACCAAGTGCTTATAGTTCATTTTATGCCAAGTTACAAGTCCTTTCTCTAATAAGAATTCAGCTCACTGAAAACAAACTCTTATTACTGAAGTCATACCTGCATCCTGGTTATGAGAAAATAAAGAGAAGGCAGAAAGTAGATGAACAGAACATGGCCAGAGCTGTATCTTATTAAACTGAGGAAAAAACCTCATACTTTTGTTATTTATGTCACTGAGATTTGTACAATTAATGCAAAGGGTTAAAGAACTAAATATTCCCCAAGAGTTCAAGTCACTGTACATAAATACTGTTGTGACTACAGATTGCAAAAGAACGGAAACACAGTAAATCATCCGATTTTTTCTGAGAAATTCTGGGACTACGTTCTGAATTTCCAGGAACAGAAGACAAACACTGCCAATTCTCACTGCTGGATTTTTATTGAAGAGTTCAAGAATTTGGAAAGGGCTCCTGAAAGCCACTGAAAGATAGTATTGATTTTTTTTCTACAAAGCTGGAGATTGTTTCTAGTAGAATGCACTCAGTGTGACCGGTTTATGTGCTAACTCCTGTGAAAGTTAAAAGAAAAAGACAAAAAAGGCTCTTAAACAAGACCTGAAAGCTTCTGAATGCAGCAAAGGTTGCAAACAAAGAGCCCAGTAAGAAAGTCAGAGCTCTTGCTCTTGCCCATCTCCCCAAAAACAGAAAAGAGAATAGCAGAGGTGGATTGACAATAAGACATCCAAAAGGTTATTCTGTAGTGCATACTCACTTATCCATATTCTCATTTGTCTTGTTTTGAATGCAATCCCAAACTCCAATGTGTCAATTTATTCTAATACTGAAGGTACAGCATTAAGGTACCAACCTTGGGATCTTCAGACTAGTGTGCCTCATAGCCTCATTCATATTAAGTCAGAAAATGTATGGAAAAAATAGAATACTTCTTTACACTCTAATCTAGAGCATATTTAGTTTAACCTTCTTTCAGCCTTTTACCAACAAAATGCTGGCACTACAGCCAAATTTGAAAGACAAGTTGATGAAAGCTCCTAAGTCAGATTTAGTAGGGGTGGAAAAACAGATGTTCAGGGTTTTTTAATGCGAACTTCAGTTCTGACAGAAGGCACAGTAGTTGTGAATGGGCTTCTAAAGCTAGTCTTCAAACCAGTCATAAGCACTTAAGGTAGTTAATACACAGTAAGGTATGACCAAAATTAAATTAGTCACTTTCCCACCATCTTAAGTCACCCATGTTGCTCTACTGATTGTCCCATACTAAAGCAGATTATCTACAGGGCTTGTCAGAGCAAGGGAAATAACAATGCAAATTCACACTCTTACTTCCTATGAAGCAATAAAGACACTATTTTCACACGAATGATTGACATTCAGTTAAAGAACTTACAGCTCAAAAATTACTGCCTATAATGTCAAGTTTCTCTTACATAGCTCTCCCTCAGCTTTGCACCATGACTCAGATGATGCTCTAAATGAATTGGAAGCATAATTTCACAGTGCATCAAAATTATGAAGTCCAGGCATAACTATTCACATCATCTTTTAAAATCATAAATCCAAGTATAGTAACATATTTTTCAGGACACCCAATTTCTCAAAGTCCATTCTATTTTTATAGCTGCAAAAGAAGTTATAAAGTAACTGTTATGTTTTTTCTGTTATCAGGAAAAGCACTCAGGTACATTCAGCTGACAGCTCAGCATATACTAACATTAGACTTTTAGCTAATTTAAGGTTTCCTGTTGGGGAAAAAAACCATAAGTTGACATATTACAAAACATGCACAAATGCTATAGAGATTTGTTTGGTGAATTTTGTTGTTGTTTCTGTTTGGTTTTTTGCTTTTCTTCCAAGTGAGTAGCATGACTATAGTAATCACTACCAGCAGTGTTTCTCTTGTGGCAAAGGGAAAAGGTTTTAATGTCATATGACACTGTTCAATTATTTGTGTTTCTGCAGGGTCCAAAATCATAACTGAATACTCATGGTGGTAATCACATTATGAAAACAAGAGATAAAAAGTGCAAAATAAAGGTCACATGCAAACTAAAAAATATACAGTTCCATGAAAAATACAAAGCATGCATTATGCCAACTAGAACTGCCCAGGAATATAAAAGAGAACTGTTACGTGCATTTTTGCCTAGTACCTTTGAAGTTAACTGAGGGTTTTTTAAAATATACTCTTTGTAATACGCCATATTGGCTGCTTAGATACAGCACAATGACTCAAAAAGCGTAAGATGTAACCAAGTGTAAATATCTCTGCCTTTGTTCCTACAAATATAGCATTCAGCAAGCATTGATACATTTTGGTGCAAGGCATTTCACTGATTTTGTAGCTTGCCATTTTTTTTTGGAAGTGCCTTCTCCCAAATATGAAATGGCTATTTTGAAGACAAATATCTAATCTTAATCAGTGTATATTAGTGATCCAATTTTTTTCAGCAGTAGATCCTGAATACAGGATGGTAACAGAGGCTCTGTTCCCAAATGTTAGCAAAACCCAGAGAACTGCCAGACAGCTATTAGCAGTTTGATGAAAAGTTTGAATGCACAATCAATCACCGGCACACAGCAATATGATGCTACAAGCTGACAGAAATATGCAGTTTCACAACTTACTATCCGATAAGGAAGATGTAAAAAGGAGTCTGGGCAGCCAGCTAAAGCCATTTGTTCCTTCAAATTTTCTTCAAATTACATCTACTGCTTCCCAGGACCTGCAGAGTACAAACAAACTGTCAGAAACCATACTGAAGACATTTCATCAACTTATTATTGAAAACAGTTGGAGGGGGAAGACTGAGAAGAGCAAGATGAGGTGATGAGGATTTGCATCAACTTGGGAGTAGAAATTCGGCACATTTGCTGTCTGTAGCCTAGAAAACACTTTCAATTTGGCATTTCATTTAAAAGCCCAGCATAACCATTCTCAGGCCCAGTGGCTTCTCCTTTATTTCCACTATCCAGGCAAAATGAAAGCCTCTCTTTCATTGCAAAGCACCAAAACCTTAACCATTTACAATTTGCTCTCACCAATTGAGGCTATCTTGTCAACTGTGGAAAGAAAACACTGAAATGTGTGAGTTAATTAAGATGACAGTCACTTATCATAGAATCATTGAGGTTGGAAAAGACACACAAGATCATCAAGATCCTTATGCAGCATTAGCCTTCAATGCCTAGTTACACAGCTTCTAACCTTTACCCTCTCCTGCCTGCCTTTTCTCTCATGGTTTTATTGTCACACAATGTATCAAATAGGCTGTCCCAGACAAATTCATTTAAGTCTTGCATTTGCTCTTGTGAGTAATTATTAGCAGCAACTTTTCAAGGTGAGTTGTGTTTCTTTTAAGCATTGCTTCTGTGATCAGATAGAGCTTCAAAAGAAATTGGCAAACATTTAGAGGTACCTCTGGCTAAAGAACTAAAAATGACAAAAGAGAAGGCAGTGTTAAGACAATGTCAAGACACTTATTTTAACTACTGCCTCATTACAAAGGAAACAAAAATAAATATAAATAAATATATAAAGCACTATTTGCTGGTCCAGCATTTCTTCCAACCACTGATAGCTGGAGACATCCCTGCAGTGTAAGACAAGGGATGTCACCTCCAAGTAGATGGAAAAAGGGTGACTGGGGGAGAGAAAGCAGGCTGCAAAGCAGAACCAGAACTTTTACTTCTACCACATGCAATCTCCTGTCTTCTTTGCTCTTAATTATCAATCATCTATTCAAAACAAAAGCCTGAATTTTAAACAGGCTACCCACTGCACTCTGGTAAGCATGAACTGTCATCAAACCAAAGCTGCCAGCCAGATTTATGGGACAGTTAAGTCAGGGACAAGGGTAAAAGACATCTTGGAAGAACTGTTCCCGGAGGAATTGCAGCCTGTGGTCCACATAAACCATGCATTCATAAAGGAAACTTCATTTTATCTAGTTCCAGGATAAGTTTGGCTGAGGTATGGTTGCTTCATCCTCTATGAGTAAGGCAGGCAAACTCATGGGAGCTTCTTTCCAGGAAATAGTTAACTGGGTTCCTGAAGTTTTTTGAGATCAATTCATACAGCCAATTACCTCGTGAAGAAACTGGTTTTGGCAACAGCAAGTCTGAAAATCTTTTTAACCCAATGTGCATAAATCAAGTTGTTTAATC
>JAWWEW010000078.1:80644465-80669047 GCA_035583185.1 Anabacerthia variegaticeps
GGAGGGGGGAAGTTTAAACCCAAAATCTTACAGGGTTCAGAGTGGGGAATGAAGTGGGGGAGACCAGCTCAAACATCTGACTCTGGAGGCATGACACCCAACTTGCACTACTGCTAGTCTTTAAACATATAAACAGCAGTCTACGGCCATCTAACTGCTTCTCCACAACTAAAACATTGCAGTAAGTTTTTAGGACTGATCTGAAGATTTCACTCTAATCATCCAGTTTGTTCCAGGGGAATTAAGCATCGATTTAAGAAAAATTCTTAAAAACCTTTTCACTTTCGGGAGTGTGGTTTTCTGTAAGCACATCTACAGTGGAATTAGGCAAGCCACTATAATAGCTGTTCTGAAGTTGATAAAATGCATCAAGAACAAAGAGAACTGTATTATTAGCCTCTAAATTCACCAAGACTAAAAAAAATTTACATAAAGTATGGATAAGGGAAAAGAATTCAGCTTCAGACTGCAACAGTTTTATGTTTATTATCACTTCAGTATTTAGAAAACAGGAAAAGGCCCAAGTGCCGCAAATTTAAGGATAGGTTATTTAGGACTGAATATCAAAATACTGTCTTTTGAGGTTTCAGCAAAGAGCTTCAATTCACTTATAGCAAGATAGATCAAATATGTTCCTAAACAATACCAGACCAATTTGTCTACTCTAGGGCGTGCTGCAGTTTATGCCACAACCCCATTACGCCAATGGCAGATCATAAATTACCTCAAACAATAGTTGGAGTCAAGACTGCATAATTTATCAAGAACCATTTGCTTTGCTGCTACATTCTTGAGTATTCATTTGTTAACACTGCAGAAACAGAGGAAAGCAATAATCTCTAGATGATATCATTCCTAGTCAGTCACACATTAACACTGATTTAAGATCCCATCTCTTTTGTCTGTCTAAAAGCAGCTCATCAAACTAGTCCTACCCTAGGAATACAAAAAACCTTTGCTCACCTTTAAGACCTAAGGCCCTGTTGTACCACATCAACAAATAATAAATTTTATAGGGAGAGAACTCTATACCAATTCATATGTTCAGCAGATAAACATTGGAACTTAGAAAGAAAAAAAGTACATCAACTTTTCCCTTGCTGTTGCCTTAAACATGATTTTCAGCACATCACTCCTCTTCAGAGATTGTAGCTGCAATACAAACGTACATATTCTTTCCATGCGAGTTAAAAAGCACAAATCGCAAAGAGATATTCAATGCCAAGTTACTGCCCTTTTCCTAAAATGCCTTAGATGGGGGAGGGAAATTCCAAAGGATGGTAAATAGAAAACAAGCTATGTAGTCAATCACTGTTACAAAACTCAAAACATTCAGCAGCGAGAACAACTGTCATGCAACACTGAGCGAGATTGCCTGTGCACATTCATAACCAAGCGATTTCATGTGCTTTTATTGGCTTAAGAGTTCTGCCTTGGACAGAGTCCCTGAAAGAAGGACAGTCATGATAAACCAAGTTTCAAAGGTCATAAGACTGATTTTTTGTATGACATTTTCTAGATGAAAGAATAGACTATTGTCAGGCATAACTTTGATGTCTCGGTCTCTGAAAAGCGTTGAACCAACTCACATCATCTAAACAAAGATTGGTATTCATGCCTCATGGAAAGCACTGCAGGTATGCATCCTGGAGATTGTCGATGCTCTGAATGAGTTAAGTGACAATCAAATTACCCACCTAACCAGTAGATTACATTATTTATTAACTGCAAATTAAGCCCATCACCAGGTATGTTTCTTTGATTTATAACTTGCTCTCTGAACATTCCTAGCAGAGGGAACGGTATCTCATCCAGCACTCTGGAAGCAGATACAGCCTACGCACCTACAGATACTGCGGTAAGAAAATGGCAGGGGTATGGTCACTCTGCCAATTCAGGAAGTTTTCCAGGTTCTACATGTGCCATCTGTCAAAGTCTTTAAATTCAAGAGAAAAATATTTTTTAAAATGCAATTGGTTGCATATTAGTTGAGAACAGGAGGAAGGATGGAAAAAAAAATTAACCTGGCAGACTTGCAAGACAAGCTCCAGAGCTCTTGAAAACTGGATTTCTGCTCTTTTATGAAAGGTAACTTAAAAAATTTGTTGAATGCTCTACTCTTTTAAGTATTTCATTATTTTTCTTCTGTAGTGTTGTGCATTCTGTAGCTGAACTACAATGAAATGGGGAAGGGAAGAAAGCTTCAACATGGCAATAAGTTTTGACCTATCTGAAGACCTTTCTCTAAAACCTCAAGTTTAACACACAAGTTAAAAAAATCTTTCCCTCTCTTTTATATATTTTTTATTCTCTCAGACGCTAAGTGTCACCATTCCATTTCTCCCTACACTACCGCATGAGGCTTAGCAGACCAAACTTGGATTTTGCTAAGAAACTAGAAAGAAGTCTTAAAGTGACTGATTTCCTACAATATTCTCCCCTAAGTTACCTTCAGGACTGTCTGGGTTAAGTCTACTTGACTTATAATTTAACATCCTGAAGACCCAGGGAAAAAAGACCCTATTTTGTTGGTACACATAAGGAGCAATGTCCAAGACCTCCACTGGTCATTTACCTGGCTCCAGGCTCCCACTACTTCACAACATCTAGGGAAGTGTTTTGGATTTTTTCTGCAGACGAATACATATATATGTCTGTCTGCATTATTCAGGCAGGTTTTCAAGATGAGGCAATTATATGGATACATCCAACAATCCTCTATAACACAGGGCATGAAGACCCATACACTGACACTTTCTTACTAATCTACTCCTATTGCCATAGTTACAATGGAAATAAATTTGGATACAAGCAGCATGAGGCATGCCAGTGAATTTTCTGTCGTTGAAAGACCTGACAGCTAGCAATGTCCCCAGCTGCACTGAAACTGTGGGACCCAGATGTGTTTTAGCATGCAAGATCCACACAACTTCTCACAAAAAGGAAGCCTGAATGACTATGTGGGCTGAAAAGAAAGTGCCATCAGACTCCCTAGCTGACTGGACCAATAAGACTAGATGCTAAAACACCCTTGGCACATAACTTTCCCATTAAATTTCATCACAGCTTTAGTAATCAGGATGTATAAGGACTTCTAAACCATGTTCCTCTCTTTTGGTGATGACTTCAGGTGTGTCAGTTTACAAGACTGAGGATGCCCTCCACCACTAAGGTGCTCAGCAGGACCCAAAGGTTCATTAGTGCATGCTGTCAAACAGATACAACCAAAAGACTGACTTCAAACCATATTGGCAGCTTCGTGCACATGGAACTACACAGCACTGCTCTGTTGGGCACTCAGAGGACTGGATTCATCATCTCAAAAGTTTTATTGACCACTTTCCCAATTTACTCAGTCCGAGCACACACGTGCTTCTCACCTCAGCTCTGAATGTCCCTCCTCACACCCAAAGTCTCCAGTTCTCACATGCTGAAAAAAAATACTTGGCCAGTTCCCCATCAAGCCAGTTTTTTTCCTCCAAAACATCTTCCCAAATACTGCAGAGTGGCATTACTCTCCAACCACAACAGATTCAATGACATGATCATCAACACTGATGGCCTACTGAGATTAGGAGCAGGTAATATTTAAGAACAGTTGTGGCTTTCCCAGTTTCTTCCTATCTCCCTTGCACAAGTTGGTATCTGCACACCCATTCTGTTACACATATGTACCCAAAAGGCATTTGCAAGTCTATGATCCAGAGCAACTGCCTAACTAGAGAAATACTTTGAACATCTTTGAAAACAGAGCATTGTTCTAGATAAAATTTCAAGTGAGTGTTGCACACTAAAATGAAAAGCACTGTTCAAAATATAAATCATCAATCAAAAGCACTTCAGTTACGTCCAAACACTCCCACGAATCCACACTAAAAAATCTGGTCTTATAAAAAAAGGGAATATAATTCTCTTTTGCCATTCTTAATTGCAAAGCTGTTAGTCTAAATATTACACCTTGTAAAGGAAGCCATTTGCCATTGTAATTTTGCCAGAAAGTGAGGAATCTTGGCAATGGCAATTCAGGCTTTTGAAAGCCAAAACAGAGATACACTTCAGAAGCACAGAAGAGCTGATGCCATCCCACTTCAAGTCTTGCCAAATAAAGTTAAATAAAATATATACAGTTCAGCATTTTTTGGTTTCCTGAATCTGCCTAAAATTTTGAAAAGGCTCAAGACTCGTAGCCTGTGAATTCATGTTCACTTCCTGACAGAACAGCTTCACTGACAGCAAAAATAAAGTCCAGAGAGAAAAATAGAAAAACAGTACTTGGCCCATCTACGTAAGAACTTTTCCCCTTGTCTCTGAAGAAAATATTCCAGTTAAAAAAAAAAAAAAAAAGAAAAAGAAAACAACCACAAAAAAATCCCCACCACCAAACCTATATTGAACTTTGGAAATATTTCCAAAACTCTGCAGTTTCACTGTCTCACTTGAACACTGAAAATCATCCTCTGCCTCTTAATAACTAATCTTTGAAGCAGGAACTTTGGCAACTAAACAGAAAATTGTACTCAAGTCTAAACAAAATGCCCATTGGACAGAAACTGAAATAAAAAACTTTGCAGTATACAACAGACAACCGCATCAGCAAGCCATATGCAGAGTTAGGGCAGGTCCACATGCAGGAGTGGGACACAAGATGCATAGGCAGGCAGTCCAAGGTGAACTTCATCTGAGCATGCCATGACTAACTGTCTCCAATTTTCCATATACAGTTCCTCACAACATCCTTTGCCTACAGAGAACCAAAAAAGTACTGTCTCTATTCTCTGTGTTGTCACTGTCTTGCCTCCCCTCCCCACCCCAATTTAGTCACATTTCTCATAAAACAGAATCCAAAGTTTTATAATTTTGGGAAGCGGTCTAAATAATTATTTCCTTATGTTATTTTAGACTTTTATTATCCAACCTGAGGACTTAGAGTGAAGTTATACAACAGTCAAGATGATTTAATAGCTTGTTACTGCCAAGAACAGGACAGACATCCCACTCTCTTCATCAGCCCTTGCTCTTCTTTCTTCCTCCACTTCCTCCCAGCAACTTCATGGCACTCCCTCCTTCTCCCCCTTTTGTGTCACGTATGGTCCTTAATGAGTTCAGCTTGTGTTAATTAAAGCATTTATTTTGCTGGGTTAGTGTTCTGCTAAGGAAGCAAGTGCAATAAACTTAGATCTGACAGGCAGTTCAGCTGGCACAAAGTGAATGGCAGGAGACCATGAGCAAGAGGGTAAAGGAACAGGTTCACCCCTTTCCAGTGGCAGCAAACTACTGCATTGGCCAAGGCAATCTGTGAACTTTTATTTTCTCTGTTTACTGCCATTAGGAGCTGGCAAACCTTTCCTACTGCACATCCATGAGAATTACTGCTTTCCAGGCATCTCACAGAAGTTAAACATTTGGATGGGTCTCCAAATAAAATATAAAGCTGCATTTTTCTCAAAGGCACTTACTTTCACCTTGTGGTACCGACTCAACTGAAATTGCATTTGTTGCCTACTTACCAAAACACTGCTTTTTGAATTCGACACACTAATGAGCCTTTATGCTTTCAAACTGCCACTGGTGTGAATGGGCCTTCCTCCTGCTCTGGGATGGGATTTGAAAGGCAGTGGCTCTAGACCCCCCAACCCAGGGACTAAATGATACACAAGACATTTTCCTATACAATTAGAGCAAGTTCATCAGCCTCTTTACAATGCTTTGTTTTAGTTTTTTGGTTGTTTTTTTTTAAGAAGATTATTAAAGATTCAGTTTGAAACCAGTTTACTCTACATGTCTGTCCATAAACATCCATGGGAAAGATTTATCAGACTCAACTTCCCTTTATTAAGGTGACAAGATGGTAGGATGCACTCCTCAGCTGTTGCTTTTACAGCCTCCTGACAAAAGTTAGGAGAGAAAAAAATTGAAACATATATACAAAGCGTTGATAGAGGGATTTTAAATTCATAGAGTAGCAATCTGCAGGAGGTATGCCCTGTTCCCAGCTTCTGTTTCCTCATTTCTTGACAACACTCCTTTACTTTGGAGGAGAATCTTCCAGAGCATGCAGAAGCCTTTTCTCCCCTTCTGGCTGATGCAAAAGACAAAGAAGAAAAAAAAAAAACCAAACCACAAAGAACAAAAGGCAGTCTCCTATCACACGGCCCACTGATTAGTTTTTCAAGTATTTTAAGCCTGTTTCATCCAAATGATCCGTTCATCAATCATTAGTACAGTAATTCAAGCCTATTTTCCTTTACTTGGATGCTTTATGCAGGGGGCTCAGTACAGCTTCTTCTTCTTACCTGCTAGCTTTTATAACAGCACACTGGCTACAGGGGACTGACCTTAAGACTGACTTCAAAACCAAAACCCACACTTGTGCACAGAAAGTTACAGTCAGAAATCTGTCAATACCATCCACATCTCTCCTTATGTCTCTCCTGCTCTCCAGAGACTTCAGGTGAGTTTAAATACTTTTCCTGGATTTAAAACTTCACCACTGTGGAGCAAGGACATCAGACACTACGTTTTTCACTTAGATCATTTACAGGTTTAATACATGTTTAATACATGTGTGACTTGCTGTTCTTTTGGTAGAAGATTTTTTTTAAGAGCTATTAACTAGGATTATCAAAAGCTTTTATTTAGACATCAAGGTTCATGTTTTTAAAGCAAATCAATTCATACAGGCTTTTACACAGTTATCTGTAATTTATGTTCATGAATATGAACTAGTTTATGTACATTGTCTAACACCATATAAACAGCTGAAGTTGGAAGGCAAGTTTAGGCACTTCAAACAGCAGGCTACTCACTAATAATCTATCTTTTTGAGATTCTATTAGAGGTACACTTAAGGGCACAGGTTATTCTCAGTCTACCTCATTTGTATAGTTAGAATACTCTGAAAAAATGACATGCTGTGAGCAAAGATACATTCCCCAATATCAACAGTATGTTAATTGATAGAATTTTGCAGTAACATATTTCCAAACATGGTTTATTCTAAAGAATTCAACTGTTGAAACAATTACTATAGGGACACGACAGTAACTAGCAATGGCAAATAGTAAAAAAAATAAACAAGCAAACACATTTTACCCCTCATGCACGGCAGGGTAATTGTTACCAGCATATATCTTGTAAGTGATAACTCAACAAAGCCAGGAGAGCCTTGGACTACTACAACCCTAAGCAAGCAGATAATGGCCAACTCTGATTCTAACTGTAAAGAGTGCAAGGAGGCAACTCCAACAAATACTGTGTTGCTCTTCAGATGAACAAAAAATCCTCTCTATTCAAGGGGGTTATAATAAAGGAGTGCAAGAAGTGCAAAGAATAACAGAGAGAAACTTAAAGAAATCTATACACTCCTGATTGATTAACTGAAACATAAAAACTGTACCAAGTTTGGAGGCTGCACTCATTTACTCCCATGCAATGAAGCACCAGCAGTGCCAGAGCACATTCAACTGCAAAAAACCACTTGCAGTTTTAAGATACTGATGTCACAGATAACTCATGTGTACTTTAATGCTGCCTCACTAACAAATCACAACAATCTCTTCTTAGAGCAAAGAGACCATTTTGTAATCTCGGATGCATTTGCTGGTATTATGCAACACACAAGCTTCAAATCCACGGGTGGCTTATAGTTAGCAGCAGGCAATCAGTGCTGACTTTCAGAACACAACTAAAATGTTAGCGGTGCTCTATTCTTGATTACAGGCTAAGAATTTCTATAGATAAATAAATAAAGTATACTGGACATGGAAAAGTCTTTCTTAACCCTTTCTGCTTTTCAGCCCATGAAAAACAGTTTCAGAGCTGACATCTCAAAAGTGAGTATGCTGACCTACTTGCAAATATAATACCACCCTGGGACAAACGGGGCATAGCTTTTTCAAATAAGTGTAAACAAAATAGAAAATAAACCTACAGAATAAGTTAATATTTTGTAGAAGGGCTAATGTTCAACGAAAGGCTAAAATCTTGCCAACTGATCACAAGTTTCATGCGCATTAGTGTACATTTATTTATTGCTATTAACTTGTATCTGCAGAGAGGGAGAAAGAGAATATTCCTTCCTTTGATCCTGAAGGTCATAAGGTCACCAAAATCCCAGTTTAATCAAGACTCTGGTGAGGTTCTAAGTGTCACAGCTCTCACCAACCCTTTCAAAACGCAGTGTTAGTAAGAAAGCACAGAAAAGAAAACTGAAATAATACCACCCAGGCTTCATAGACTATGTCAACTTAATTAGAATGGTATTTTGGCAGCACCAGAAGATTACATATCGAAGGCTGGGTAGCAGGCCAAATACTTGACTAGAGTATTTTGCCAAGCCACCTACATTAAGAGCTACTTCCCTGTACTTTCAGGGTGCCATAAAGGAAATCTGTTGTTTCAGACCTTAGGAGACTATTTAACAGAGGTATGAAATATCACCATCACTGAAGGTTAACTAGATACGCATTAAACAAGGAACATCCCTAGTTAACCTTCAGACTACAGAGATGACAAAGGGGAACATTTGTTCTCAAAGGGTGTAGGCTCCAGATGTAGCCCAAGTGCCTTCCCTCTGTGCCAATGTACTTTAACCCACAAAACACCTGTACTCCGAGCCTGGAACCCACACAGAGTTCCCACCTGCATTCTCCCACCTCCAAGGTTGCCCAACTGGTACTGGCAGCAATAGAAAGGAGGAAGAAGACAGCACCAAAGTGTCCCCACACACAACAGCATTTTACAGGACTGCAGTACATTGCCCACAGAAGCAAATCAGCATCCAGGCTACATACAGAGTTGACCACAACACTATTATAGGATATGAACAAAGTCGCATACCCTAGGTGGTGGTATGTGTACAGGAGAAATGTATACCCCTGCACTGCCACATCAGTCAGTGAAGAGGAACAGGCTCTCCTTATGTGCAGACCATCTCATTCCATGACAGCTATCTAGAAGATGTCAGAGAAAGCTGGGCTTTGGATGAGATGAGCTCAATCTACACAATTCATTGAAGCACACCACTGGAGCACCTGGTTCCTTCTACTGACTACAAACAGAATTTAGCAAACTGGCTCAGATGTAGCCATCCACAATCTGGAGGCACAAAACCAGCCAGAGGAATCCCTCCCCACTGTACAGCACCTAAGATTCAAACTCTCAGCATCTCTGGACAAGACCAAAAATTATGCCAGACTAGCCCTGCAGTAACCCCAGCCTTTTGGTCTCTGTACTGCAGAAATCAATCCTTACAAAACTACAGTTTCTCCCAGCAACTTTCAGGGTTTGATTTCGCTCAGTGTGTGTGTACATGTGCATGTAAACTCTCTAAACAGATGAAAAGATTCTTCAGCAGCAGCACAGAATGCAAAAGAAAACTCAGCTGACAAGGTAGAACTCAGTCCACCTCAAAAAAAACCCAAAAAAACCCCAACCAAACCAACAAACAAAAAAGCCAAAACAACAAAAAAACCCCAAAACCTCAGTTCTTTCCTTCGCTGTTTGAGGCAGAGATTTTGTTCACACTTTGCTCTTCCAAAAATTTCTCCCTCTTCCAAAATACACTGAAGTGTAATAAAAGATTTATCAAAAAAACAGAAAAGCTCTCTTGCAAAAGCCTCTGTGAATATCAGAAATTTGAAATTTCTAACTGCTGCTGTTAATTGATGAAATAACAATTCAGAATGCTTTTCTAGCTTTGTATTTTGATCTGTAAAAATTCACTTATCATTAATACAATCAATCTGACAGATGCATCAGAAAAGTCTCGATTTTCATTTCAGCCTCACTAATTAGCGGTTCTATTTTATTAAAACTCAGCTCTGCAAGAAGAGATGGCTTCACACAACTGCCTGCTTTACACAAATACCTCCCACAGGCTTTCATGCTACTTTCTGTCACTGGAAGAGGGTGAATATTCCCTTCACCTAAGGCTCTGATGCTTACACATCTCAACAGATCTTGTAATACCCCCATCTCTTTCAAATGGACAGCAGTACCACAGAATTTTCCACCAGTGCCTGATACTGTCTCCTCTTTATGGCATTACAGGTCTTAGATAAATTACACTATGGCTTGGTAAATATCAGTTTTGTTTCCTGCAACATCTTTGCCTACGCATCTTTTCCAGTACAAAAACTCATATAAGTCAATGGCCTAAAACAAGCAGCACAATTTTCATGACGACTGTTTCATTTAACTAAATGACAACCTCTTCATTATACAAAACCAAAAAGCTTCTCTCCAAAACAGAAGACAGAAGCAGAAGTTCACTGAAGCTGGATGCCCCTCAAGAGCCAGATCTGAAAAGCCAGCTCTGTACAGAACTGTTCCTCTCCATGGCAGGAGATGATAGCCATTGTTCCCAGAGAAGCTCCCAGTTGTAGAATTTCCTAGCATTGTCTCCTAAGGTACAGGCATACCCTTATTCTCTGCTCCTGCAGAAATACAACACATTGTCTAATGCAGCACTGCAGTCAGTCTCAGTGGGATTATGCAGAACAGTGAAACAAGAGGCAGGACTAACATGGGTATGCTTTTTCCCATGACAGCAAGTAACAGCATTGGTCAGAAACGGTCTTGCAACTAAAGAAATGCAGTGTAATAGAAAACCACTGCCAGTAGACGGGGAGGGAGAAATACTGAGCACACCAGGAAACAACACACCTGAATTTCTCCTATGGTCTCAGGGACAGAAAGACACAGCTGGTTTTCTACCAGACTTTGAGGACAGATCCTTAAGTCTTAAGACAGATCATTGTTTAGCAGGTTAAGCTTTTTAAGGTTTAAATGTCTCATGAGATCCACTTTTAAGAACACCAAAAAAGACAACTGGAAAGTGCAGTTTTGTGCCAAGTCAGAATGCAAACAGTTCCCTCTGTAGAGGCCACATGTGCCAAGAAGGACTAGGCTCCAGCTAGCAGCCCTTGAGCAGCACTGAAGTTTTCATTCTCTGGATGGAAAGTACAACACTGCTGAGCATTTGCTCTGCAGAAAAGTTAAGAAATCACCCTGTATAGTCAGACAAAATTAAGTAAATGTGTCATTCATTACTGGAAACCTTCTCCCTGATATCCAGTGACAGGATGTGTGAGAATGGTTCACAGCTGAGTCAGGGGAGGTTCAGACTAGATATGCGGAAATGATTCCTTTACCAAGAGGGTGGTCAAATACTGGAACAGGATTCCTTGAGAGCTGGTCAAAACCCCAAGCCTGTCAAGTGTTTAAGAGGCACTTGGACAATGCCCTTAACAACAAGCTTTCACTTTTGGTCAGCCCTGAAGTGGTCAGACTGTTGACTGTGTGATCATTGTAGATACCTTCCAAATGGAAATGTTCTATTCCATCTGCTAGACATTCAGCAAACATTGCTTTATACCAAAATGGCTTTATCTGAATGAATGCTCTTTAACTGAAGTTCAGGACGTTCTCTTTCTTTAATTTGTAATTTTTTTCCCTGATTTAAGTAGGCATTGGGACAACACTGGAAATAACTACTTCTAGAAATGTCCATCTCAGAACACTCAGGTGCTCTATTGCCATCAAATTCAAGCTTACAGAAATAACAGTCAGTTGAGAAATAGCAAATTTCCCCTTAACAACCCTATTCCGTCTCAAAGCAAGACTAAAATCAGTGAGAGTCAAGAGCAGCATAGGAAAAACAGTTTATTTGACAATGAAATGGACTGCGAAATTCAGGGGATCAACTGCTATGTCCAAGGTGTGGGGGTGATGGTATCCCACAACCATCACAGGAACCATCCGACCACCCTGCCAGGGCAAGGTTCAGTGCCCCACTTCTCATCCTGTACCCTAACTTTCAGCACATGGCTCTTGGCTAAACTGTGTGAGTTTGTACCAACTGCTGGTCAGTGATGTTGGTCGGCAAGCGACCAGTTAACAGTACGAATTTCATAAGCCCACGATTACAAAACAGATATGAGCAAGTACTCTGTTGGCAATTAGAGCCCCAGCTTTATTTTATTTATTCTAGTATAAGAACAGATGTTGCAGTTATTCAAAGGTTTTCACAACCTTAATTGCTGACCTTAATTGTTGTTAATCTTTCCCATGAAGTGGAGACAGACAGACGCCACCCTTATTTTGTGAAGAAGATAGTGAGCTGCAGGGTATGAATAATAAAAGACAGCATTGTCTGCCTTCTCCCTCCTGTGTGAAATACAAGGGTATTAGGGTTGGCTGGCAGCATGGAAGAAAAAGAATGAATGAATGACTCAGCTGTTTTATTTATTTTTTTGAAGGATGCATCTGCTACAGGGTTGAGCCATGACACTGACATTTCTTCCCCCTCCCCGGGAGAGGGTGAAGCTTCCAAGTGCCAGCTAAGGAAGTGCTGTATTTAGACTTCACGACGCCTGAAACAGCTGATACACAAAGCACCCTGTCCACCTCATTGAGCATCACTCAAGCTGTAGTATTAAGAAGCAAAGTGTAGAGTTTCACAGGGCAGTGTTAGGTTTCATAAACAAGTTCTCAGACTGGACAGGAAAACAGCATTTAATTATGTGCTAGAAATATTGCAAAGGATACATGCAAGTTTCCCAAGTCTTTTCCTTTGCTACTGGGACGCTTGCCTGACACTTCTTGCTCAGGTGTGGAAATTTTATATCCATTCTTTTGCTGCACAAATTGGAGATTTAATTTTTCTAACCAAGAAATACATTCCTCTGACTTTGTTCTGCCAAGTGTACTCAAAGATGTTAACTTGGTGTCCCAGTAACTTGAGACCAGGCAATGCAGAGGAAGGACACTGAAGTTCAGAAAGGAAACACAGAATGTACTAGTGCTGTATCAGGCATGCTCTATAACCTAAGGCAAGAGCCCCGGAAATCAGGATAGTGAAGATCAATTTCTTGTTTATGGTTACCTTCAAACAAATGCCCAGACCAAACTTGGGGCACAAGACTTAATCCAAAGACCAGACCAGAATGACATCTCCTACCAGTTCTACTACAAAACCCAGGAAATCAAATCTTTCCTGCCCCCCTTAGCTACAAACATCTTCTACGTTTCTTGACAGAAAGAAAAAGTAAGGACTGTTTTGGTTTTAGTTGCTTAAGAGATACTATGTTTGTTCGTTAAAAAAAATTCAAAATAAATAAACCAACCAGGCACCATACATACTAAACAACTGTCGACATATTATTTTAAAAGCACCAGTAAAAGAGTGTAATAAGTTGCACGACAGAAAGAATTCAGTCAAGATTTCTAAAGGAGAACATCAAACTACCAAGCTATTAATTACTGTACATACCCTGTCACACCTAAAGTGATTTGGACATAACATAGAAGATGGTAAGTTATATAAGTTTTTTGAAATGAGTTCAAGGTAAATTCACAGAACTGAAAAAACAAAAAGTGACTTTTTTTTCCTGAAAGACCTGGTTAAAACTAGATAACATAGCCTTAAATAATAAATAAGAAGGCATGAGAAAGAGTCAGTATAGCTTTTGCAGAAGTTATGACACACCTACCTAAAGTTTATGATACTGTATGAACAACACGCATGTGAACATTATCCCTACCTAGGATTAAAAGGACCTGAGCTGCTGTACATTGCAGGAATGGTTCCTCTTTAACACCCAGCCAAAGGACAAGAATTAAAAGTAGGAAAACAGCTTTTTTTTTTTTTTCCATACAAGAAGTCTCCAGAATGATTGTAGTGGTCATCCTTTTCAACACAAGTTCTCTGAAATGTGACAAACAGGGAGGTGACATGAAGTTTGCCAGCAGTATGATGTGTTCAGTCAGAGTTGGAGCTTCATGCAAAGCACAGCAGAATGATCTCACGATCACAGGCAAATGGGAAGCCAAAAGGGCAACTCTAATTTCCACAAAGTCAAGCCAAAGTGCAATAAGAAAAATAACCCTGCCTGTGTGTACCACTGAAGTATTAAGTGTCAGGAATCTGAAGTCTTGTTTGAAGTATCGTCTTAGAGAAAAAAGGGAGAAAAAGAAGAAGCAGACAATATCTCACAAAGAAATACAGTAATATACAGTATTAAGAATCAAGGAACTGCCACAAGCAAAGCAGAGTCATGACAAGTTGTTAAACCCAGGGCACACCCACTTCTTGAAAATTGTGGGCTGTTATGACATTAAAAGGGTAAAATAGAATTAAAAAAGAGTGCAGAGAACAGGAATCCCTAAAGCAGAAACGATCAGTCCTGGATCATTTGGCACAGAGAAGAAGAGAGAAGAGTGAAAACATCGAGTCAGTTACGAAG
The DNA here is from genome assembly GCA_035583185.1 of Anabacerthia variegaticeps. Lineage (NCBI taxonomy): Eukaryota > Metazoa > Chordata > Aves > Passeriformes > Furnariidae > Anabacerthia > Anabacerthia variegaticeps. The sequence continues at coordinate 80,658,712 of JAWWEW010000078.1, forward strand.
GACATGAACAAAGTGCTGAGAGAATAATCATTTCCTCTCAAAAGGCAGATAGAGTATCTGACATGGATAGGTAACATGAAAATCTTTTCCATGGGGTGATTGGACTTATTTATGTGTTAAAATAATAGTAATAATAATAATAGTAATAATATTAATAATAATAATTTAGACTAAACACTGGAGAAAGCTTATTAAGGGACAACAACTATAGTAATGTGTTTGCCCACTCCAGAGAACCGGAGCATGCTCACCATGAAACAGAATGGTCTAAAAGCACAAAAAAAAACCTCCTTGCAGGCTTTCTACCTATGAAACTGCAATTCAAATTAACTTCTTTTTATTTTTCAATTAATATTCCTGGTTGTGAATTGTGGACACCATACATTAACCTAATGGGAATGGTGAAGGAGAGCTGAAAGAACAGCCACGTCACCAAAGTGCAGAAGCTCATCACCTCAGCAGTGTCATACTGCATCTTCCAGAAAACACTGCATCAATCTAACAGATTTGCACCTTTAACAATTTGGCACAGACCTAAAAACTACAGTTGCTAGGCATCCTCCATGTAACATTTACTTTTAACAGCAAGTCCCGCAGGCTGCTGCAGTATGAAGAAGGTAGAATACATGTAGCCCATGAGTTGACAAGCACATGCCTAAATGCTGGCTCTCTACAACACAAAACATGCTCTGCTTCGCCAAGGTGCCTCTCCCACTATATTTCCATGAGAATTTACTACTTCCATGATATGATACATTTTAGCACTGAATACAAAAGATACTGTTTTTATAACGGGCATCTATCTAGGAAGACTCTTTCTTGGCATTTCAGGCCAGGACAAGACCAAATCAAAATCTAAGGTTTTAAAGAACATGAAGCTTCCTGCATGATCAAAGAAACCTGATTACGTCCTCCCAAAATCACAACATAAGCCCAATGCCATACCGAAAGCTGCTAAGAGACCACAGCTGAACAAAGCCTTGAACACCTCTCATCAGCTTTTTATTTCAATAAAAATGAAAAGCTACTTTCAAAACAGCACAAGAGTCAAAACACCAAAAAGATTCTGGCTTTTTCATGTTCTCAAAATAGCATGCTAGAAAGACATCTACAAAAATAGAAGTTTTAGGTGCATTTCACTTTCATCTCAAGCATCAGCACAAGTCTATCCAATGCAGCATTTGCATAAGGCTCCATGAAGCATTCCCTTATCAACAAGCCCGCTCTGATCAGTGGCATAAAATTGAGATGAGATGCAGCCAATCACTTGAAAGCCCTCCAAGACCAGAGAATTCAGATGCTGGAGCATGCTTGCACCTTCCCCATCACCCCAAGGCATGAAGAAATTCCTCTAACTTGTTTCACCGTAATCCAAGCAATTTAATAGAAGGTGGCAGCCAGCAGCATCACCAAAAATAAAATCATCAGAGAGAATCTACTGAAGTGTAAAGTAATGATTTGTTTCAGGAGGTTAAACATGCAAGTTATTTTCACTGTACTTCTTGACATAGAAAAGCAAGCAGCAGCAGCAAGTTTCAGGAACTATACTCCTTTCTCTTCCATCCCCAGTAAGCAAAACAGAAGAAAAGCAACAGTCTTCAAACTATGCCCTCTGCTCCTTGATTGCCCAGATTCACCCTTGCTGCCCTTCCGTGGGGCAGGGCAAAGCTCACTCACTGTGTCAGGTGTTCCTCACCTCCTGCTCCCTGCCTTCTAGGAATTTCCCAAGCCAACACTAGAGGATTAGGAGATGTAATGCCATTAAACACTGCAATATCAAAATCTGAACTAAAGGACAAAGTCTGCCTTAAGAGGAGGGTTTTTTTAGTTAGTTATTTTTTTTTAGCCTCTGGAAAAGCATCTAAGGAACACAGGGAGAAAGCAGTGTCAAAACTCTCAACTCTGCAAACAAAACAGATGAGTTTACGTGCACATTGCAGCCTGCATGCTACTTCAGATTACTGATTGCAGAGCAACAAGTTATTCTCTCCCTAATTGGGTCCCAGTCTAAAATAGTCCTGTTATTTTTAGTACAGTACTTAAGTATCTGAACTGTGCCCTGTACTGCCAAACCTGGCATGCATCCCTGGCCATACCAGAAATTCCGATATTAAACAAGAACACACACGCCACATACCCAGGCCGACGTTTGTTCTTCTGCCTTGTCTTTAGTGGGTGACTTTAAAGACTTTAAACGTTAACAGCCAGCCAAAAATGGCACAGGCTTACATGCTAATTCTGCATTTAAAGCCTCTCTACCAGCTACTGTGCAACAAGAGAAACAGCCCAGAAAGGAAAGACAGGAGGGTTGCGATATCACTGATCAGTTAGAGAGAGTCTGCTTTAATGGTACAGATAAAAGATAAGAATGGGATTATTTCACCTCCATTTTGCTTGTTATGAGTCCATACACGTTCTGGGGCACTGGAGGAGAGAATAGATCCAAAATGCACTCCAACTCAACCCTCTTCTGCCCCCTTCCACACTGCATGTACATTATGGATTAGATTTAAACTAGTTAAGAAACAAAAGGCCTGTGTTAAATATATTTACACACACACACACACAGAGGAGGATTATGTAAGCTCTGTCTCACAAACAATATGCTTCTTCTGCAGAAGAAATGAGATGATCAAAGCAAGACTTGTGCATGTTTCCAAGTCAGTCTTCCCACCTTCCATCACAGGGGTGACAACCGTCCTGCAGAATGCTAATTCTGGAGTGCAGGGAGCAGAACAAAATCCAAAAAAACCATAGGCTGCTCCAACAAAGCGTACCTGTCACTGTGAGCTGACTGCCTCTTCCCTTTTGCTTCCACTGTAATCTTGTTTTTGTTAGACCAGGAAGAGTAAGTTCCCAGGAGGAATTTACTCTGTCCTTTTACCAAGTACTTTGCAGCAAGAAAGTGAACTCCATGAAAGAGCTTTAAAGACAAGATCCTAACCTGAAAGACGGCTGCCAGCCAACAAAAATTTGTTAGTCTCTATTACCACTAGACCATCTGTTCTTGAAACTGTATGTTCCTTCTCAGAAGGGTTCTTATTTTGTGAACAGCATTAGCATTGTTCACTCTCTCTACCCTATTAGCATCCCCTTATCCAACATGCTTCTAGATCTGGTGGTGACACGGGACTAAGTCTCTATCATATCATTATCTAGTCAACTTGAGTTCATCAGACTATTTCAGTACTGTCTATTTTCAATTATTATAATCTCAGATAGCAGCAGAAGCAACCCATCTAAAATCTTTGACGGTTTCTGAATTATGGCTGCGCTGATCAGGGGCACCAACTAAATGATGTTCTCAAACCCAATTCTGACAAAAACAGTTGAGGTGAAAATTCAGCCTTCGGGCATTTGCCCATTAACCATTTCAGTGCATTGATTCTGTATGAAAGAACTTGTTTTGTATTTGAAGAGAGCTTTCTGCCACTGACTGTTTGTTCTCCCTCATCTCCAGTTTTTAATTGGCTTCCAGTTAATCCTCAGACCCAAAATGTTTAAGTTTTGCTGTTGCCCATACATGACAAAAAGCAAGCAACAGTTAGTTCTGCCTCACCAGCTAAAGAGGTCAAGTGAAGTCCATTCATCTGCACTCCACTAAAAGAGCAATAGCCTGCAGACAATTATTGCAATACAGATATAAGTGAAAGTGAAACAAGAGACTTCAAAAACTCATTCTGTAATTTCACAGCAATAAAATAATGATTAAGGGAAAGGTCAATCCACTCAACACTTTCTGAAGAAAGGTACAGGTAACAAGACCAAAACAAAAAAAAACCCTAACTATTACTAGTGAGGATAGGACAGAGGAGAGGAAAAAAAAATAGATGACACAAATTTCTCTCAAATTAGATGGTTTTCATGAAATTCAGTCATGAATTGAATAGTTCAGATTCTTCTTAAAGCTTCAAATCATTAGCAGTTATTTTTGAAAGTTCATAGTAGATTGACAAGGTAGCAGAGGCTGGAGAATTATAAACAGTGATATCCTAAAGAAGTGGGAGGCAAAGGAGTGTAAAGAAAAACCCGACAAATGATACTTGTTGCTTCATTTGCACATGGATTGCCATTAAACACACCTGATAGCACCAGGAAGAAAATAAAAGACTGAATTCAACACAATCTGGTTGTTCGTAGATAAGCCAGGTCAAACCAACCCAATATCCTACTATGCCAGAATAATGTATTTTAGGAACACACAAGCAGTAGACACTGAATCTTGACATTAGCAAAACCACGCCAAAAGATTCAAACCACAACAAAAAGTTAAGAAAACTTTGTCATACTGTTATCAATTCAAACAGTCATCTTATGGCAGAACTGAAAGTTCCTGGGTAACTCCACTGAATTACATCTGCTTGGAAAGTCAAGAAAAATTGAAATACTCACAAAATAGCCTGACATACTGAATAACCTCTGCAGAGATCTGCCCTGGTCCCACACTATTCTAACACTAATGATCTAGATAATGAAAGACAAAATGACACTCATTAAACTTGGGGAAGCTGCTAACTTAAAGCTGGCAGCTTGCTGGAAGACTTAATTCAAAGCAAGTTTTAGAAACTGGAAAATTCTTTGTTGAGAAAGAGGCAAATACCATACAAGAATGTACAGAGGAACATATGTGAGAATCATGAAGCAACAGTTCTGTTCTACTTGACGCTGATAAAGCTTCCAGCACAAAGCTGTACCCAGTCTTCAGCAAATTTCAGAAAAGATCAACTGGAAAGAATCCAAGCAAAAGCAATCAGAACATCACAGAACTAGAAAAACATGACATCTGGGAGGAAAAAAGAAAAAACAGAATTAACTGGAGTTCAGCCAAAAGAAGCAAAAGTAAGGGTCATGATGAAATCTTCCAAATCTATGCGAGCCTGCTGCAAAGAAAGAGTTCTCCACATGCACAGCTATCAAAAGAAGAAAAAGAAAGGTTTAAAAAGCAAAGATTTAGGAAACCATTACTGGGTGGAGTGGCAGGGAAGGTGTGGAGCGAAGGCACAAAGACAAGCACCAAGTCAAAATTGCTAAAAGGGAGAATAAAAGCAGTGAGTCAACAGACAAGACTATCTGGGGAGTAGGCAGATTTTCCCCCAATCGCTGTCACCAAGCTGCCATCAAAACCACAACTATACTCCAGTTTTTCATTGACCAGTTGCCCTGTGTAAGTCTTCTCTCCAGATCTAGGACTGCACTACAAGAAGAAGCTTAACATATGCATTGTCTCCTCTCTTAACAGTACTCAAAATGAGAATATGAACAAGCTGCATACCAACTGTAATCCTCAAACAAAAAACTGAAAACCTTAGGTGCTAAAATACTTTTAAAAGGTCTAACCCATCTAGTTGCCTCCGTTGATACGAGAATCCAGCCACGTCCTAACACTACAAACAAACTGGAACTTGACAACAGAGAGGCATGTGACCAACAACCTCAACCCTAGAAATGTTGCTTTCCAGTCTCGGTCTGGAGGACAAGTAGCAGAAACACCACTCTGACTATAATGTCTTGAGTATTTTTTAATGCTTAGCCACAATCAGCGAGCTGTAGATAAAATCTTATGATTTCACTGCCTGTCAGGTTTTTGAAGGGTACAAGGAATAAAGAAATTTCTTCTTCCAGAAGACTGTGAAGATGATAATGTATACATGGCAACTCCAGCACAATTAACTGGAGTCAGTACTGCAAAGTGCAAACCTATCATTCTGCAGCTTGGCATTAACACTTACTCAGTAGCAAGCATCTCCGGAAGTTTGGGAGCGGAGAGGGGGGGAAGAGGGCAGGGGAACCCAGCAAAACCTCAACCCCTTCAATTTTTTTTTAGCTCATGGACTGTGAGCATTGAGCTATACCCACCAGTGTATTCTAAACTGCCTTTGCATTTGTTCTCACTATGCAAAACCTCTGGGAGTATCTCTAAGAAATGAACTCTGATTAGAAATAACTGCAAGCCCTATCATCTTATTCCGTCAATTTTATCTCTCCAGTCCCTGTCCTGACAGTTTGGCCTCCACCATTTGCATCAATGGAAGTAGCTGGGGACAGGCATGTCACAAATCTCCCAAATCCAATACTCCTGGGTACAAGACTTATTTTAGCCTTTAGCCTCACAAATGGAAGATATTTAAGCATGCCACAGAGGCTTAAGGGATGCTTTGAAATTGCATTTGCTTTATATTGTGCAGTGTCAAAAAGACAGTCATTAGTCATCTTTTCTTGAGTATCCCTGAGTAAGATGCCGGTGCAGAGATAAATATGTATAAGGCTTGTTCATGCAGTTTTTCTTAAATCTGACTAGATCTAATTCCTTGTTTTAAAAAGTAGAAATTATATAAATATCACAGCAAAGGAGGACGTAAGAGTTAAGATCAGATTTTTGTGCATGGGAGGGACCTGCTGTGGATTTACAGGATTAGCACCAGTGCCCATCCCTCCCTCGCAGGAATGACCCTCTTTGCATCTTTATAACTGCAGATACTGGGATTTTGGAGCATGAGGCTGACAGTCCGTAAAGGCAAAGCACCGGTCACCCCTAAAGAGTGACAGGGCTGGGACACAAAATAAAGGAAAATAAAATAGTTTGAAATAATAAAATCAATTAGGCATGTGAAATCAAGAAAGGTGAGCAGGCATTGCTGTTTCATGGAGTTCTGCTGTACCACTGTTTGCATTCAGAGCAGAAGCATTTTTGCTCAGGTGCCTCACCATGTGGTTATCTCTGGAATCCTTGGCTGTCCAAACTGCCACCAGACCACAGAACACGGCACATAAACAGAAGTGACACATGTGGTCTAAACCAGGACTGAAGTCAGGCAAAGTTTTAGACGCGAATTAGCTACCTGTATCGCAAGTGGGATGTTTACTATGCATTGTGGTACAAATACTCATTCTCTCCCCATTTTTTTCTTGTTCCTAACACTTCCTTCACCTTTGGAGAGGCCATTGTCATCTCTGAGAGTTTAACTTTCACCAGCTGGGACATGGAAGCAAACACAGACTAATACAATCATCATACAGGCAAAACACAGCCACCAAAAACTGCAGGCTTTTCTCATACAGATATCTGACAGCAGCTCCAGAACATTTTAGCATTACTCCAAAAAGATAATAATATCAGTAATAATTTTCAGAGCCAGGATTTAGCCATGAACTAAGACATTTCCCCAGCCACCACATCCTCTTCACCTGAGGAGGGTAGGGTTGCAGCCAACTTTGCCTTTTCTCTGCATCACGCTAGAAAGACGTACTTGACTATGGAAATCAATTTGCTTCCTTCTCCTTGCACACTGCTGACAAGTGGGTGAACTGGGAGGGAGGAAAAAAAACCCGAAAGATTGATGTAGTTGATGAAAAAGTTGAGCTGTATCAGTATTGCCCTTCTTTGTGCCTTCTCAGTTCTCACCACGTCTCCTAAACTTCTCTCCTTCAAAGCAGCTTCCCCTCTTCTCTCCTCTCCCACTGATAAAAAAACACACATATGAGCAGAGAGGTCACTTAGAAACTGTCAATCAAATACCCAAAACCAGATTTGAATGGTTTTCTAATATTTCTTTTACAGTATGTATCTCGATTAAAAAAAAAAAAAAATCCAAACATTTTTAGTTGGCATTCACTTACTTTCTTTGTTAAATTTTAGATCTTCAGACTGTATTCAGTTTTTCCTCCCAAATAACAGGATGGTTAGATTCTTTCTTACATGGTGCAAAAGGGCAGGAGGCTTTGCAGTGTTCCCTGGTGGAAGATGACATGGTAATTCAAAGCTTTATAGATTAGGTCAGTTTTAGGATACGGCTACTTTAGACTGTTCTGCTTTGGTTTATACAAATCCTGTTACTTCTTCATTGACCAGACAAATCTTTAGGAAGATTACTGTCATGCTCAAAATCAACTTCAATGATAAAATAGCACATTTGCAATCCAGACTGCACTTAAAAGCAACAAGGTTGTAAAATGAAAGTGGCACAAAGTCATTAAGATGCATTTAAGCTACCTGGAATATTTGGTTAATTTTAAACTGCTAATGAGTTCAGAGACAGCATCTTAGGTGAAAGTCACTTTTAATATAATCCTTTCAGTCCATTGGTTTTCTAGGGCCCTCATTTGACATGGCTAAGGTGTCAGATATCATGAGTAACCCCGGTTACAGCAGTACTTTTAAAAGGATCCCAGAAGACTTAATCTGAAGCTCTCTCCTCCAAGTCCCTCAGCTCCAAACAGAGCCACAGCCCTGCAGCTTCTACACTACCACCCAGCAGCCCCTTAGCCCAACTTGGAACTATGCCTCCTATTGCACCTTCCATCACGAACCACCCCTTCATACACCACATCGCTGAAAGGCTTCCTTCTGAAGTTCAAGGAATACCCAAGAAGTGCTGGACAAGTGGTGGATGCAGCATGCATCAAACTGCAGAGGAGATACACTACTCTCAGACACTATAGAGGGGGCTATACAGTATAGTATAATCAGTACACTAAACTAACTAATTTCAATTGAAGCCATGCTGATGATGCCCCTAATCCCGACCTGCAGAAGGACATTAGCCACCCTGACCAAGAGAAGCAACGCATTCTTCCTTTCATCTTTTCCCCTTCTCTTCCCACAGCACCTAAACAGTCAGCTTTATGTATGGATCAGTTATAAAGCCTTTACCAACCTTTAGCATGCTGCTAAACTACATCAGTGCTCAACAAGAATCTCAACAAGAGTCCTTCATGAGCAAACCTTCAACATCCATGAAGTATTTTACCAAACTATTTCATATAGACCTCATCCATTCCCAAGAGAGAAACGGGGTATTTGGGTGTCCAGGAGGGAAGAAATCATGGTCACAGGGCTGCTGGAAAGAGCACGTAGGCAGCCCTGGTCACAGGGCAGAGGAAGAGCACAGAAAGACACTTTGGGAATCTATGGGCTTTCAACACAGTAAGCCAGGATTTCAAAGAGTTCACAAGCTCCGCACACAAAGCACACACTTCCTTGCTTGGTTTCAGAGTTACAACTTCAGAATTAGAGGATACTGGCAGGAAGAGGTGTCTAAGACCAGCTACCGAATGAAAGCATCATTGCCCACACAATCCAACAATTTATGGCTCTAACATAGGTTTAGGCAAAAACCACACAAGGCTGACCACACAGCTTGATCTGTTGTCAAACATTGACTTTACACAAGCCGAAGTTGCTCACAGGAGGAAACAGTCCCAACACACTTAAAAAAAAATAAATAAAACAATTAGTTTTAAAAAGCACTCATCCCATGAATGCTTCTCTGGCTGGATGAACCCTCTCTGAATCTCTGCTGAAGTCAGTACAGATATGACATGCCTGAAGGCAGGCATACAAGTTGGCCAGATATCCCAAGAAGAGGAAGAAACTTGGTATCTGTATGCAACCACATTACAAGTCATTTTATGGGCACACTATCTCACTCACTACTTCCTTCACCTCAGCAGCCCCAAAGCCTAATACAGCTAAGCAAAGCAACCAAAGCATTATGAGTAGTATTTGTTATAAAATCCAAACTTCATTCAGCAGCTGCTTTAGAGTGCTCAAAGTAAAACACAGTATGGGGAGAACATTTAATACACATTCTGTCACCATCCAAAGGACCTTGCAAAAGACAGAAACTGTTTGCAGATGGAGGAAGTCCCTGTAATGAAGGCTGACAAAAGACCTCTTCCTCCGTCCATCCAGGAGTCCATGTATGGACAGAGTTGGTACCCTGCCAGAAGGACTTCGCTACTCAATTAACTCAACCATTTTTATGCTAGAATTATGGAAACAGCTATTCAGAAATATTCCCAAAGAGAAACCACAGATCCTGCTGTGCAATCCAGAACCCAAGAACCAATCCTAGGCCTTCTCAAACTCTGTTTGGTAAAATGAAGAAAATCCATTACATGTCACCTTGCCCCCAAATTATTCCACATTTATCACAGACAAGAAAAATAACTGAAATTACTGAAGAACTTATTTTGGTTTTCAGTCTGCAGGGTTGATTGGGTTTTTTTCAGGCTAAAGCATACTAGCTTTATCAAGGCTGAGAAATTTGCAGCTCTAAGACGGCTCCTCAGGAGTCACAGGAGTTCACGGGCAAAACCTGCCCTACCAAGACCATTTCCTAGCAGGCACAAGAACAGTCACCTCTAATGCTTTTATTTGACTTCAGTTACAGAAACCCCTCATGGTCAGAACAGAACAGCTGAGCCACCTTGGAGCTGGCTCTGGGATCCTGAGACTGGAAACATATGAGACATTCCCAAAAAAAAAAAACAAAAAAAAACAAAAAAAAAAAAAAAAAAAAAAACAAAAAAAAAAAAAAAAAAAAAAAAAAAAAAA
>JAWWEW010000078.1:80669147-80726895 GCA_035583185.1 Anabacerthia variegaticeps
AATTGCCAAAAAAAAAAAAAAAAAAAAAAAAAAAAAAAAAAAAAAAAAACAAAAAAAAAAAAAACATTTCAGCTGGTAACTGGTCTGAAACAAGTATGTTTTACCATTACATTTCAGAGCAAGTCAACCCAATCTCTGGTGTTTGAACAGCTATTACACTTGATATTTTTCATAATATGAATGATAGATTTATTACCAGCTAGTTCCTCAGTTGCTCTGTTTTATGACGATCATATAAGATACAGCTAAACACACCTTACACAATCTTCTGAAACTGTGAAGCTGCTATTTTTATTTTCTTTAAATGTACAAGAGCAATAGTGACATTTTTGTTATGGCTGAGTTGCTCAATAAAAAGCCCCACCTAGCACTAACACATTTCATATTCATTTTAAGAAAACAATCCAGAAACACAGGTCCATTTTATTTAAAAAATAACAAAACAAAAAAAAAATAAAATAAAAAAGGTAACATTAAAAAGACAAGAATAAAGATAACATCTCTTAGATACACAGTTCAGGGCAACACACAGACCAGACACAGGGCTAACCCCCATAGGTTGTATAAAAGTCTCTTCAATAGGTAAACTTTGCAAATACAGGCAGGCTCTGGAGATCCTCTGCAAAGCCAGGCCAGAGTCTTTAGCTTGTTTGCTTGTGTAGCTCCATAAGATTTGTTGGAACTCAGAGAAAAATAACCTTTGTTCGATTGCCAGAAAAATTGGTAGGCTTCCCCAGCCAAGCTGGCCCAGCAGTTTGCGATCACTGAAAAGAGATGGGACCTATTCTTCTCTTTCCTATGTCTTTTATTCCTTTCCCCGCAAGAGCACTGCACCTCTTAGCGCAAGACATCTTGCAATGCCATTCTCCTGCTGAAGGTTGTATCAGTACTATAACTGGGGAGGGAAGTTATCCAGCAACAACTCAACCAGATGTTGCAAGTGCTGTCACACACACAAACTCATCCTGTTATGCACAGCATCAGCTGAAACAGCCTTTGCAACGCTCCTCTGACTTTCCATGTGCTAACAGTGTAATCCACCTTTGCTAGCAAGGAACTCCACAGAGATTTTTCCTGACCTTTTTTGGCATCAGCTCTAGAACAAATAATGCATGCCAAATGCAAAACAAGTCTGAGTACACAGCAGTTACTGCCAGTAACCCAAATAGCATTTTCCTCTCCACTTCTACAGCTCATCTCATAGCCTCCTTGCTCAGCTCTCCTGAAGACTTTTAGAAAATAAACCCAATGCCTCTTCTAAAACCTTTCAAATGTTAAAAGTGGCGACTATGTGTAATGTTATAATAGCCTACCTGTAAAGACTATCAAAAGCATCAGTTCATGAAAAACAGGTATAATCTGTGACATTCTATTCTGATCATTTCTAGAGCATTATAGTGGGCTATTTTGATTGCCTTCTCCTCACAGGGCTCTCCTGGTCTCAGCTGAGATAGAGTTAATTTTCTTTCTATTAGCTGGTACACTGCTGTGTTTTGGATTTAGGACGAGAATAATGTTGATAACACACTGACATATTGGTCGTGTCAGTAATGCTGACACCACATCAAGCGCTCTTCAGTTTCTCACCCCACTAATGAGAAGGCTGGGGATGCACAAGTGGCTGGGAGGGGACACAGCCAGAACAGCTGACCAAAACTGGGCAAAGGGATATTCCATACTATACGGTGTCATGCTTAACAAAAAAACTGGGGAGATTTGCTGGGGGGCAGTGGCCCACTGCTTGGGGACTGGCTGGGCATCAATCAGCAGGTGGTGAGCAACTACATTGTTCTTCACTTGTTTGTACACCCTTTTTTAGTTATTATTATTTTACCTTCCCTTTCTATTCTATTACACTGTCTTTATCTCAACCTATGGGTTCTACCGTTGTTCCAATTCTCTTCCCAATCCCACTGGTGGGGGTGGGAGCAGGAGAGTAAACAACTGTGCGGTGTTTAGCTGCCTCACACCACAAGGGCCTTCTTTAAAATCATGATTTAAAAACTAAAGCTAGGTGCCCAACAGCCAAGGAGAAGAAAAAAACCCAATAAAGGAAAAAACGACAAAAAAACCAACAACAAACCAGGAAAAAAACCTACCACCAAAACCACTTTTGTCCTCAACTTTCTGGACTTTAGAATTCCTGGAATTAAATATTTCATAATAAAACAAAATATGACAATGTTATAGCTAGTGAGCTTTTTCATAAAACGTTAAAAATGCATGCATTCTGCATCTAGAGTATAAATGCTGACAGCAAATCTGCCTCTAGTGTAAGATTTAGAGTCAAGTAGTACTTTGTCCCCACAATTATGCTGCACAGACATGCTTCTCTTGGAAATTGTTTACTACATGTCTTGCTGTGACCATGTACAGTAACTGGAACATCATAGTTAGAGTTGGACAGGAAAAACAAAAGCAACCTGACCGCCAGGAAAGCATCTGACAGCACTTGAGCCATTATTCTGCACAATATCAAGGCTTGAATTCTGACATAATCCCCCGACATCTTGGGTGATGTCAGCACAAGCAGCTATTAGAATGAAGAATGATCACCCACAAGACATTAACTCAGAAAGAATCAATGGCCTTGCAATACATATTTCTCCCTTAACATTCTCCTAAATGGACTTCAATACATTTGAGCCAGAAGGGAAAGCAGGCCTTTTAAGAAAGCTTGCAATATTTTTGTCTTGTGCCAAAGCCTTCTGAATTTTTAGCTTTTCCAGCTACTTCAAGTTTAATTCCACACTTGTGCTTTGATATAATAAAAGCTCTTCATTCCTTTCCAAGGATGCTCAGAGCTTTAACAGTACACTAAGGAAGACCAACCTACAGATTTTACCTTCCCCCAGTCCTTCCCACCCCCTCTCTCAATTCCCATTTAAGGAGAGAAAACATTCTCCTATCTGAATCCGTACCTAGTAGTTTGGCAGAGATGAACATCATGGAAAAGAAGGAAAGAAGAAAGGGGGGAGAAAAAAGAGAAAAAAATCACTTCCCCATTTTTATTTCAGCCTTGAAAACTTCTGCTCTAATCCTTTCTAATATACAACTATCTCATGCTATCATTCTCCATTAAAATCAATTATCTGGGAAAATTTTTCTAGCAGTCTTTTCTCTGGGAAATGATTCAAATCCTTGCTGCCAGTTAGTTTTGACATGTAAAGCACTTTACAAATGGATGAATCATGCATAGACACTGTGTCCAGCTGAAACTTCCTGACCAAAAATATGTTTAAGTGTCAAATCAGAATTACAGAATCACAGCTCGTTCATTAAGAGGAACATCTGCTGTGACAGATTTGGGTGACATTTTATGGATTCCCTTCCTCATTGTTTCAAAACTTAAATTAGCACCTGAAGATGACCTAGAAATAAAGTTCATCAAAGGAAAAAAATAATTTCTGAAAACTTAGTCAGTGTTAGAAACCAACAACATGAGTTAGGACAGATCTGCAGCCACTTTATCGAGACATCGGAAAGGCAGAATTTAGATCCTGGGCATTGAAAGAAGTTTCTAAGTGTACATCAAGTGCTAATATCCACCATGAAAACAGTCTACAGACTTAAGAGATTCTCCCTGATTATTGATTTTCTCACTAGGGATGCATAATGGAAGAATGATACTGCTCTCATGGAGTATTATCCACCCTTACTTATCTGCAGCCTTCAGTAACCACAGGCTCAGCTTGAAGGCAGCCATTCAGTTTCTCGATTTCTCTGCTGACACAAATTCTGCAGCAGTAAGTGTGAAGGGAGCACAGACCACACTCTGAAGTCTCCTGTGTGAACAAATGCAGAAATCCCCACGGCTGCTCAGCAGGAGAGCTCCTTCCCACTTGGCTATAGGTTTATTCCAACAGGATGGCATGGCATTTCCTCCACAGTTTGCCTGCCAGGAAAGTCATTTCCTATTTTTGTCCTGTTGTGAGCTAGTAGAAGCTGGCATTGATGGAGGCTGGGAAGAATCAGAGGCTGGTTTGCTAGTGGTTTAACCAAACATGTGTTTACAATCACCCCATTCATCATGCCCCGTCTATGCAAAACTGTCTTTTTTGGAATTTCCCCATGTTCCTTGGGTTTGGCTTCCAGAAAAGTTGAAACAGAATCACCAAGAAATACATTGTTTGAATATTATGGCTAGAGCAAAAGAATTATCCAATGGTTAATATTGTAATCATTAACAAAACTGTTGCACATTAAGATCAACATAGCTGCTCAACTTATTGCTATTGGCCTAAGGATGACAGCTCAACAGCAGGAGGGTAAGATAATGGGAAAACCTCTCGCAGTCTTCCCCTGGAGTCCAACAAAAGAATACAACAGAAATAGGACACTGTGTTTCTTTCTCAGATATTCTACGGCTTCTGCCCAAAAGTAGAGAATGCAGAGATGGTAATGGTGTTCCCAGTAAGTTCTAGAGCACTCATCACCTCTGTATTCAAGGACTATGACTACCACCAAAATCCCAAAGCTCTTTTCAGAAACATTCTGCACAGTATAATTAAGACTTGCAACTCCCCTCACCCTCTCCCCAGTTCTCACTTCAGGGAAGAATAAACAGTGTCCCATTTTCATGTGGTAATGGGGGAATTTCTCACTGCTGATCCTTTCTCCAAGAAGACGTCAAATTATTCTAGCAAACAAGCCTTATCCCATCATACCCAAATCAGCATAATCCCAAAGACAGCAATCTTGAAAGCTGCAAAGAGCTCCAAAAGAGACACTTCACCTTCTCTCAGTATCAAGAAGGTAGACTTTCATGCCACATGCCTAGATTATGCAAGATTTAGTCTAGCAATCTACAAGTTTGATAAAACCTTTAGTTTTACTTCAAATTGCACATCAGAGAACTACACATTTTCCTCTCTGTTTTACTCTCTCCAAAGTTATTTGATACCCAGAGATACAATGACTTACCAAAGGTTTCTGAAAAAGTTCAGCAAGAAAAAGGTCCCTCACACTAATTTATAATAGTAGTTATATGCTACTGGAGAAGGTCTCCTACTCTGCTAAAGAGATCACCTACTTTAAAACAACTGATCTTCATGACAAACAGCTTTTGCTGTAGCCATTCAGGAGTGGTAATCTGCATTCCCCATGGGTTGACTAATTGGGATGCAATTAGCAGGTTTCATTAAAAGCTCTCTTGACTTGTAAATGAGCATTAGTGTTGGGCTTTGAAGAACCCACATTATTCATCCAGACTATATTTTTGTTCAATCCACACCTGAGTCTCTGGTCCTTGCCTACAAAGGTTGTTTTCCTGTAAAGACCCAAGCAGCCATATAGCTGCCGCCACTTTCTAACGGAAAGTGACTCACCCAGTGCTCAAAACCTCATAGTTCATGAGTGGCTCTTCACCATTAAACAGAAATCTCTGCTCTTTTCTGTTCCAGAGACCCAAAAAGACAGAACTGGTCACAAGGGTACTACTGTAAAGTAAGGCATGAACTTGCAATGCCTTCAGTCTTGACAGTCATGTCCATCTGCTCTGCATGAACTAATCCATGTGCGACTTCTGAAAGACTCTCGGAAAGCAAAGAGTTATGGTAAAGGTACGTTTTCAGACAATGGGTGCAAATTAGTGTGAATGTGAGGATCTCTTTCAAGAGTTTCAGGATAACTTGGCGCTGATGGTGACTCACTTCATGAATCCTTCAGTATTCAGTGCTCCTATGCACATTTTAAGTCCAAAGCTGCTAGAAACCACAAAATCCACCACTTTCAGATGAATGTACATGTATGAAAAATGTAGCACCTATCTGTCTCTTTTATATCAGGTACCTGCCGAAGAGACAGTATCCACAGGAATAAAGCATATAAGCAGAGGGACTGTAGAACATATCCAACGAAATCTTATGAAGTCAGGCTATTCTGGTCATTTCGTCACTGAAGAGATTAACAGTTTGTTTGTAGATATGATGCCTCATACTGATCAACAGTTTTCTTTAATGCTGCACTCATCATGGAATCTGGCTTCCTAAGACAGTACTCTCCACATTCGCAATGCAACAGAGGAGCCATATTGAGCTAAAAGGAGAACTGCTGTCCAAAAAGATCATCCAATTCAACAGATGGCATGAGAACAGAAAAGACCTGGCACAGGACTAGTTCAGAAGTGCACAGCTCAACATGTACAAAGAGAAGTCAGAAAGATGACATCTGTTTACTTCATAATATTATGTTTCACAATAACCACTGGTTTGGGAGAAAAAACGATGGGAAACAAGACTACTTTGCCACATCCAAGTTTAGACTGCAAAGTGCTCTCCTGGCCAGTAGGCAGTGCAAGGTTAGCAAACCTGTAAATAAAGTTCAATGTTAATTAAAGGACTCCTTGGGAACCTCATCCCTTGCAATTCCTAAAAAGGTTGTGGGGGCTTCAACTTTTTGGTTGAAGATCGCCGTTCCTCGATTTCCCTGGTTGAAAGAGTCGCAACTGGTATATTTTGAACACAGCCAGGAGCAGCTCGAGTTTCCAAGAAAAACAATCCTAACTTCTTAGCCTGCTTTCCTTACAGGAGGCTTATGCAATCACACTGTAGCCAAGCCAGTTGGCAAGCTGCATGCAAGCCTGACAGAGGCAGAGGTCTCAAGAGTTATCCTCCTTGTTTGTGAAAACACCGGGCCAGGTGGGCACATGTAAAAAATGCTGCACTGTGAACTGGCATCAATACCCTCATAGCTGAGATAAATTCAAGAAAAGCAGTTTTCCTTAGTCTTAGTTTGGACAGAAATGTTGACTTAAAGTGAAGAAGTGCTTTTCCCTTGACCCCATTAATAAAGTTCACTTAGAAGTTTAGAGTAAAAATGCCAGCAGAAAATAGTACAGGTTTTGAACCACAGTGTTTGCTGCAACCAGTGAAATTTTTACTCAAGCAAATATTTAAGGGCATCCTAAAAACACATACCACTGAACATAAAAAGGTACCTCCTTCACCTATTCCCCCCACCCCAGATTTCACTGATCTGAAGAAGCACCTGAATGCATTTCCCACACACACATACACAGCTCCCGAGACAGAGCTCAGCTGGTCTAAGCAAAAGTTTTATCTAGAAATCTGACCTCATTCAGCACTATCACCTCTATAACCACATGTAGAGACACATGGCAAAAGGGAGGAGAGGAGCAACAGCATGGTCCCACACGGTGTGACACTACCCAAGAGCCCCTCAGCTTGCCTGCTGCCACCGCTACGCACGCCCAGGGAAGCCGACGGTGCCTCACAGTCTAGAGGGACATCTGCCCGTTCAGGGCTGTCAGAAAACAAATTCCCAGTGCAACACTCCCGTGCTGCTGGCAGAAGCAGCACATGACCCAGCTATGCCTCTCCTCTGCCAGCTGGGAACTCCCTGCCTGGGAAGGATACCTTTGCCAGAAAGATCCAGACACTTTTTTGCCCACTTATACCCCAGGCACAGATGAGAACTTGACCAAAGATTTCTAAAAAACCTTTGTGAGAATTCTTGCTGGAGTCATTTAAGTGCTCACAAGACAGAAGGCTGCAAATATTTGTTTTATTCACAGAGCGCACAGTATACACTTCAGAACTGAAATGCAGAGATCCATTTGGAATTTAGGCAGTGTTTCTGGACTACCTAATAAAAACCATAGGAATATGCTACTGAAATCCAGGTGTGGCTGTATCTGAGGATGAAAGCCAACTCACACAGCACTAAGGGAGGGGATAGTTTGATTAACAAAACCAAGGAAAACCATGGAAGTACCACAAGATCTTTAATACGCAGTCAGGGTAAACAAGACCTACTTTAAGAACAAATAAAGTCCAAGTGAAGAAAATAAATCAGACTATAACATGGTAAAATGATCACTGGAGGCAAGCGTCAGGCTCTGCTGCTCTGTCAGTTTACTGTTCACAGTCAGGCTACCAAACAGTACTCTCCAGGCTTTGCTGTTTGCTCTACATTGTGCTGGATTTTAAAGAGTTTGGTTTTGGAGAAAAAAAAAACCCAAACAAGTAGCCTTGATACTAACGTACACCTGTACAAAGATAGCCAGAGGACTACAGCTCTGAAACAGGTCTCCTTCTTATGCTGCACCGAGAGGTTAAACCCTGAAGGAAGACTAACATAGCATGGGAAGTGCATCCTGCTTACCTTCTGCACCCTGCCTCAGCCCCAAAATGATCATGCAGTATAGCCAGAGCTCCCATTTAAAGTTTCAAGCATATTTCCTTTTTCCATTAAGGTTTCCTAATCTCCATGCATTTGTGATGTTTGGGGGTTTTTTTTAACCTGTCCTCATAACTCACTCCTTTTAATCCTAGGATTAGCCTTGTTGCCCTTCTCTATACCTTTTCTAGAGCTTTAAGCACAACTACTAGTCTCTAAATGCAGGAATAGATGAAATTGGAGTGTTAATGCATCCTTGTTACCTTTATGAGGCAAAAACAATTTCAACTGTCCCTTAGAATTGTAACTTGAGGTGGTAAATACCCACATCTCTCGTATCCCACTTCCTCTTGCTTTCTCCAAACCCAAATTCATTCTGTTTCAGTCAAGGGAAAAGCAAACGACATTCCTCGGGTCTGTTTTAGAAAACCTGATCGATGCTGCTTTGACATACCAGCAACACATGTTCCCATTTCAACAAACGGGAACATTTCAGGCAGACCACCGCTTCAGATGGAGTGGGGCTCCTGGCTGCTGAATCAGCACTTTCTATCCTGCTGGCAATACAGAGTTATGCGACGCTTCAAAGGAAAGCGGGGGGGAAAGGGGGAAAAGGGTGGGAGGGGGCGCTGGCACTTAAGCAACAGAAGCGGGCAAGAGGATTGAGCAGGAGTTCATCTGCCAAACCAATTAACTGCAAACTGTTCTTATAATGATGCCACAGTTTCAGCCCCAGCTTGCAGTACCACAGTTATACAATGAGAGAGCCATGCGTGCGCGGCTCTGCCCGGCGGGGAGCTGGGGCAGGAGCAGCCCCGCACTCCCGGCTCTTGCGGGTCTCCTGGGCTAGCGAGGGGCTCTCGGCCGGGGCGGGGGCAGGGCAGGGCAGGGCAGCTCTCCCGCAGGCACACACACGGCCGCCCGGAGCCGCCGCGCATCCCCGCCGCGGACGAGCACGGAGGTGGCAGCACTTCGGAGTGGCATTTCCGCGAGCTGCCCGCCCGCCAGCCCTCCCGCGAACCCTGAGCGGAGCGAGGGGAACATCGGGGAGTTTCGGCGGCGGCCGCAGCGCCGCCCGCACCCGGCGGGGCAGGTCTGCGCGCTGCTCCGGCGCGGGGCCGCGGCAGAGCGCGGCTCCCGGCCCCGCCGGGGCGAGGCGAGGCGAGGCGAGGAGAGGCGCGCAGCCGGCGAGCAAACAAAACGCGGCAGGGGAGCCCCGAGCCGCGGGAAAGGGCCGCTCCCCCGAGCCCCGGGGACGCCCCGCCGGCGGGCGGGCGGTGCGCGGGGGGCGCTCCCGGGGCACGGCAGGAGGGGGAGGCTCGCCGGCGGCCCCAGGAAAAGGAAGTTTGCTCTCCTCCTCCTCCTCCCACCGGCCTCCGCCACCGAGGAGCCGGCGAGCCCTCACCCACCCCGGCCCGACCTCCCCCCGCTGCGGCTCCCCGGGGCAGCCGCCGCCCCCCCGCGCCGCCCCCCGGCCCCTTACCTGCTGGGCGGGCGGCCGGCACCGTCCCCGCCGGGCAGAGCCGCGCACACACCGAGCCCGGCGGGCGCGGGGGGCCGGGGAAGGGTCGTGCGGGCGGGGAGGGGGATCCTCCGGGCGGCGGCGGCGTGGAGTGGGGCACGGGCGGGGGAGGGCAAGCTCCCGGAGCCACGCGCCGCAAAAACAGCGGTAACAAAAGCAAAAAAAAAAAAAAAAATTAAAAAAATTTGAAAAAAATTAAGAATAATTTTTTTTTTAAATTGCAATTAAACAAGTCGAGGGAGGGGGAGGGCAAAAATGTTCAAAAGGCAAAGCACACCCAGCGGGGACTCTCGCGCCTCCGCAAGGCGTCCCCGGGCTGCGGGAAGGACCTGCGGAGAAAACTTGTGCTGCCCGCGCCGCCGCCCCGGTGCTAACGGCGCCCGCCGCGATCGCCCCTCGCGCCCAGCTGACTCCCGGGCCGCCCCGCCCCGCTCCCGCCCCGCTCCCACCCCATTCCCGCCCCGCTCCCGCCCCAGCCGCACGCAGCCGCAGCCCCGGCCCGCGCCCCGCAGAGGGCAGGGGGCGGCCGGGAGCCCCGACGGCAGCGGGCGGTGTGGTGGTGGTGGTGGTGATGGTGGTGGTGGTGGTGATGGTGGTGGTGATGGTGATGGTGGTGGTGATGGTGGTGGTGATGGTGATGTCCCTTTCCCCACCGCCAGCGCCCACCGTCCCGGTGCGGACGGGGCTGGGGGCGGCAGGTCGGGGGGCTGTTGCGGGTCTCCTGCCCTGTAACTAAAGCTCGCCCGCAGGTAACACCGGCGCGTGCTTGTGTTGGGGAGAGCTGTTTTTTCTTTAAAATAAGACTAACAGAGCATCTGCAAACGCGAGACGTTTGTGCATGGACTTTTTCTTTAACTTCGCCGGGTCTGTTCTCACATTTTTCCCAAAAAAGCTGCGCAGGGAGGGTGCCCCAGCTCCCCTTCCTGCGCTCCAGGCAGCGCGGAGAAGGCGCCCGGCGTGTGCTAACAGCACCGGGGGCTGTTCAGAGCAACTCTGTTCTGCACAGCGCCCTGCTCTCTCCCTGGATCCTCAGGCTGCCACCAGCACTCCTACAGACTGCTGCTGCGAACTTCGTGCACTGGGACATTTGGTATTTCACCACGGTAGCTCCAACCCATCCTATTTGCAAGTAGCTTGCAAATAACTCTGACTGTGGAACAGCTCTTTTAGGAGGAGCGAAGCTGCTCACGTCCCGAAGAGCTACTGTTTTAAAGGGATAGACTTCCAACATGAGCCGTCACGCTCCGGGAGGACAGGAATATTCACTTCGCCAGACGCATAAACACCTCTCATAAGAAAGGGGTCAGCCCTATAAAAGGAAATCGAGCCCAAGGAGAAGTGGGAGAAATCTCTGGGCTTTTCCTCCTAAGATAGATGCATGTACACTAATGGGAGCATTGTGGCTGAGCGCCTGAGCTGAATAGATTTTGAAATGTAACATGATACCTTCTTTGCTCTTGCTGTTTCTTCCTCCGTGGCTCTTCTTTACTGTATTTAAAGGAATGTTGTCCTTATCAGCCTGCCCTCCCGTTCCCCGTGTTTCCAGCCCTGCTCTGGTCTCACTCTGTTCTCACCACTCGCTCTCCCTGTTCAACTCCTCAAATAATCTCTCTGGTTTCTTTGTGTGTGTCACCTCAGCCTCTTGGATGCACGTGCCATTCTCCTGCCTGCTCAGTGCTCACCCCCCTCATGCCACCAGTCCCCTCGGGACCGTGCTTCCCTCGGCCACCTCCACTTGATGCAGTGCTGAGCATTGCTCTTCAGTCTGTCAGCACCACTACTGCCCAGCCCAGCCTGGCCCGGCCTGGTCTGGACCATTGGGAGCTTGCTCTGTGTACCGTCACTTCCCAGCCCCCTCTTCAACCCTCTCTTCCCACTGCAGGTCTGCTCTGCCCTGGCTTTCTGTGAGCCATCATTCACCCTAAGCATGCATTTTTTTGGATCCAGCCTCAGAGTGCTGATGCCTCACCAAAGGAGAAGCTGTCTCCTGTCCATGTTACTATCTAGTGGAAAGGTGAATGCAGGTGATATCAAATTCCTGCCTGAGATTACTCCAGAGGAGGTACCTGCTACCTGCCAGATCCCAGGCACAGGCCCAGCATGGTTGGCATCACAGCCCCACGTCCTTACGTGAGCAGCTTTCTGCACATGTAGATCAACCAGCCCAGGCTGGGAGGGAACTGCAAAGTTGACCTGGTCCACCTTTCCTCCCATGGGAAAGGGAGCCAAGGGGACATTCTCTGTCACATCTTGGTCAATCACATCTTGAAAGCCTCCAGTGATGAGGACTCCACCCCATCCCTGGAGATGGTTTTCCAGTGGATGATTGTTCTAACTGTAAAAAATTTCTTTTTTACAGTAAATCAGAATCAAGAGGAAACCTCTCTTTGTGCAACTTTTACTTGTTGCTGCTTGTCTGCTCCCTGTGGCTCCCTTTGAAGAGAGAATCTCCATCTATTTTGAAGCCGTACATGTACCTGTATGATTTGACCAGTGTTTGTGCAATAGCTATCCAGTTCTTGCTGCTTTTGCAGGACTGCTGCTGTGGGCAGGGCCAAGGATTTCAAGACATTCCTCTTCTACATTCTATTTCATGCTATTTGCTTGGACACATTCCTTAGCTCCGTAATGCATCAGTTATACTCTGTTATCTGTAGTATTTCCACCCTAGAATATCAATTTACAGCCCTGCATTACAGTGTGTCCTCAAAAAAGCGAGAAGTGAAAGGAGAGAAGTTATATAACTGGTCTGGTGCTGCAGAGCCAGCCAGCCACCAGCAGGATTGCATTGCAGGGATTCCCGCTTTCTAAAACATCTCTGTTCATCCCCAAAAGTCTTGCTACCTCAACCTCTAAGATATGTTGTACTTGTGGGCATTTTTAAGTCTCAAAACTGGAGGCCATCTTCATGACTGTGATGCTCTGCATCCAACACTGAAGGGTAACTAGAGGGATAAAGCTCAGGTATTTATGAAGCATCATGCAGGCAGCCACCTGGCTGCCTTCCAGTATGCTCTTCCTTTAAGTGTGCTCACTGTTTCCCATATATAAGACTGCTGATCCATCAGTTAATCATATTGAGTAAGTACCTAAAATTAACTTTTAAATTATTAATGCATGAGAACATATCCGTTTGCCATGTACATTATTTTAAAGGATTATGGTGTGTACACTGAGTGCCATTAACATTACATTTTGAAGAGAGTAAATTGACTTGTATGGAAATCAGAGGAGTTGATGGATTCCTCTAAAGATACCTTTGTCAATGATGAAATGTTCAATTGGATTATTATTAAGCATGTGTCTCTACTTAAATTTCTTTCTAATACATACAAAAATAAACGATTGCTCACGTTTTAATAGTATAATATTTTTCATTTTTGGTAGGTTAAGAAAATAGATACACCAGTATCGAAAATACTCCCCTGACAAACAAAAAACATTAGGAAAGATATGTTTAGTTTCCTAGACTACAGCTGTATTGTTCAAGACAAAACTGTACTGTCATAAAATTTTTTATCCAAAATAGCACCATTAAAAGTGTTAACTGGAGAAGTAGCAATGCATCTTTTCAATGGCAGTGAAGGACATACTTAGGTTTTCTCTTAATGAACAAATCTCTGGCAACACCCTACAGTATGCCATATCATGAAAATAACAGCCTAAAATACCAATATTTTCGCTAAGAAAAAAAAAAATTGTCATTTTTCAAGAAAAACCACACAAGAAATAATGTTGGCAATAAGTACTCTGACTATGTAAACATTATTCCTACCTAAGGACAGTCGAAAAAGTAAAAGCAAACATCAGTGCAAAAGCTTTGATGCCTTCAGGACTTTGTGTCCAGGATAAGTTTGTCCCAGCTCCCTGTTTTCTTCTTCTTTGCAGTGGTTAAGGTTTGGGTTAGAGAAGACAAGTTCCTCTCCCCCTTGATGGAAGAAGATGGAAAAACTAAGGAGACCCTCTGGCTGTGCTTGGGGGCATCCAGGACACTGGGGGAGAAGAGGACAGGGCATGCAGTCCACTCCTCGCTGGAAAGGGTCTTGCTGCCCTGCAGATACCAGGCTCAGAGCCTGTAGTACAACTGGGCTTATGATACCAGTCTGTTCTTCAATTTACTACCCTCAAGATATCCATAAAGCCTGGAGAATGCTGTTTTTGCCATTTTCGCTCCTCAGAAACTTACATTAACATAAGTTTCTCATGCGTTAAGGGTTCAAAACCAGGCCCAAAAGATAAGCAGAATATAGACATTCTCTGTCTATTTAGTGCTAAATTTAAGACTCAATAACTAATAATAAATGGCTGTTGGAGTTCAAGTACAGTGGACTTGGTTTGCTTTCTACAGAGACTTGAACTCTGCAGGGTGACTTTCCATTTTGGAACTTAGCCAAAGGACACCAAGCTCTACGATTCAGTTAGTTCCAAGAGGAAAAAAAAAAAACAACCACCAAAAAAAGGTAATTTAAAAGTTTTATGAAATAGATTAATGAAAACTGTCAAGTAGATATGACATTTTCTTTAGAAACATTCTTATGTTTCATATATATACTGGCATAATTTTCTTTTCTATTACATTCATTTAGGAAATGAAAATCCAATAGCAGAAGATCTGAAGAGGAGAGATCAGAATCTGGCCACTGCTTTCACTCTCAAAGGAACTTTCATGAAAGCATTATATGAAAGTCGACATTAATCGTGATCTTTAACTAGTAGAATGCACTGATAAAAGAATTCAGCAGTCAAAAAAGGGTCAACATGGTCATTATTACCTAGTAGGTATGTAGGCAAAAGTGCTGACCAACCTTTGAAATGATAATAAGTTTCTTTTGTCATGGACAAAGCTTTTCACCTTAAATAGACAGGAAGTCTTCCAACACAGTAGAATTTTAATAAGGCTTAATCTGGAACAAAACCAACTCAAAATTATTTCTCTTGCTTTTATTATAGATAAATGTTTAAAATGTTTTTAAAAGCTATCCAGAAAAAAAAAAAGTTTTTTCAGCATCAAGATGGGATAGGGGTGGGGGGTGAAACATTCTCCTTTCTTTCTGTGTACATCCTTCTTTTCCATTATTTTATCACTCATTCTGTGAAGGAGATTGAAAGCTGGAAGAAGAAAGCAAAGCACTAAGAAAGAAACTAAACAAATTTGTAAAAACACTCACTAAATATAGCGGTATGAGTGAAAGGATACAGACTGAATTTCAATATTCACCAAAAGACTGAGATTTTCAAAACTTTTCATATTTTCCACTAGTATTCCCTCAATTCTGTTTTTTTACCTGACTCAGCAGAAACTTCATCAAGTACACTAATTTTAGAAGTTTAGAGACTTCATCTTTTGCCCAGTTGTTATCGAGAGGATTTCTTAATATCAGCTGAGCGTAGTAAAGACTTTTTTTTGTAGTCTATCTCTGAAAGACTAGCAGCAGAAAAAGAAAAGCTAAGACATGACCATAACTGAATAAACTCACTGTGTCCATAGACTACATTGTGGAGATCTGCTTTTTGTTGCTAGGTAAGTTATATCTCTATTTACAGCTTTTTCAAAAGGCTGAATAGTCAGGGACATTTTGTAATTTGAGATGGAGTTCTAACCTCCAGTGAGAGAGAAGTGCCCTTCCTGGACTGTACTAAATAGAGCAGTTACACAAGGTGGTGGAGAGGAGAAGGGAATTTTAAGCGATACTGATCGTTCAAACAGAAATGACATTAAAAAGGCAAATACATTCAACTCGCCCTTCAACACATCTGTTCCCAACACTAGCTCCAAAATTAACACATAGACTGATTTAACACTAAAAATTATAAATTGCTATATTCTCTCAGTTTCAATAAAGTGATAAAGAAAATAGGTGCTTTTGGACACTAAAGGTGTCAAGTGAAACGGCACCTTAAAGTGTTTGCTTTTTCCAAATCAAAGTCAGCTGCTTTCCTGATGCGTCAGTTTTCAACTAGGATGCCACATAACACTAGATGGGAAGAAAAATTCAAAATTATACTGCAATAGGAGGAGATTCAGTTCAAGCTATCCTATAGATTCTCATTTTTGACATGAGAAATCAGGATTTATTCAAAACATGTAGTGCTCATTCACAGCTTTTCCACAGATGAGGAGAGAAGGCAACAAGAACTGTGACTCAGAATGAAATCCAGCCACACTGCAGTCAGTGGCAAAAATCTTACGGAGCTAAGCACAACAGTGATTTTGTCTCAAGTCTTTTCCTGGTTACTGGGGGAGGGGGAATTAAAATAATAATGACAAAAAGAAAATCTGCAATTACATAACTTGTCCTGCGTGCTGAGGCTTTTAGGAGCATATTTTCACCACAGATGTAGCAGGATCATCAGGCTAGTGCCATCTGAAAAACAGAAACATTTAAATGGTGCAAGCAAGAAGAGAGTACATAGAAGCAAGTTTTACCAAAATGAGAGAGGAGACACAGCAATCTAGCTGTATTGGACCCAAACCAGATCTTCCCTCAGTTTGTGTGCTGAGCTGTGTGCAGATCTCAGCACTCCAGCACTCTCTGACTTAAAATGCACCACTGTACAGCACAGCCTTGCAAGGTGTTGGTGTGCCTTTTGTTGGCTTGCAGAGTATAGATGCAGAGCTGAGGTGTGTATTAGGCAAGTTATCTCCGTGTACTGCAGGCACCGCCACTTCTTATAGCAACCAGTTCATATCTCAAGCTATTCTCCAGAGCAGGCAATGTGGAGTTTTGAGAACATTTCCACCCTGTGGCTTTTAATGAGCAAAATATAGATATCAATTCAAGTCTGAACTAGACTCGTATTTAGACTGCAGTTTGCAAAGGAAGTCATATTTTGCTTTCCTGGTTCAAGAATTACCAAAAAAATTGCCAAACCAAACCAAATGTACACTGCATTATCACCTAAATTAATCCCTTGTCCTGAAGTTGTAATCTCTCACAAACTCTTCTTAGCCAATTCAGCCAAACATTTCTCAGAAATCAGCTGGCAGAAGGAGATTCCCAGCTCCATCCATAGCAAGCGGTGGGTTGGCTGTTTATCCAGAGCATTGAGAACTTGTGTTAAAATACAAGTTGTGCCTTCAGTGATTTAAAAGTATACTTCCTACAAGTCTTGTCTATTTATTCAACTATGCTAAAGGAGTAAGAAGTTATTCTCCAGTCTAAATTGTTTCCTTTTGTTTGGAAAAGTATTTAGTCAGCCAAGGAGAGAGCATGAGACCTTGAGGCTTAGCAGTGGACACCTGCTAGGACAGTAGAGACCTGACTTTCACTCTCCAATGTAAGAAAGGTTTACCATGTACTGTTTTATCTGTTGCTTACTGTTTTAACTCTTTTTGCTCTTCTCAGTTAATGATTTTTTTTTTTCCCAATAAGACAGTCTGAAAGAATCTTATGGCAGAATATCATCCAGCCTAGGGAGAGGGTCAATTTCTTTGGAAAGGTATCTCACTTCAAGCAAAGAACAGATTTGAAACTATGTTTTCTCCACATAGAATGGAGCATCTTATCTAACTGTAAGAAAAATAGCCAGATCTGTCAATTTTTCCAATGCCTATACTAGACTGCATCTGAGAATACAACTGTCAGCAAAGGCCTCATTTTCAAGTCCTAATGGGACTTGTACTTGATACTGCCTGGCCAGAAGTAGGCATTTATTGTATCTTTATTATAGAGAAAAACTTGGAGGAGAAATTGTGTGATATACCCAATGTAATATACATCCTTATATATAATATTACATTATATATAAGAGAACAATCTTTCAAACAGAATGGACTGCCCTGAACTTACTATCCTGACAAAATGAAGATCTCTTAAAGGTCTTTACAACCTTAATAATTCTATGATTCCTCCCAAAACTGTGATGGCTGTTCTTTTTCAAGAAACATCTTTTCCAGGATTGTCAGATGTATACAAATAATCTGCATATATTCTTAGTGCAATTTGTAACTTTCTTGAGAATGATGTTTTTGAGAATTGTTCATTCAGCTATCAAAGACTGTAGCTAGAGTTACTAAGGTCAAGTTGCCCCTATTTGTTTTCTTCTGGTGCTTTAGCAGATGTGAAACAGAAAAACAAAGATGTGGTACATTGTAGTAGCACAGAGGTTCATCTTCAGCAGCACTGTAGGTCCACAGGCAGTGAGAAGTCTCAGGGAGTCTAGCAGTAGCTACTACAGCAGCTGAGAGGAAATCCACTGGTGCTTCTCAATAAGCTCTCACATAGCTGGAAGTCTGGGACCGGCAAACTTGTCACTGGTAGCCTGAGATTTAGCTATGATTTATTCTATTTTTCTAAACTTAGTAGCACAAAGGTGCACATCTGCCTAATACCATAACCTATTTGGACCTCAAAAAGTTTACTGAAAGTGAACAGAGAATCTCTTTGCAGAAAAGACTTTTAGAACAGTTACATCTATCAGCTAAGTTCTTTCTACTCCACCAAGAACCTTTCTAACACACACTGCTCCATGAAGGTTTAGACAGGCTGCTAGATGGCTAAAAGGCCTCAGCAGGACTGGGGCTCCAGCAACGAGGTTTCCTTGAAGCAGGCATGTGGCTCCTCTGTGAGCACATGCCCACCTCAGGGGTGTGGGTTCTGTTCCATGCAGCCTTTGTTCTAAGATGACAGATAACATTCCTGGTCTTACATTGATTGCTTTGAAATTCTCCCTCCTGCCCCCCAAAGATTTGGAGGTCTTCTTACACTGGTTATTGTTTGGGAAGCATTTGAAAGGACCTTTGTTTCACCCATGCCTCAGGGATGAGATAACTTAGAAAATGCCATATTAAGAAACAAACAACATACAAACTTCATTTTGTGCATGACAATAGAGTGACAATACAGGAAGAATATTTACAGCAAATCAATGAATCTGCTAATTGCTATGCTCTAATTTAGATCATTTGCTTCTACAGTGGGAGGCAGACTACTGGTGAATTGTTCTTCCCTCTTTAAGACCTAGAGTTACACATGTCATATTGGAAAAATGTGATACAAAATTGATTCTGAAAAATTGTCTTCAGATTACTCACTATGAAGCAATTGGAGTCAGGCCAGGAGCAGATGGCAACTCAAAAGGCAATCCTCTTCCTCCTCAAGAAGTACTATTACTTTGTACTTCAGTAGCAGTATTGATTTAAGAAATCTGATGCTTTTACAAACAGTAATGAATGTAATTTTATAGTGCTCTGATAGCAAAGTTAGTAGGATTTGCCTGCTTTAGCACATGAGGAAACTGATGCATGTGAAAGTCAGGTATACATTATTCCTGTTTTCTAAGAGATCCTGTTCTCCATCTGAAGAGAAATCAGCATCTCTAAAATCCCAGCATTCTGCCACAAGCTTAGCACCCAAACATCAAGCACGTGAAATTAAGGGATGCTAATTAGAGGCAGAGAGAAAGCCAATGGCAAAAAGAGACTTTCCCAACCCATGCAAGAAAGTACATAACAGGGCCAGGACCTAGAGCAGCTCGGTCCTGGTTGTGCTTTGTAGGCTTACCCTGTAAGTGCATGGGGAGTATCCAGCTGCTCCTGAAACAACTTGCCAACCAAAAGCATCTCTTGGACAAGGTAAGCACTTCTTTAAAGTGGAATTGAAATTCTGAAAGTGAATACCTGCTAGGCATTGTACCCTGCAGCACGGCTGGATACAGGGAACTTGCAGAGATGGTGAAACATGCCATAAATAGGCAGTCAGTATGTTTCCCTAGGTAGGGCCAAGCAAACTTGGATAATGAAAGCGACATTTTTAAAATTAAAAAAGCAGAAAGATTTTCTTACATCTTACACTGATATAGTAACCAATACAGTCATGATATTGAAATGTGAAGAATTTCAGTCCAAATGTTGGGGGATGATTTAAAGAAGTTAATTTGAGAGAGGGAGAAAGCTTGCATATTTCTCAGACCTTATTCTCTACACAGTGAGGTCAAAAGCAAAACCCTCAAGCATGAACAATGCTGGGCACACAGCAAAGAACTTTGCTGTCAATTACAGTGCATACCCGCAACAGCAGATCTTAACTGGGTCTAAAGTCTCTGTAGAAGTGGAGCTAGAAAAACATGTATGAGCCAAACATTACCTTCAGGATTATGTTGTGTGAAATACATGGCATGGTTTGCAAAGTTCACAATAGCACTTAGGTAGATGTGAGAACTTTGGCAGAATTTGAAGTGGGGATTCTGCTCATAAGTACTTTATTTCAGGCTTATGGAAGGGTGATTTCTCATGGATTTTCAAAAGTGGACTCTAGAAACAGAAATACTTTTATAATGATCTTTACCATGTAAGCTAACAAAGGAGAAAAAGAAAGCTGAACCAATGGTAAACTACATAGGAGACAAAAATTACAAGTTTCTAAAGAGTCAAATCCCATTTTTCAACCAGCAGATCAGAAAATTAGCATGCAAAGAGCAAACTAGTTATATAAAAAGGTGTTTTGCTTTATAGAATTTAACTAATGTATTAATCTGAATGTGTTTCAGTGCTGACACTCATATCCTGACAGGCTACTTTTCAAGAAAGCAGGCTGCATTATAAACTAGAATCCAATTCTAGTGCCAGTGAGGTCAAAGTGCAAGTTCAAGTGAGACTTGATTTCTTGATCTCTAAACTCTGCATAACATATGGTATAGTTAAAAGTATCTTTTTATTTTGATTGCTTGCACACTAGTATTTTAATTAGTCTTTATTTCTAGTATACTGAATCAAGATATGTTTATGTCTTTGTATTTTTTGTCTACTTGCCATCCCACTCATTGAGGCAATGAGGTAGAGCACCTTTCTTTTGTCACGTGTGGACAGACTGAATGTTAAGAAACAGCAAGAAATACAAGTATTTCTCCAGGAAATTGAAACTGTACCTGATTGCAAGTTTTCAGAAAGCAAGCAGGAAGAATTTCTTCACAGAAAGGGTAATTAGACATTGGAATGAACTGCCCAGGGAGGTGGTGGAGTCACCGTTCCTGGAGGTGATTAAGGAAAAACCATACATGCCACTTAGTGCCATAGTCTAGTTGACAAGGTGGTGTTTGGCCACAGGTTGGACTCAATGATCTCACAGGTCTTTTCCAACCTAATTGATTCTGTGATTCCGTAAAATACTGGTACTGAACCCTGTGGTCAGACAGCCCCAATATCTGCAGTCCAAGGATCCTTTCATTCAGATGCACAGGGCACTGCCTGGAATCATGGTCCTTGTTACAGCGAAATGCAGGCACTGAATATCACATGATAATCATACATGGTTATATAATTTCCACATCATGTCATATGAATTCCTGCTGCATAACTGAGCATGAATATTTCTGGGAAACACCAGTGCCTCTATCATATGATAGGACAGAGACCAAAGGGCATGCAGGAAAGAAAAGTGTGCCCTGGATATGAACATTAAAAAGACTTGATGTGGCCAATATGGTATGGGATGTGCATCCATTCTCTAGGGATTGATTAAAAGAACAATATTTTTTAGTCACAATATGTCACAACAAAAAAAGGATCACATTTTAAGTCAAGGCTACTGGTGCAGAACAGAGCTGATGTGGACCTGGGAGGCATAGTTAAATCCATGCTTTGACAGACGTGGGACTGTTCATTTAACAGATATTATTTGCTACATCATCATATTCTGTGTTACTTACACAAAGGAATTAAGTAAATTGTCTTCCATGAACAGCAAAAATTCCAGTCTCCTTTTCTCCTTGAAAAATACAGAAGCCAGTAAAGAGCAACTCAACATCATAAGCCCCATTATTTGTATAACAACAGTTTCCAGGAATTCTGATTCCATGACAGAAAGTCATTGCGCTGGTCAAACACTGGAAAACATTTCATTAGCTTATAGAGCTATTAGTTGATCTCCATCTTACTAGGTGTACCCCATCATAACATACCCCGTAATTGAACTTGCCCTTGAATACAATCATAGAAGTCAAGCTGTTCTCACTTTCTCTAACAGGAGGGTTTTGCAACAGCCACAACAACATGGCTGCAAACTCACAGTGCAAACACTAGATTCTGCATTGCACAGAGCCTTCACTGTATGATGACACTGGCATAGTTGTATCTGTGGAATCTACCCCTGCTCTATATGATTCCTAAGGAGTACTGATAACAACAGGACTTGCTGGGACAACTTGGGTAAGCAGGTCACTAACACTCTAATTGCAGGTAGTCATGACAGGCAAAGACTCTGAATACTTGAGGACTTTTATTGTCTAATTTAGTCTCAAGAAATTTTCCTACTTGGTGTACAATCCCTTTCATGAGCTTATCAAGCTAAATGATAAAGTAATTTAAGTTACCTGTCTCAGCTTAGTTCCTCCCAATTAGAAAACTGTATCAGAATTACATTCCTCAGGTAGTCTGCAGCCATCTTCTAATTTCCAGCCTAAGTTTATTCACAGCCAATCTTATTTCCTTCCTGCCACCATTTGTCTGTCTGGTCTATTTGTGACTCAGTCCTTATTTATGACTCACCAGTGTTAAAGATAAGATTTGTGGCTTAGCGAGTGGCCTAATTGCCCAAGCGATGATTATATTAGAAATGCTCTAAAGGAAACATGTGAGTGCCCTTCTTAAAGTCCAATTAAGGAAACATGTTTACATCTAAACAACTGTAAATAAAAAATTTTAAATCCATTTGATCTGGAGTTTTCTGGATAAATATTTATGCTATGTTTGCTCATCAATGCAGAAATTTTCTTCCTGATCCTCTTGTTTTACATGTGTAGAAGGAAAAAGGCAAGTTAGTGTGGATTATATGATGATAGCACCTTTCTCTGTTTCATTAGCCTGCAGTTGTGAGAGTGACCAGCTTTCATGATGTCCGTGTTAAGCTGTGGTTCTTACGAGCTTGGTTCAGCCAAGGGTACGTGGGCGACTTGGCAGAACAGCTGGAACAAATGGCAAAAGTTACCTTGATCATCAATCCGAGGGAGCATGTTCTGGCTTGGGTTCGCCAGCTCTGCCCCATAAAGATCCGACTGGAGTTTCAGCTGCTTCTGGATGTTTGGATAACAGCAGTGGACAGCAACATTTTTCAAAATGTGCTTAGATCTCAGTTCTGCAACAGATAGATCATGTTGGAATTGAAGGCTTTGCAAGAGCAGAATTAAAAGGTCATATAGCCTGCCTGGAGCCCAAGAGCAGTTACCCATTAGTAGTAGTTATTAATTTTATTATTCTTGCAGTACAAGCTAAACACTCCAGTTCTAGACAGACAAGATCTTTGTTATCCTCAGCATCGTAAAAAGCCAGAAAAAATGGCCAATCCTTGTCGCCATTTGGTGAAGGAATAAGAAACATTTTCTTGGAAGTGGTTATCTTTTTTGATGGCAGTATGTCTAATCCCAGTTTCAGCTTCACTATCCACCATCTATTTCATGAATGTTATTTTGGGCTCCATCCTCAGCTAGCATAAATCAAACATGGTGTTATGTCAGTCAGCCAAACTGTGCTGATTTATGCTTGTTGCGTCACTTCAGTGAGGACAATGATGTTACGCCAGCTGACATCCATACAGGATCTGGCCCTCAGACACTGTCAATGCCATTTAGTACCACTCTTCTCTTTCTGCTTCTTTCTTAGTGCAGGGGGATTATTCTGGCTGACTGCAACCAGGAGACAGGAGCAACTTGGCTCCCTTCCTGCACTCAGCCTCCCCAGCTCATTAGATCCCAGAGAAACAGGGAGATGTGGGAGGGGAGAAGATCCGGCCCTTTAGAGGTGGTTCCATTTATAAATATTGACTTTAATGCTAATTTCATGTAGTTGCTTGTAAAAGTCTTTTAGGCTGAAGCAGAAGGCACACTGCAGATGGCAAGGATATTTTTCACAGTTTTTATGGTGGATAACAATATACTTGACATTTTGCTCATTAAATGTGAGCCTTGGTATGTGAGTAAACATGCTAGGCATCTGCGCTCTAAAATTACCAGTGTGAAAAGCAACAACTCAAATGTTTCAATCAATAAATGTACAGCACAGAAGCAACATTCAGCAACTTTCTGAATGCTGTGTGCAAAGGCGAGGACTGAGTTTGCATTATTACATGGAACACTCTAGAACCAACAAGGAAAAAATAACATATTGCTTTGCAGTCCATATTTTGCAGCAAGAGGATTACATCCAAAAATCTCTAAAGTCAATGTAAACACGTGGTAGACCATACCCATCAATTTGTGTTTCTAGAGAAAATAACATGTGCCTTGTCAAGCCACTAAACTACATCAGAAAAAAGGAATGGAACCAGAATAAGCTGAGAAGGTGGAAGAGCTGGTCTGTGGAGGAAAAGGCAGTTTGACATTGGGAGGAACAGTAGACCAGGACAAGAAGAGGCAGAAGGACAGATGTGTGGTGCAGTGTGAGCAGTTGTGATGAGTGACCAACCATAAGGAGATCAAAGAGAACAAGTGCCACAAAACTGGTTCTTCTTTCTACCACAGGCAGTTTTCTGCTGCCCATCTTTGGATTTTGGTGCATTATTAAAGAAATAAAAAGAGAAAGGATGAGAACTCAGATGAAAAGAAGAGCTCAAAGGATAAGATACCTTAAGATCTAGTACATGCTTTTTACTTGTCTTTTAAACGTTTTGGAGCTATTACCTTGAGATGGCTGCAATTCTGAGCAGTAGTGAGATAAAACATACCCGAGGAAAACAAAATTAACTTAGGACATCTTGTGGTGTTCACAACTCCAGACTCCTCCAGAAACCAATATCTTGCACGCAAAGACAAATTTAAAAAATAAAAGGTATCTAGATTGAAGTAAGCAGAAGACTGATGTTGTAGTTTTACCTATGGATTTATTAGGTATTTTGGCACATTTCTTTATGAAAAGAAAAACAATTTGTTACTTAAATCTGTATGATGGAAATGGGTATGAATAAAGTAAGCCTCACCATATGAAAAAATGATTTATTTTAAAAAAGCCAGGAGGATTAATGTAATGCTGTCTTCTTTGTTATCCTCCATCTCTCACAGCAGTGTTGGTCTATACAGTATGGGTTTTCATTTCACAATATACATAGATGTCCTCTCCCTTTTCTCACTCCTTCATCTTCTATCGGGTCTCCCACTTAAATCTACCTTCATCTCAGTGTAAAATTCCCGTTTTCTTTGACAGCTACTGTTCAAATCATGTGACATTTCTCCCTTTTCCTCCAAATAAACTTCCTTGAAACCTTTGGTACCTGCACAGAGCTCTTTAGTATATCACATCATGATGTAAGAGATGCTTTTAAAATTTAAAGATTTGAAAATCAAGCTGAAATGGAAACTCTGATATGAACTTTGCTACACTACTTCTTACCACAGTAGAGGGTTCTGCCAACTGAAGCAGATGATAAATTCCTGTTAATGTAAGTGGAGATGAGGTTAGATCTCTACCTGGCCAAACTAAAAGAGATTGGATGCATTTTACTCAAAAAGAAGGTAAGTATTCAAAACCTTTGCACTTTTAGGCCCATTTGTCACCCAATCCAGGAATCTTCATATTGAAACCACATTCATGAGGGTTTTTTCCCCTATAGTTGAATGAAAACAAAAACAACCGACGAAATACTGAATTTGTTACAGAATAGTTTAAGCAAGTGGCAGTCTTACAACATATTACACTTAGCAAGATCCAAAGAATTACTGAAATCCCAGAATGGGGTAAGTTAATTTGCATAATAGATTGTACATCAGGACATCTTCCTGATATTTGAGAGTTTGTTCCTAAAACATCTTCATCTCTCTTCTTAAGTACTCTGTTTTCAGAGGTAGGCCCAACTCTTTTATATACAGCATCAATGCTAACAGGAATAACTAGTACACCGTAGATATGAAGAGTCCAGAAATTACTGTGACAGCTAGGTATGTAATTTATAGTAAAGAAATCAAATCCATAGCACGATCAGTCTGGTCAGATTATTTCTGAAGGTTTAATATCAGATTTCATGAAGCAATGGCCACCATATGAGGTTAGCCAGATGTATAGATGCCTACATCAAGGTGGGCAGAGACCTAGACCCTGACATTACCTTCCTAAAAGGGGTCTGGGCAAACAGAAAAAATAGGATGAGAGGAGCAAACCTAGTGAAACAAAACAGACCTCAACACTGAACTGAGACCCACTAATTAAGCACGTTAATTCAGGCATACATTTTTCTTCTGAGTCTGATATTTCTTCATGAAGTGGTGTGAATTTGCAAGTAGTGTCAAGTGAATCTCTGAAGATCCCATTGAAATCAATTGCACAGAGTCCACTGAAAGGAAATAATTTTCCTTCTTTGTCCTCACTTGCTTCAGGAACTATGAGGTAGGTCCCCCAGAAACCTAAATCAACATCTCATAGTTCAGGTATCACACAACCTCTGCCAGTTCAAAAACATTGAATTGGGATTAATATGTCTTCTGTTTTGTGTTATGTATCCAGTTCTGGGAGCTGAAGCAAAAGAATCTGGGGAATAGAAGAAACACATAATTGGTCCTCTATTTGTAAATACACTACTGTGCCTTCACTGAGGAATCCCTGCTCCTGGAATAACACTGGAAGGCAGGAGGTGTTGCAGCCACTTGCCAAGGTGGGTTTGGTGTGAGGAAGGGTGACATAATCTAGAATTTGCATATGCTGTTACATTTTCCTATAAATGCTTATAATCAGTTTGTTGTGATGAATGATCTGTTCCACTGTTAAATGTTATCAGGCCATAAGTCCTCATTCAGCAGGGAATTAATAAGTTCACATGCTCAATATTAATATATTCGTTAGCTGACAGCAGGGCACTCAGAGCATGCGACGTTTATTCCAGACAGATAGCAGTGAGATGTTTCCAATAATCCTAACAAGAAGACTTGACATCATGACATAGATTCTATAATTTAGAAGAAATCATGATTAGTGAGCTGTGGCATCTGCTCTGCATTTCTTAAAAAGAAATCCTAGACACTTGGAAGGCAGAACTGAGGATTTTTTGCTAGCTATCAAAAAATGGACATGCTGCTAATGTGGCTTTTAAATGCTAAATATTACTCACATGCATAAGATCCTGAGAAGCCTGAATGGCACAATGTCAGTATCACAGTGTGGTTTGCTGTGACCTAACAGCTTGTCCAAATAAAGCAACTCCTTTGGTAATAAAGCATTTCTAACTGAGAGCCCGGCATCTTGTTCTAGTTGCCGCGTTTAATATGCAGGCAAATCTCAATTACCATTTACCAGCCTGAAATAAATCCAAGGTACTGCAGCAGCTTGAGATACCTCCACAAGACAATGGACACATATTCTGGGTCAGGATTTCTGGTGCCAGTTGTAATAATGTTGGAAGATATATAATGTGGAATCAGAGGTAAACAGTGCCATCATTTGGGGATTGACATCCATTCCTGAACATGGCAAGTATGTGCCCTTTGTCCATACCAGCACCATCCTTCTGAATTGCTAAGGGAAAAATTGTTGCCTCTGGAGTTTTGCCACACAAAACACATTTAGTGCTGGTTTTCAAAATGCCTTCTTTTTCTCACCTGAGATGCTTTTCCATGGCTGCAGTCAGGTGAGAAATATCAGCACACCATGAGCACAGGGGATGTGAACAAAGAGTGACTGGCATGTCTCTTGAGGAATGGTGGCATATGCATCTTACTATTGACTCAAGTACATATAAGGATGAACTATGTATCAACTAGATTCATTTTTATAGATAAATACACTAAGTATCTATCACGGGCATCCATTTTCCTCTACATGGAAGAAAAATGCCTTCAGAGTTTCTGGACAGAGTATCTGTAATTCCTTGGTAGTATTTGGTCTTGATAGAAAGCTGATCTAGCCTGTTATTTTCAAAGTTCTTGAAGAGATCAGTGCTGCAGATCTGGTGGCACTTAGCACTTGACTGACTGGACATGTGAATGCAACAGTGGTGGTGCTGGATCAGACCAAGGACACCAACCTGCTGTCCTTCCTGGAAAGATGGCCAATACGTAGATGGTCATAGGAGAACATAGTAGCAAATAAAACACAAAATTATATTTTCTTCAGTAGTTCCCTGTTCTTCATGTTTTGTGCCTCAAGGATTCCCTGCATGAGAGTTATCTTTTAGTTTAATGTATTTGCCAATCAGATTTTGAACCCATACAATTTTTAAGTCTTCATGAAATCCTGTGATTAAAACTGAGAAACTACTCATTATGAGTTACATAATGTGGTAGCTTGGTCTATTTTAAACCTGTTGTCTGCTGTTCTTTTTTGATATCCTCTGGTTATTCTATCTGAAGAGAAATCTGGCACTATTCCGTGTCCACCTGTTGTCTGCTTTGTTACTCAGCTCTTGGAAAAAAAGGGTGGCCTCCATGGGGTAGATATTAGCTCTGCTGCATCCCTCCCTCATTCAGGCCTTCCCGCACTGCTCAAGATATTTTACACGAGGCTGCTTGTGCTGTGAGGGTCCTCTTATCTACCTCCACTTTTCCCTCACAATTACTTCTTAATTTTACATGCTGGGAGAAGATAATCTTTCTAACTAGACACATCCAGAGCAAGTATCATGGGAAAAGAGAAGAGGATAGGGAAGAAGAGAGCAAATTTCAGAAAGCATGCCAGAAACAGGAAAATCTTAGCACAGATTCCTTCTTAGGGGATTTCTGTGTGGCAAAAGGAAGATGGAGGAAATGCAGCTGCTCCTTTTTCCTAACCCAGACCCACAGCTGTAGAAGGAGGCATTGCAAAAACATTGGAGTTTATCAGCTCCCACACAGACTCTGTCAGCTGGTGGGTACCTAAAGAGGCAGTGTGGAGTAGGTATCCAGGGAAAACATCGTGAGATCTATGCTCTACAGAGAAACACAGGACATCCAGGGATGAAAACAAGGACAAGAGGACCTACACAGATTCACCTTGAGGTCTGCACGTCACAAGGACTTGTGAATTAAAGAAGGATGTGGGTTAAGGCATATCTCTGGATGAATTTGCTCTCTTTATGGAAGTTACCATCATTCAGAGCAGAAAGAAGCCTTTCAATGCAGGACCTGCTGGGTCTACATTAACCTACCTCCATGCCAAAACAAACATTATTCCTGCAGGCCCCTCCG
Organism: Anabacerthia variegaticeps; assembly: GCA_035583185.1. NCBI lineage: Eukaryota > Metazoa > Chordata > Aves > Passeriformes > Furnariidae > Anabacerthia > Anabacerthia variegaticeps. Next base: position 80,697,883 of record JAWWEW010000078.1, read on the forward strand.
TGCTACGTGAGGAGTACAGTTTCAAACCTCCCCTTCTCCAGCCACTTTAGGCACTAAATGCGAGACTGCGAACCAGCTTCTCGGCTGGTTCAGACTGGCTCAGCTCCTTCAAAATCAGCGGAGCTCCACTGCCACCATCCAGTTGGGGCTTTGGCCTCATATCCAGCCTTCAGGTCTTTAAGAAGGCAAGTTGTACATGTTTTTAAACCTGTTACGGGCATCCTTTATTTTGGCCTTCTGTTCTCCCCCTTTTCCCTCTCTACTGCAACCATCTCCTCCTCGTATCCTCAGCTACCAGAGCTCACATAGAGGGCATTATTAGTTACACTTTACAGGGGGTGGAAAGCACTAAATCACGGGTTAGGAAAATAAAGTTCTTACCCTGCAGCAATCAGAGGCAAGCAATACTTCACCACTGAAACACGGCATGTGCAATGGTGCATTTTAACTGGATTCCAGTGCACAGAAATATCCTAAATTATACTCACATCCAATATCTTGGATTTTCATATTACTAAAACATAAAACTGTCACCACATACATTTGGGGCTTAAATCATGTAGAGATGATATTTTATTGCATAGAATTTGTTTGCATCTCTGTGGAAACCTGGCAACTGTCCCACTAAAGTCCAAAGGGGCAGTGATAATTTAGGAAAAAACTGAGAAACAATCCAAGAAAACAAACTACATAAACTTCGTTGTCTAATTGCCTTTTTTTTTTTTTTAATATTGGAGGGAAAAAGTCGTGGAAGAAAACATGATTAAATAAAAACTGACCTTGAGTAATTTGAATGATAGACCAAGCAGCAGCATAGGATTTTTTTTTGCAGGAATTGACCTTCACCCTGTTTAGGTTCCTGTTTGGGGTAGAGTTAACTCATGTACAGGATTGCATAAGCTACCTGTAAGTGGTAGCACTTGAGCCTGCGGGAAAAAAGTAGTTGCCGCTCCTGTGCAGCCATGGAGCAGGTAAAGACAGGCAAGTGTGATGCCCTGGGCTTTCAGCATGCAGAAAAAGGGCTGCAGAAGCTTATGACTTGACTATGATTTCTCCTCCTATGCTTGCTACGGAAGTGTGTGGTTTTGGATATACAGTTGCACATCGACTTAGCCCACTTGGTTTGGAAGGAGTGCTTCTAAGACAGGAGATAAGAGAACGGTGGTGGGGACAGGCCCTTTCTGACCTCTTCAGGTGGCACAGCAGCAACCAGAAGAAGACATGAGCTCAAACACCCTTCCCTTGGAATAAAGGACGGGGTAGGGAATAATGAATTACGACCCTCAAATGTGAACTCACCTCCATGAGCAGCACAACTATTCTCTCATACACAGCAAAATCCATTTGGTGAAGATGTTCTCAACCAATCTAGGGGGCAAGCTTGCTGTCTGTGCCTGGGAGCTCTGTGCCAGACCATGTGATTTTCACTTCTATATTTTATCTGAGCTGGCATAACATGCCCAGTGTGAAATTTGATGGAAAAAGACTCTGCATGAAGGGTCTTGAATTTCATTATGACTGGACTTTGATAAAGTAAAAAAAAAACACCACCAAATGAGACAAATAATGCATAAACACCTCTGAACAACATTCCCTCCAGAGCAATAGAAAATTTGTTTAGCTGATGTTAATTTTCATGCTTCTGTGGGAGAAGTGAAAAAGGCATGCTGAAAGTGATATTTTTGAGATACCACTAATAAAAATGCAGCACAAAGTATCACCTTAGTTCTGTGTTCCTGCTAGAGAACACACTTTTTTGTCACAGGTTTTCCCTGTCTCTGCACTCTGTGCACACAGCTATCACCAAATACACACTCTGAATTATGATGCCAGCATAGCTAGCCTTTATCAAGACCAATTCATTCTCCCAACTACACTTCATGTAACCAAGTTGTTCTAGCAGGTATCTTTTTCTTGCCATCACTTTTAGTTTTGGGTGGACCCTACCACAGACAAGCAACTGCGTTGCTGGCATCCTCATGAGTCACAAATGGAAAGGATACCAACAACTGTTGAACCTGCCCGTAAACTCTGTATGTGCTGGTCTGGGGCACCCTCTGACTGGAGCACTCATTAGTCTTCACTGGGAGAGGTTGTGTGAAATGGAAGCCCCTCCCAGACAGCTCTTCTCCTATCCTCCCTCCTTTGCATTTTGCATGGGAGAAGCCATTTAGACAGGGTATTGCCTGCCAGCATTTGTCCATGTCTTGTGTGGTGCTTATCTCAGTCAGTTCCTCTTTTTGCATGCATTGTGTTCAGGAAAGGATGAGCAAGAAAGCATACCCTGGGCAGCTAGCATAAAGCACAAGGGAGGTAGTTGTTGGTAATAAATGTCTTCAAAATGCAGGTGTATTTTAAGCATGTGCTTACCAAGCCTACTTCACGTGCTCTGTATAACTAGTTTTCAACCCGGGTGACTACAGGCGTTTGTCCTATTATTGGTTGCCCATCCTTCTGCGTTCAGCTGTAGCCTCCTCAGATGCCAATGTTCTGAAGAACTTCTCTTCCTCTTCCCACTAACTTCCCACCTTTACAAGTATTCCTGCTTTAGCACGTCCTTGCTCCCCACAGTTTCTATCTTGAGGATAGGAGGCACCCTGCTCACGCTGTCCCTCCCCCTGACCGCTCCCCATCTTGAAGGGGACAAGAGCTTCCCTGCCTCTCTGCAGCAGCCTGCAGGACCAGTGCTGTCCACAGCAGGGCTACCTGCCCCCTGGTACTAACCTGCACATTCTCCCTGGTGGAAAACACTACTCCCATTGAAGAACAAGAGCATTTCCATCTTCTGCTGTTCTGCACTTCCTTACTTCTCCCCAGAACTAGTGTAACTATGGGGGAGGGAGGCACAGAAAAAGCACTCCCTTCTACATGGAGGATTTGTAGGCACCGTGTGCTGTTGTTATATAAAATTTTATGAGTGGATTTGCAAATATTGAGCACTGATATAATATCTACAAAGGTGGAAACTCTGGAAGAAGGGCACTGGGCCAGACGTATCAGGGTAAGAGAGGAAGGGGAAAGGAACATATGTGAATCTATTAGGCAACCTGTGTTATCTTCCACTGATATTTTATGTAGAGCACATATATTTGTGAAGTGTAAAATCCCAATAAAAGAATGATCTCAGAAAGATGTCTCCATATGCATATTTATTCTTTTAAAGAGAGTACATAGCTATAAAACACTCCAGCCAATTTTTTATTATTATTTTGTTAGAGTGCCTGTGCATTTCTTTGCAAAATGAGCTAATAAAGCTAAGAAAACTGATGGTACTAGTGCTTGGACAGCTATCAGAGGAAAAGAATAAAGTATGAGTGTAGGGAGAGAACTGAAACATTTCCAGAACTCCATTAACAGAATGCGAAGTGGTTTCAGAGAAGATGAGCTTCTATATTAGGAAAGCTTTACTTATTTCCTCTGAGATTCTGCCAGTCCCATGGGAGAAAGAAAAGGCAGTGGTGGGGGTAGGAAGAGAAGCACAGAAAATAGGCAGAAATTGGGAGGATTATGGTGAGAAAAATATCTGCCACTTTTTATGCAGGATAAAGAGTATCCTGTCTGAGCATGAGAAGAGCTTTCTTTAAGGAGCACCTGCCACACAGTTTTCCTGCAGCCTCCGAGGACTGTGACCAGATGGGAGACAACAGTTTTCATCCCTCGAGTCAGCGGTGCACAGTGAGCACGGAGGGATTACACCGACCTACACACACCCACACTGCAGTGCGAGCACAGCAGCAAGGATATGAAGCTGCGAAGAAAGTGTGCCCACGCTCACTCCCACACTCCCACCCCTCCTCAGAGAGGGGGCAGGACAGCAGGGCAGTCAGAGGTTAGTGGGGAAGTGTCCTTTTAAAGACCGAACCGTAGCATCAGGAACTGCTAGTAGCTAAAGTGACAGCAGCAATTAAAGACAGGAACAACCAACATCTGTTGATAAGATGTGCTGCTGCAAGTGAGATGTATTTACAATAGCTGAAAGAGATTAGAAGAAATTTTCTACACCTCCCCTCTTACTACGGTTGACAGCTCTCTTGATATTTTAAGTTTTAATGTCTGTACTCTTTAGCTAGTAAGTCCTCCTTGTTTGTGCAAGTCCTGCGTGACAGTGTGTAAAAGAAAACAAAATTTCGAAAGACAGGCAAATATGATTGTAACTGCTCCCCCCCCCAAAAAAAAAAAATAATTAAAAAATGAATGAGTTTGTAGCTGGTCATATTTCTACTTCTTTCTTTGAAGACAAAAGGGAATCTAATTTCTAATTTATGCCTTTTATGTGGGAAAGTGGATCCATGACAAAGAAAGACCTCTAACAAAAATAAAAGAACTGAGGGAGGAGAGGTGGAAACTGTTTGCTGTAGTAATAGAGAGATCATAATTTGTTGTACAATCAAAGCCTGACATCCCAACTGATATCGTTCCAACACTGGTTCCTGTACGCTCTTTCCAGTCTCCTTCATTGCTTTCCTCTTTTTTGGTTACCCATGCCCCTCGGTGTGCTCATCAGACATGGCTAAATTTATGGCAGCCCCGTTTGCTGGGAGTTTACACTTCTTTTACATGGATGAAAGACATCAGGCAAACTACAGTGGTAGCTTTGCAATTGCCACATCAGTGGATGGGGCAGGGGCAGGAAAGAAGTGAGATGCAATCAAAATATAATATGAAGTGTAGCATTTTAGAATACAAAAAAACCATTTCCTTATGCTGCAAAACAGAACAGGCTTCTACAAACGCATATAAGAGGATCACTCTGTGGTCTACCATGAGAGATCAGACATCCAGTGAGGAATTCCTGCAGTGGATGGAACAGCAAGACCCCAGGATAGAACCATTGTTGCCTGAAAACTATGAGGTCCCAGACTTCTGCTGAAGCATTTCCCACCCAATCCCTACAATACCTCAGTAAAGTACTTGCAATGCCCCTGCTTTTCAGCTACCCGTTCCTACCTCTCAAACATAAGAGTATTAATTAATTAGCTCTCCCACCTGCTTAGGATAGAGAACAAAGTCAACTGAGGGAGGAATGCAGGTACTACAGTAAAAGAATTAGTACAAGGAAAGTGGAATTTAATATGTGGATTTAAATCGTGTTAAAGATAGCAAGGAGAAATGTACTGCTATAGAAGTTTAAAGGAGCCTATCAGAGTAAAGGCAGAGCTACACATCAGACCAGCTGTAAAAGGAAAATTCTGACTGAGCTCTTTCTTGAATTGATGGTTGAATTCAGTGCACATTTTTCAGTCCTGCTTTGGTACAGATGGGTTTGATTTGACATCTTCTGGAAAGAATCCATGTTTCTTCCCCAATTATGGAACTCCTGAGTGACCATAAAGCTCTGGTCTGATGTAGCCTCTGTGTTGCTCATCACTACATATCCTCATAATTTCTGAAATATTTTACAGATGTCAACAACTCTAATGTCTTCCAGCCATCAGTGAATTACCCCAGAATGAGAGACTTCATTCTCATATCCGGAGCTGAACACCATTACTTTAAATATGAGAGATGGAAGAGTCCCAGGTTTCCCAGACTAATTCACAGTTCTATGGCAGAAGACCCATAAAAGCTAAACAGGGAACACGGACAACTGTTTCTTCCTTGTATGATGATTAGTTCTTAGACCCTGCAGACTTTACATATTTGTGTTATGGCTAAGTCCTCAAACAACCTCAGTAGTTAGTCATCTAAATTCTGTTGCAATATTTAGGATCTTCCTAACAGAGGCCTTTAAGGTGAAGGGCATTCCCTCAAAAGCCTCTTCCATTTGTATCCGCTGGACAACTCTCCCTAATCTCATCTATTAAATTTTATGTAAAAGAAGAGACTTTGTTCCTTTCTATCTTTATATGAGTTAGACAGGGGAGCAAATTACAGTTTCTTTCACATGTTGCATAGGAAAGAGCAGGTCCAGGATATTCTGGTTCCAAAGAGACATACTTGCAGAAGCTTTCTTTCAATAGCTATTTATTTTTATCCTTTGCTCACGATTAGCTAAAAGGAGTTCATGTACAAACTGATGGTACAGCAGAGATGCTAGCCAGAGCTAGGAGAATTTCCTCCCCTACTGAATGGCACAGCAAAGAAAATGTTCAGAGTGAGATTCAAGACCATAATCAGCAGAAATCCTTACCAGTCCCTCTATACAATTAAAGGAAAGTAATTTGTTTTTATTCATGATAACATATATTTATATCAAATAATGTCTCTCCACTGGATCATATGATTTTGGCAGTAGGATAGATAATCAAAGCTAAATGAGAAGCAGTTCAGACAAAACCAAATAGGTGAGGTTTTTAGTCTTTCATTTGCCATTAAAAAGAAACTTTATTATTCAGGTCAAATAGCAAGTCCTGATGTTATTTGTATCCTTGTGCTTTTTTAAGCTGCTGACCCTACCTTAATGACAGTCCATAAGGAATTTCCCTTCACTTTCTTTGGAAGGAAGGCCAAAGCCCCTATAATTTAGGGGCTGCCTCAGCTTCACACATGATACCTGAGCACATAGCTGATCTCATTTCCCTCGGCAGCTTTCTGACAGATAGGAAGCAATGTACCCTATATCTCTCTCAAGCTTCTTTCTGTTCTCGTGTCTAGGAGTTTAATATTACATGGTGCAGCAGGTTCATTGGGAATTAAAGTGCAACCAAAGTATAGGTCAGCTCTGTCCTATCACATAAGACAGCTTGCAATGAATCACACATTTATGACCTAGTAAAACCTACACACTGTCTATGTTAAAGCTTGGGTTTGAAGCATATATGCTTTGCATTGTCCTTTAGGAGTAGTAAAAATTGATTGCTCTTTTTATTGCCCTTGCAAAGCTGCCATGACACCAGATTCCTGAACAGAGACAGGCTGAACAGCACTCAGCATGTCTGGGAAGCAGTGGTACAGGAATAGCTTTGACATTTTCCTTCTATCCTGGGAACGTTTCACACAGTTTTCACAATAGTACTCTAGTGACCTACACTGGCAATTATCAACTCCAGTGAATGGTGAATTTCCGATTTGTGAGTATTTTCAGGACATAACCCAACTTTGTTATGCCCCAGACATAACAGTGCATGTAAAATGATCTATGTCATCACCATGTGTAGTTATCTCATCGCTGTTGAGTTGGTCTTCTCATAAAAAATCAATTAGGCCTAACTTTTGATCAAGGTGCAGTACATGCATCTGTTGTCACACAAGCAAAAGTGCACATGAAGTTGTCTGAAAGGACTCACAAGACAAAATATCCCATTTATTTGTAATGGAAGTATTCCTACACTTCCTTGTACACAGATGAGTTGAGAGGTGGGGGAGAAGAGGTGGAATGATGGAGAGGCAAGCCAAAGGAAAAGTAAACCAGCTTGTGACCTCTGATCTGAAAGACTAAAACTTATTTTTATTTCAGGAACTTAAAATGGTCACAAATAGACTTCTTTGTTTACTCAGACCACGAGGTATGGTATTAGATATACTGAGGGCTTCCTCAGTATAATTTCTTCATTATTTTTCTTGAAGGTTGTTTTGAATTTCAGGAGAGAAACAATTTTTCAAAACATAAATAGTAAAATACCCAAGGCAGTTGAGGAGATTTTAAAATAATTTCCTTAAGAATGAGCATATGAATACTTTTGTCTTTCTTAATACTAATCATTAGTTAAAACAGGCACACAGGTCACAAAGGTGAGGTGATTATGAGTACCAAATCATCTCCACTGAGTTTAGCTGAATTAGAAATCCTGCTGGCTGTATTTCTGTTCTTAGACATTTACAGATTTGGGCTGTTGCCTAGGGAATTGGCCTCATTAGGAAACTGTATTGCATATAACTGTGACTATGAAGTAATTTATACAAACCATGACTGGCTATTCTTCTACATCACCGAACAAGAGAAATCCTACTTGTGCCAATTCTTATTTAACTCTGGTGCTAGAACATTGGATGGACAACAGAGAAAGAATGTGTCACATCAGTTACAACCATATAAATTATAAGGAATTGTTAAACATTCTATATCACACGGAGAAAAGCACTTCAGTCTAGAAATACTAGGATTGTATGGGTGTCTCAGATAGCACTTCATTTTATTCAATGAAATTGTCTCTAAGCAGATAAAGACATGTAATAAAAGCATCAGTTATGTCAACAGAAGTTATATATATATATCTGTGTATATCTATATATATAGTTTTATATACACACACATATATATGTAATTTTTAAAATGTAACATTAATTTTAAATGCCTAGAGACATTTTCATTTCTTTATAAAAAACCCAAAACAAAGCACAGGCCTTCATCTGAGTCCAAGACTGGAAACTGTACAACAATCCAATTTTTATCCAAGTCAGAACCTGGATAGTGTTGGTTTCTGCAGAACTTTATTCTTGCATACATCCAATGTTTTACATAAACACATACTTTTCAAAAGAATCTATTTAAACTAGGTTATACTAAATCACTCATAAAACAGATGACATTTTTTAAAATCAATGTAAGAACAACTTTGCTGTGTAGGCAAGCCCTTAAAGAAGCGTCAAATGTGGGAAGCAGAGATTGTAGATGTATTTATCTGATAGTGTTAGCAGAGAGGTCTTCAACACTGCTATTAGTTTAGAGCAGTAATTTGTCAGCATGTCTAACTTTTGGAAGGGATAGGTCTCTACTCAAAGATAGCGATCCTCTGACTTGCCACCCAACAGAAAAATCAGGCTTTATACATTTTAAACTTGCTAAGATTCTTCTAGCCTAGTATGCCTACATAGAAAAATAAGCATAACTACCATATATGTACCTTACTGCCTGGCCTTTATGTCCACCAAAAACGTATGTACATGTTGCCTCAAAGAGCACAACAGATCCATTTAAATCTGCAATTACAAGGTGCCAGCCTCATTGACAACTGCAGGATAGGAAAGCTGGTTAATGGAAACAGTACCAATATATAAATATCATGTAAATGCATCTGCAATATAAATACCACAATACTGACAGCAGACCTGCAAATGAACATGGGGACATTCCTCTGTCAACATTGTAAAATATGATTGCTGAATGAAAGACTGCCATGTATGCACTTTGTTTTGCCAGCTGTGCTTCAGCACGTGCTTCTGGGGTCATATAGCTCATGGACAATATTATGGGGCTTTTGGGAAGTGACATGTAGCCTGATATATCACAGTTCCTGGGTAGACTGTTAGGGAAACACAGGCATTTATTAATTGTGATTCTTCCTGTGGGTATTCAGTGCTGAGCTGCCAGAGGAGTTTATGATGCAGCAGGTGATGAGATAAAGGACTTTCTCGTGTAGGACATCTGCTTAATGGGATTGCATGTCAGTGGCTTGCTCTCCTCCATGCACAGTCACTTTGTGGCCAGCCAAGGGTTGGACTACTTCCAGCATTTACTCTCCATGGTGCCCAAAGTCCTGCAGCTTTACTGTTTTTGATATTTAGCACGTTCTTCCTTCCTCTGAGTATCTGCCATATGTGATAGAAGTACTTTTCTTTCACATATTGTTTCATCTGTTGTCTTCTGCTGAAGGAAAGCCAGGCATGATACCATACACTTTGCTTCAGGGCAAAGAGATCATCAGGGAGCAGCACTTGGAAAGCCTCCACATCAGGAGCAAGCTGTGATGTGCACCTAATTTTTCCAGAGAAAGATAGGCTGGCAGTGAGAATATTTGAGTTCCACCTATTAAAAAAGGAGAAAGTCCATGACACGTGGGCTAAACAGATTAAAGGTCTGGGGAGCTTTGCAAGGATGATAAGATGATGAGCAATAGCTTTATAAAGTAAGAAGGAATCTAGAAGCAGAGCAGGATAGAAATGGAGTGGCACTAGCAAAAAGTAAAACTTTGTTTTAAGGGCTGAATGGATTGTGGAGAGCTGATCTTAAAGATCACCTTATTTTGTGACCTGGGCATAATTCACAGCATTGACATATATTGAACTAAAAAAATCCTAAATTTTGCGTCTGTTTATCTTTCATAGGATTCTACTAGTGAATTTATATTATGATATGAATAAAACTGGTATTACTAATAATGTCAGCACTTCCACCGTCTCATTTCATCTTGTTTAACACGAAGAGGAGCAAGAAGTCCCTGAGCCTCTGGTTAGTTTGTCATGCACATCCTGCTCACCTTATAGGAGCATTTGGAAACTCATTGCCCAGCCCTTCTCTCTCTATTTCCATGTAATTGTCACCTCTTGGAAGGAAAACAAAAAGAGAAAAAAACAAAACACAGAAGCACAGTACTTGGACTGCCCTCTTGCTTTTTTTTCCACTCTTCCAGTCAGGCATGATTTTAACAGGTTCTATCTTGAGAAGTACTAAATCCAGAAACCAGTATTTTATGCCATCTGGAAGCTTGATACCCTTGTTTTTCAAATGGCTTACAAAATATATCTAATTCTAAATACTCACAAATTACAGGCTGCTAAAATTCAATTCAGAGCAGAATAAAACCTAATTGAAAAAGGTAAACAGAAAGGCTGTTTGCACCAGGCTGCAATGTACCAGGTGACTGGGAGAATCAACACAAAAGAAAGAGATGTCTGACATCTGCTAAAGGACTGGAAGACAGAAGACATTTTCCAGACACAAACACAACATGGAAATGTAGAAATGCTTGTGTAGCACCTGGAAAGAGTAAGGAGAGCTGTGCAGGTTTTAAGAACTGGGACAGGCAGAGAGAGTGTTTTGCAGCAGCACTCAGGAGCAGACGGAGGTGCCTGTCAGAGTGGGGGAGCCAGCAAAGAGGCTCGCAGTGGGAGATGGCGGCATTTCTATTGCGAAATGCTGAGGAAAGCTCAATAGGAGAAGAGGTGACAGTCATGGAGACTGGAAAGGGAGGCTTGGTAAGAGTACCAGAGGATGAAAAGCACACAGGTGAAGCAGGCTTTTAGCCACTCTCTTCACCACCCAGGAGAGAAGCAAGTGCAGGGGCTGCAAGGATGCCATACTGCTGATCTGCAGCCAAGAATAGGTAGTCCTTTGCCTTGGGTGCTAGGAAAGACTCCAGTACAAAACCCAGCCTGGCACTGGCTTTAAAGCTTCAGTGAATATTTATCTTTACTCTGTGTGTAAATAAACGTGTATATATATATACACACACACACTTTTTGTTCTCTTTCTTTTCAGAGTTGCAGTAAAAATAATCAACGACATTGCCAGATAGCCTTGAGCTTACTGTCTTCTCAAAGATTTGCACTGCGGGTTCCACAGCATATCCACAAGTACGAAGGGTGAAAGGCAAAAGAATATGCACAGTAGAAATAAATAAAAATAAAATCCAAATAAAGTAAGGGCTCATCTTTTCTGCCCTGTAATTCTTGGGTGTAAAACAAAATCAAACTTGTGTTCCTGAATAAAAATATTTGCAGTATAAATTCTGAAAAATAAATGAAAATGAGGAATACTAATGATTGCATAGTAGGCAAGAAAAAAGAAATAATTCTGGCTGAAATTGTGAGGAGTTTTCAAGAACTGGGTGAGAGAAGGAAATTTTCCACTGTCGGAAGTTTTAGGCAGCCATTGTGGAAGTGTAGAATTAGGCTGAGAATGTCTCTTGGTATTGCAACCAATTGCATCTTCCAGTTAACCTAATCCAAAGACAGTGGTAGGCCGCCCTTTTGGAAAGTTTGAATCTGCTATACTAATTAACTATTTTCAAAGAAATACATTAGACACACAGATTGAGGAAAAGGTCCCTGACTTCTGTGAATGGGTTAATCTTGCGTCCTGTGAAGGAAAGGGATTTTTCCCACTGCTTCATCTGGAAGGAGAAACCTCCACCCATACAGCTGCAGCTTACTTTCCAAACACAACCAAATTATTTTAAAAAATTAATCATTGGTCCTTAGATGCATCTCCAGATGTTCATATTGAATTTGCAGTATTTAGCATACTGAGCCTAATTGTCCATTCAAATCACCCTAACTGAGGAGTGCTCTGCTTGAGGAAGTCACCATATGCCAATATTAAAGCTGTGTTAAGTGACTAGAGAATCAAGCCTACGCTGTTTTACTTTACATCTCTATGCATTGCTCTAATCTGAGGGAGAAATAATTGCAAACGTTTAAACTGTGAAAGAATAAGGAGTCATCAAACCTTCAATCATATTTTAATATGCAGTCACACTCTACGTTCATAAATAGGAATTGGAATAATTATAAAGACATCATTTTTAATTGTCACTCATCATTTAGTTGACTCCTTAAGTAGAGCACACATTTAATTAATGCCTTAGATTTTAGCATCAATTACCACATTAGATGTTCTCCCATACTCATTCCATCTGCTGCAAGTAAATACTTTACCACTGCACAGTTATACACCCATATAAGATCCTGACCACAAATTTTTTCTGCCTCCTCAAAGACCTATTGTATAGCAAGTGAAAAATTTTGCAAATAGGTACAAAAAATAAGTTTTTGCTTGAAATTAGAGATGCTTTCTTATAAGCATAAGGAATTTGCTCAGCTTGCAGGTACTGGTCTAGCTAAGAATGATATGTTGCTCATAATGAAGATGTAGAGTGCCCTTAGGCTCTGAGATGCCAGTATAAACCTCTTTGGATTACCCAACACATGGGGCATAGGGCACCATTTTGTTGTTTTGTGGTTTCAAGTCTTTTTCAGCTCTCTTGTATTTTTTGATAGCCAGTTGGTTCTAAAGACTTCAGGTGACTTAGATTTGACCATGCTCTTCAGGAAATTACATCCCCTATTACTTAAATTTACTCTTAAACCGTTAAATGCACCATGCATTAACTCTATGAGCAATGGTCATTGTGCTGTTGCCAGGAAAATCTTCTGGCAACTGAAATGGGGAGGAAAAATAAGACAAAGGAATGGAAGGAGAACACACAGGTGACCCCAATTTGGTCTGGTCCAAGATACAGGAAAGGGGAAGAGGGAAACATTCCAAGTGGAGGAAGATGGTCAGAACATGCTGATAGTGCTCAAGAAAACTTGCTCCCCGAGGAGCTGTCAATACGGCACGCTGACCATTGACCTCTTCTTGGACTGGGGTCCTAAATTCATGAAAAAGATCAATTTTACCAACCAGCCCCTCTGTGGCAGAAGTTGGAGGCCTTCCACTTCTGATTCCTACTTTCTCACACCCCACAGCCCCATGCTGACCTTTGAGAATCACCAGCACAGACAGAGGGAGTACCTAAAGCATTCAGCAACCCAGTAATCTGCCTGAAGCTAGCCTGCCAAATGGCTTGCAAGCGTTTTCTGGGCCATTTACTGCAGCTCTGAAGTTTTTCAAGCATCCACAGCCTTTAGGTGCAACAGTCGGTGCATCCTGGGAACACTTCTGCAGGGAACAGGTAATGATGGTCTTTACCCCAGTGATCACAGGGTGTTAGAAGAGAAAGGAATGTGAGCACAGATGGCTCCCCAAAGGTGCCAGAGGCACACTGACAATTATCTCCCCAAACACAGCACCAAATACTTGTGTTCATTGTAGTTAGCTTTTCCTCTCAAAAGCAGTTATTTCCTCTAGCAGAGTCCAGACATGTGAAAATCCCACACTAACCCATGGTTGTCTGTTGAAGTGGCATCCCCAAACTGGTAATCTCTATTATGACTTCCCCAGCATCTGCCCATTGGGTGGAATGACCTGAAAATCAGGAAGAACAATGCGCCCCAGGATTCTAGTCAACACTGGCACTCCTAATTGCTGCCCTGCACAATGGGTTGCTGTGTTACCCCTGCTAGGGGCTTCCCTGGGAACACTGTCATCTTTTGAGTAGTCATTTCAGCCTTTTAAAGTCACCTTAAATAACTAAATAGTATGACCTTAGCATTTGCTCATCACCCAGCAATTTTTTACACTAAGACAGACTGCATGTGTTACAGAGATGTTTCGTTCTTTAAAACAGGGCTGTAGCTTACTTAATTGGTCATATAATTTTAAAACAATAGCACAGATTTGGACATTCATTTAAGAAGTAGGTATCCAAAACATTAAAAATAAATACCTATTAAGGTTATATTTTATGGTAATGATGCATTTATAAATTTTTATAGGGTTAAAAGAATGTTACAGGCTTGATATGATGGTCCAATAAATGAATGTGCTGTGTAGAATAAGTACTTTATGAGAGAATGCTGAAACTGGGCATGAACTGTGGGAATAAGCAACATATTGACTTGATTAAATTTGTAACAATTGATTAAGTATTAATAAACTTTTATAAATAACAAGTTCAGCCTTATTTGAAATGCAATTTTACTTTAGAAGAATTTTATGAGCAACCAAATACCACAGACCACAATATAAGTTAAATACCTATGAAAATGGATGTCTCTTCAGGAATTCTAAAAGACCAGTGCCCCTGAATATTTAGTTTCACCATTTTATGTTGACTTGTTCAAGTGCCAAAATCCCTTCATTGAGGTTCAATATACTGCCACCCAAACTGCTGTATTTTTAATAACCACAAACCTCAGATTTTGGAGGCAATTTGATCACATTTCACATTCATTTCAAGCAAGGCCTTTGAACTAAGCTGCTTCTGCTATGTTTAGCCTTTTCAATTAAGTAGTAGTGAAAAATACCCATTTCTTTCAGATTTTCCATATCCTTTATCACAAATCTAAGCAACTGTCTTGACTCCAAAACACAAGGATTTATAATAAAGTTCAGTTGCAGAAGTCCTCGTTCTGACCACCCGTAACTTACCAGCTGAAATGATATTTTTATTTTGTTTTTCCTGTCATCGGTTCTTTCTGTTACTGAATGAACCAGAGTCTAATGTTCTTAGTACGTATGAATAACAAACATAAAGATCTTGTGAGAAATAGGGGACAGAAGTGCAGTAAATAGGAAGGATCCACTGAGTATTATGCCCAGCTATTGACTGCTCTTGGAGAGAGAAAGAGCTACTGAAGAATGAAGAGAACTGATCCTTAGGGCTAATGCTCTGTTTTACTGCACTGTCACTATCCACATCCACATCCATTTCCTATTGGGACAGACTGGCATTTAGTGTGTCTTCATTTAAATGTTTCCAGATTGATAAAAACAGAACAAAAGCCTCAAGCACCCCATCTGAAGTACAGGTACTGACAAAGGTGATATTTCTTTGCATGAGTTTGGAAGAAGATTTGCTCTGATATTCACTTTTCCCTTTCCCACATCCATCCTTGCCTTTTTTACCCAAGTGATGGCTGCATTGTGATCAAGCTCTCTGTGCTCATCTACCTCCTTCTAGCAATTCTTGGTAACAGGCTGAGCAGAAATGGTGCAGGGACAAAAGACAGAGTCAAAAAGCAGGAGATACTACCCAAAAGCCAGAAGCTGGGCATTTCCCACTGTTTCTGAGACTCATTATTCTTTCTGTCCACTACATTTATTGCCATGGTGTTTAGGAATTTCGGCCCTGGATTCCCATAATGAGCTATTTCTATGAAGCGCTGTATAGAGGCAGAACAAAGAGATGGTACTTGCTTTAAGATCTTACTGTGGACAACAGCAGATGGTGATGAGCAGACAGAGGGGGAGTACAGGAAAACAACGAGACAACTGTGAAACTAATTAGGATTGTAAAACTCTGGACAAGTCTGGTCACAATAGAAATATTAGTGAGTTTGGAGGGTACATTATTTCAGCTTCACAATCAAAGAAGCAGCAATCTGAATAAATCTACAGGCAATGTTTTATATATCCTTGTTTCTGAGAAGGAAAAATCTAATAGACAACACCTCAGATCAGTATGGATACATACAAAATATGGAACCTCTATATGAAATGGACACTTTTATTTCACTTTTTTGTTAACCTTGCGTTATTGCAGACAAGCCAAAATACAACTCCATTTTATTCTACACTTAAGGACAGTTAACTATCCTTTTCATTAATTCAGACGTCCTGCAAGGGCCAAATGAGTGCTCTGATTTTTCCTTTTTTTCCTATGTGGCAATTGTGCATTTCTCTATGGCCATGCTCACACATGATACCAATTGTTGCCATTTGCAGGAGAGTACTTGCTTCTTAAAATTAGCACTGTCCTTGTCACTATGATGCAAATTATGCTTAATTTTTAAAAAAGGAAACAGATACTACTGTATTTTAGTTTAGAAATGACAAACTCTGCTTCTCTTCTCAGCACCATTTTATTTTTCCCTCAGACATCCATGTGCTGTCATTGTCTCTATGTTAGTCACATCTCAGAGATGGCAAAATTAGCTGAGAATTTATAAATTGCCTTTATATCTTTGATTGTTTGGGCTTCAGATTCCTCCCCAGTTCTCCTATGTTCCATCTTCGTTTGGTGCCATCCATCACTTGTGCTCCTTGCTGTCATCTTTGACAGAGAGCTTTTAGTTAGAAATATCCATTCCTGCAGCTTTCTCTGCATTCCTAACTTGCTTCAAGTTATTAGTCTGTATAAAGCAATGTGGTCCTTCTCTGTGATTTATCTCAGTAGGCCTTGGAACCATGCTAATCACCAAGTTTTGACTGTCTGTGTATCAGGCAAAGGAATGTGTGGGTAGCATTTTTCTCCGCGAGGAGGGAGTCCAAGAGTCAGCCATAAGGATATTATTAACTTTGTGTCTTAGGTTAAAATATTAACATGTTTCTTCCGTGCACTGAGAAACGCGCCTGAGGATTTTGCCTAATATTCCTGGCTTCAACAACAAAAAATACCCACAACTGGAGCTGCAGCTCGATTCTACAGCCCCCAAGGCAGTCACTGATCTGCTAAAACAACCACGATGTGAAAGTGTTTTTAATGTAAAATATTCCCGGAGAACATCACAACAAGAGAGTTTCCTCCCATATGCTCCTTCCATTTGATCTGATGTCCCAGCCATGGTGAGCAGAAGTCTAGATGACACAGGTGTGAAAGACAAAGTAAAAATCTGCCCATGGAGAGCCACCTTCCCCACACTGGGGAGTGGGAGACACTGACCATCCTGCCTTTGTAGCAAATGCTTAACATCTTTGAAGTCCTTTGCAAAGCCGGTAGGCACTACTTAACTTTCTACTTTATTTTATTTATTCTTTTAATTCTAGTTACCAGGTAACTTTCCACAGATCAAAAGAAGAATTTAGGGAAAAAAGGCAGAACACTATTAAATGTGTGTTACAAATTTTGCCAGGTATATTTGTATTTGAAGTAGTATACTAGAGCAAAAACAACTTGTCATATGGATTTCAATAAATGTTGAAATATATGTATAAGAGATATATATAACACAAATTTATTAATAAATGCATAATATATAACATGTTTTTATTTCTCTCTGTATGTGTGTGTGTGTATAAAGTGTTACTAACAGGATGGGGGACGAATTTATTTCAACCAACTTTGGCCACCAAAAGGCTAGGTGTCTAATTCAAAATGATTGTATAAATTTCCCCTATAGGCAATGAGCATGGGTGACCTCCCCAACAGACTAGACAGGACTAGATTCCTCACTTTTTGGACAGCTTGGTGCATGTGCAAATAGTACCATCTGATAAGCTCAAATAAAATGTATAATCTAGATGATTCCAGAGGAATTCAGATCTTAATATACCTTCTCATGTGGTGCCCTAAAATTTCTATACAGGATCAGATCTGAAATCAGCTGCATTGATCCATATTGCATTGGCAACATCTTCACCAAAATTAGTGATACTTTAAACAGAGTAAGGTGCTGCTTGGCATCAGTCCACAGGGCTGACACGGAGTAAGGCTCTATACTGAAGTTTTGTATACATCCTGTAACTTATGTAATATATATTGTGATCCTGGCATCCTCCAGTTATGTTGAATACCTTTGTGCACAAGGACAAAGTCAGTGTGAAAAAGTCTGGCAGCACATTCTCCAGATGTCATGTTTGCAGCAAAGACAGAAACAGCTTTCTGAAGAGAAGGGATATCTGAGAAACCCTTTGCGTTATCATCTGTTGTAAAAAGTTGTAAGAAGATGCCAGAGGCCTTTGATTGGACCTGAATATCATGTCTTCAGTGGAGTGAATCATGTGGCTGTTCATGAATCCTCAATTTTACCACCTTTGGGTTCTTCAGAAGCCATCCGGCATTTCTATCAGAAAAGATGAATCCCAAATTAGACAACAGTACAAAACTGCACCTGGAGACACTCAGACTGGACATCAGGAAATATTTTTTTACCAAGAGAGTGGCCAAATACTGGAATAGGCTTCCTAGGGAGGTGGTTGATGCCCAGAGCCTGTCAGTGTTTTAGAATCAGTTGAACAGTGCTCTTAACAATGAGCCCACATGAGCACTGTAGTCTTCTGTTCTGTTCTATTCTAAACAGTAAAAACAGCCTAAGTGGAATGCCATTTGTCCTGTCATTTTCTCCAGTATTCTCAGTTTTCTGATAAATGACTCAGCAGGAGCTAATGTTGAGTTACCCTGTTCAGTATTTCTGAAAATGTACTTCCTGCTTTTGCCTTGGTTGGCTTCAGTAAGAAAGAAGTAGATATTTTATCATGAATGAGCATATACCCATGGCATTTCTTCCATCTGCCTGTAGGAACACATTATTTTGCAGTCAAGACCTGAACAAAACTCATCCACAGCAGAACTTAGAAGAAACTATTGGGAACATCAGCTTGTAACATCTTTAAAACTGACTTTGGACACACGAGGAAAGATAGCAAATACGGCACTGTGTGCAATTGCCTTCCCTTTACATGAATATTTTTCATGTATATTTTCAAGAGTCAGTTGCAAATTTTCAGTAAACAGTAATGAGTATTGCTGTGGATTACTTCCTGTATCTTTTTGGTAAATGATTTTCTGGCCTCGAAGATCCTGAAGGGGGAATGTTTTTAGTGATGACTAAAAGGAAGTACTGTGCTCCTCTTTTGTTCTTGAGGGGAGGGGGATTTTCCCCACTGTTTTTACAAGATACTGTTTTTATGGGCAATTACTTGCCTTAGTGGTGCACATAACACTACAGTATACAAAGCATTACTGTCTAACCTCCTTGTTAATTATGCTAAGCAGTACAGCTGCTTTCCACTAACCAATAAAATAAAACGATATGGCTTGCTTGCCTGAGGACATTGGCTTTCTGTGTCAAAAAAAAAAGAAAAAGGAGGAAAAAAAAAGGCAGAAGTAAAGTTTGACCTTTAATCTAAAGTTTAGATATGTGCTGAGGGTCACTGGCAATAGGGCTTTCACACATGCTCCAACACTGCTGACTCCAGCATCAGCATGGCTACACATCAGTAACCAGGGCTGGAGATGAAGCCCTTCTCTCTCCTTCACCAAACTGTAAAGTGCATGCAATGTAAGGAAGTGAAACTATGGTTTGAGTGTTACCGACAGTGCATGATAAGGTTGACAAGCTGCTCTATTCTGAACACTACTTCCCAGGCACTTGTGGAATTTGTGGAGGGAACATAAATTTATAGGTGATGCCCCGCAGAAGAGAATTTCATCACAGCCTGAAATAAGCATTTTTGAAGAATGGCTAAGTAAAGCTAAAAAAGGCAACTCCTTTGATGCCATCTGGTGCTACCCATTAATCAGACAACTATTCTCTTTTAATTAGGGACTAGCCCTGGTACGCCTTGTTATATCAGTATATCCACAGACACAGATACAGAGAGCTCTTTATGTTCTTAATTCCCACTTTGGCCTCTACTATGAAACAGTTTTAAGGAAAATTATTTTTCCACAGGGATAGTAACTGATTTTAAACCTTTGTGGTGGTTATCCTTACTCTTCAGGTAGACTTCAGTAAAATAAAATACTTCTCTAGCCGTAAGCTCAGGACTAGACATTACTGCTACAAGGACACATTACAAATCAGTGTGCAGATTTACTTTCCAAGTGCACATGTGATGAACCTGAGATGCAGAGGAACTGTGTTTCCCAAATTCATAGTGGTTGGAAACTGTCCTCCTTTTTGGCTTTTGAAAATATGTTGCTGAAGAACATCCCTACCTCTGGTGGGAAATGTAGGCAAGTCTTTCTTTCCCTTATAACGTAAAAAAAATCAAAACAAACAAACCAAAATCATTGTGGTCGTGATGATTATCTGGGAATATCCCATCACCTACAAAAAACTGCTCTTCTTTTTTGTGGGCTTTGCTTTGTCATTGTGTTGTCAGAGAACTTCCAGCAGACCAAGAGAAAGACCCTTTCTGGGTCCATTTTCCAGATGCTTCTGAGATGAAGAGGATGATTTTCCTTCTTGGCCCTTTTCCACTCTGTTAGCTGGGCTGCAGTGAGCCATGTTTATAGTTCACATGGCTGAAGATAATCCCAACAATACACACAGTATGAGGAGAGTACAGCTGGGCTGCTGGGAAAATAAAACATCGGAGGATGAAAAAGTAGAGGAGGTGGGGGTTTGGGATCTTCAAGCTTTTCCCCCTTCAGCCAGGGTAATCAGTACAGTCATAAATTAAAAATTTATTCCTAGACAACACATAAGTTACTCAGAAGTCATCATCATCACAGGGCTCTTGTTCACAGAGTCCACATTTAGTTGGAGGGGAAAAAAGCTAGTCTGCTAAGGGAATTGTTATTTTTATCAGTAGTTAGTCATTATTTGTGGTCTTTCCAGATAAGAAGGCAGAACATATTACAGTACTTATCACCAACATTATCTGCCATTAGACACAACTGAACTGGATTATTGCTTCTATTTTTTTTATTTGTTTACATTTTTCAGTCTCAGGGCAGTTACACAGCACTCAGCTCCACAGTTTCCATTTTTTGTCTTCCTAACTGCGTATAAATAATTTTTTAAGCAACAGCTTTTTCAGAAATTAAAGTTCATTTTTGACAAGTGTGTGGTCTTTGTGGCATTAAGTGCAATACCGGTGTTGTGCAGGAAGAAAATCCTTTAAAATTTGTCTATTCAAGTATAAAATAACATTGATACATGATCCTCATTAATCCAGAACTGACATTTATGATCTGAAACACTGTAATATTCATTAATACTATTTTTTAGTGAGAGAATATAAATTATATAAGGTATGGAATGTACTTGATGGGTTTTTGTTCTACTTTAAGGCCAAGTTCAATAAATAGTGTATAAATTATATTGGAAGAAAAGTATCATTGAATATCATCGAAGCCAGCATTGCATAAATTTGTTTGACATTCTGTCTTTTCTCTGTTCAGAAGTCATGAAATCTCTCCTACTTTTGCCTGTAAATGTCATTTGTTGCAAAAATTTGCTGGCTGGTTTGGGTAAGTGGTATGTCTGCCCGTAGTTATTTTCCAAGCAGTTTGCTCTGGTTATTTACTGGCTTTATCACAGTGTGTTATATCACATAATTGTAGCACCTGGACTAGATGACTGAAAATGTTTAACAGGATAACGTTGAAGAGGGAGAAAATAAAAGGGAAAATAAGCCAGTAAACCAACCACCACTTCCAATTTCAGATCAGATAAATATTTTAAAGGAACAAATACTATGATCCTACAAACAGCTCAAGTAACAAAAGCTGCTGTCCTACAAGAAGCTTGAAGGTTATTTGTTCACTCATAGATTTGTAAATCTTTTCACCATTCAGCCAGCTCCTGGGATAGTCCCAAAGAATGTTTATCAGGCCCCTACAACTGTAAAAATCCCTGAGTATCTGTCCTGGAACTGAGTCAGACAGGCCCCTGAACAGCTTCAAACACCAAGTCTTTTTAACTTCCTCCTTCAAATCTGTACAAAACTTACTTTTCCTTAACAGTGGAAGTCCCTCTTTCACTTCAATTCCCACACACTGTTTAGTCTGGGACTGTACCAAGGTATAAACTCTATCAAGGCAAAAAATAGAGACTAGACACTTACATATTCTTTCTCATATTCCTTCCCTTTAAGGATTGTTAGGATGTATGGAAAACCTACTGCAGGCAGCTTTTGTCTTTCCAGAAGTAACCCACTGCAATTTTTCCTTCCCCCATCAAGGCCTGTATGGTAGATGGAGAGTATGACAAAAGTCTGAATTGATCACAGAGTAATTCACATGAAAAATAGCACTTATATTAAATAAAGACATTGCTGAATTATTTCTGAAAGTAACACTTTTTTAAAAAGGAAAAAACATACAAAGAGCATATGAAGGTGCTGTATAGGTATGATCTTATTGCTAATTATTGGAGTAATTTGTAATTTATTTTCTGGCTTATGAATTACAAATTTCAGTTGAAGTCATAGTTTCCCAGCTCACTGATTTGTGTCCACAAAATTAGTATAAACCACTTATTTGCTTGTGTGTTTAAAATAAATTTCTGTACAAAGGACTAAGGCCAGGCAAAAAGGCAGTGGCTGGCTTTTGAGCATGAAGTGGCTGCACCTCAGCAAGGGCCCATGAGCTAGAAATGTACAGGAGTTGTGACAGGAACCAAACTTGACCTTTTTATTTGTTCCAGGAAAATCTTATTCATCTGCAACACCAAAAATGTTCCCTGTGCTGCTTTTGTTTCAGTAAGGCTGAGAAACAGGAATACAGCAGGAGTAGAACAAAAGCTATTCTTGCAGATTTCCCAGCTCAGCTAAACAAAGGACCAAAGGAACAAAGGCTGGAGAGCCCCTGAGAAAGCTTGGAGACACCCAGCATGACCTAGAGGCTTCAGGAGCCTTGTCCATGAGGAACACGAATGGGAAGGTTAGGCTTGGAAAGCAGCAGGATCAGCCTTCAGTGCAATATTTCTGTACTGCTGCTTCCCGCCTGGGCTGAAGCAGGGAAGAGCGAAGTACGTGACTTTTTGAGGCAAGGTTCTCAGAGCCCCAGTTTGGTGTACAATGCCCACAAAGGTCAGGGACCAGGCAGCAGAGCTAAGGAGATTGCATGGGATATAAGCTCTCAGTAGACGTAGCATTCTGTCCCTTATATAGCAAACACTGCTAAGTGGATAAGAGAGGCTGCTGGAAGGTGGGTGTCAGGGTGCTGGCCCTGTTTCTGCAGCTCCTGCCTTGCAGCTGATGCAACTGGCTCCAGGCGCTGTCTGTACCTGTCTTTCCACTGCAAAGGCCCTTTGCAGTCCTAGGCAAATGCTTTGATATCTACTGATAAGGAAGACACTTCAGAAGTGATAAGTGTTAGCATTTCTATAGCTCAGCACTGAAGGATGAAAAAGTACTTGGTACTGTTACCTGTGCCAGAAGGATGCAGCAGTGTCTAAGTCACATCAGTCTGCAATTATTTATAAATTTTTTGTTTTCATACTTTATGTTTGTTGACATCCACAGTACACTGTAATAAGATTCACCCAGAACATTACTATAATAACATTATTACAGCTCATTTCTATGGTGCTGCTGTTAATATTTAATGGAAAATGAGACAGGTGTCCCATTTTATGAGGCCATGTTTCCTGACTGGATAAACAGTGAATGCTGATGGGCTGAATAGTTTTGCCCCTACATGGTAAAGACATTATTGCTAAGGGAAATAGGATGTCTTGTATTCTCCAGTGTTGCCCCAGTTTAGGAAAGGACAGCATCTCCCAAGCTGCCTGACAATCCAGTTCACTGTGTTCAGCTACCAGCTTCTGTGCCTCAGAAACTACCCCATGAGACTTCAGCTGCATAGCAAATAAGTAGAGTGGGCAGCAGATCTAGAGCAAGAAGGAAACGGTGCTATTTACCCTTGTCTGCGTCAAAATTTATCTTCTCTAAAACTACAGCAGGGAGAACCAGAAAAGTAGCATGCAGTTTTGTTCAGCTTGAAGGAGGCAGCTGGCCTGCAGGATCAGAGCATCATTGGCATCTGACACAAGTCAGTAGAGCTCCAGTGCTGGGAAGTGTTGGGTAAGAGTTTGCCTAATTGCATGGTGCACTCAGAGACTCCTGAAATGAAGCCAAGATGAGCATCTGTGCTAGAAATTCAACCCCATGATCAGGGTCTTCTTTGTTCTGCCTCTTGCAGAATATGAGCTTTTATTTTAGGTTTTAGCTAAAAGGCTTTTGCGTTTGTTCTAGGATGTTGCAAATGGTCTAAGAGAAAATAAATCTTTGGACATTTCAGAAATGAACATCTATACAAATGCAGAAAAACTCAATGACCCTTGTTGTCCTGAGTACTTATAGCTATTATATGTCAGAACTATAAAAAACAAAGCCATAATAGTTTATGGTGATATAATACTATGTCACATGTGAACATAAGATCACAATGTGCCCTCCTGCTGTGGCCATTTTAGCCCAGACACTATGGCATGCACATGCAATGGTACCCTCTTGTTTCTATCTCTTCATGTCAGACAGAGCTGTCCAGCCTGACTTATTTTCCTCAGGTACTAAGGTGTTTCACTGAATGAGTCCCTCAGGGAGGAACCTCATTAAAAGCCCTCTTTGTAAGGTCAGTAGGAGCCTGGAGAAACTGAGCATCCTTCAAGCAAACCCAGAGATGCAAGAGGCCAGTGAATTTTTTGAGGTCAGTCTTTCTTTCACCAAATTGGTTCCTATCTGCCTATTATGATGGTGGCTGTGATGAGTCCAAGATTCTTAATGTTCCAACGAAAAACCAAATGGGTAGTCAAACCTCACCAAGTTCACCTAAAATGAGGCCTGAAGAAAGAGACAAGCTAGGCCTCATGGGGATGGACCTAGTCACGCTAGCATGGGCAACACACCTGAGCACCAAACAGTCCATTTATTAGAGGATAGTAAAATGGCAATGGCCCTGCCAGAATTTTCCTCCTCAAGGTAATAATCTTTTTATTTTGAGAAATCCTTGTGGGTGGCTCCATTTTTCCTCATCTAAATTTGATTTCCAAATACATAAGTATACATAAGTAACTCTGCACATCACATCTTAAGTGACACAGTCCTTTGGTCCATAGAATATTTGCATGAGGGGTTTCCCACTTAAAAATACTTTAAAATTTACTTTTGTACTTAAAAGTCTTGTTTTAAACTATGGGATCAAACATATGCAGTGAAATTAAATTCTTCTCTCAGAATCCTCGGTTATGTTTTATTATTCTTACACCATTTGGAAAAGGAGATTTGGTTTATTTTCTCAGGGAGTTTTTACTGGTTGCCCATTATACAGTCTAGGTGTGGAGGAAAAAACTAACCATGTACTTTATGTGATTAGACAATGGGCCTGGGAGAAGTCAGAAAACAGGACACATGTGAAAGGGGACACATCATCAGACATGGCCTTTAGATCTCAGGCAGTTCATAATCTGAGTAATCACCCCTTCAATGATCTCTGTCCAACACAGTTTGACCATGTCTTTTTTTTTATGAGCAGCCAGTTACCGCCTGTGTCAGCATTTTGCAACCTGCCCTGTCATTTTCGTTATAGGAAGATGGAGTTTCCTGCGGTCTCATCTGTGTAACTCTCATCCCCAACTTTGAAAGGTGAATGCTGAGTGTAGTGGAACTATTACTTAATTATCACATGAGTGGTAGGAAGAAGGAAGTTGTTGTGTGATGCCTTGTCTTAAATTTCTTGGCCTCATTTCTTTCCTGTTTCCTCTCAAAACAGAGCTTTCTTCCACCCAAAATGAAATTTAAAAAGAACAACCACAAACTTCAGCTCCAAAAATTGCAGTAGGAGAATAGGAGAATGTACTCTGAACAGCATCAGTTTATAATTAAACCATTTGTCTTTCACAAAAGGTGTCAAGGCTGTTCTTGTAGGATATATTATTTTTTATAAGCTGTTTTTTATGTAGATTTCTTTTCAGTTGGAGAACCAAGTATTTAAACACAGTCAGTAGCAGCAAATAATCTCCTTTTACTACTACTTTTAGATGATGCATTTGGGACTGGCAGACTGCAGTGTTCTTTCAGCTAGTGGTTAAGATCATCTCTACATGCAAATGTTCCTCATAAATAGCTCCAGGATGTGCCTCTGCAAGGTGCTGAGCAGCCTCAGCCCTTACCAGTATAAAATGGGAGTCTGGCAATCATCTCACCTCTCAGGATCATGGCCATGATTTCTTTTTCCTTCAGTGGAAGTGCTCCTCAAGATACAAAGCAATTCGTAGTTTGAGCAGTGTTAATTTGAAATCACTATTCACCAGTTCTTAATTTTTCCGAATATCCGGTGACTCAGCAATCAAAGTCACTAAGCCATCCACCATACTAGAGGTGATGGGACACTCCAGTGGGCATTTTATACTATCTGTCACTTTGCCTGGTTTCGGCAGGGTGCCACTATCCCATTCTTTTCTTGGCTGTCATAAAGACTAAGAGATCATCACGCAAAAATTCTCAGTTCACCTGACCTCATGAGTCAGAGCCTCGGAGTGGTGTACTTCACCATAGCCTCATCATAGCATCCCAGAGAAGACATGGGTGATGGTTTGTAGGTAGCTCAATGTATCAGTGCTTTCTGCCCTCTAAAAACATTTCGTTCTGTCCACCTCAGCCCTTGCCATCTCTTAGCTTGAATCTACTGTCTCTCTGGCTTCTCAACTCACAAGTTATGAGAAGTGTTTTGCCATGTTTTCTTCCCTTCTATAGCCAGCACTTCCTAATCATCCAAGTGCCTCGCATTTTCTACAACTGGCCTCTAAGACAGTTGTAGCCTCGGATGCAGGGCTGGGTATAGTGGCTATGATCACAATTTATTTTTGGGATGTAGGAGTATGCCCACATCTCAGCAGCTGTGAATGCTGGCATGTGTTGGGGATGGGAAAGGTTTACATTTCCTGGATTCCAAGGGACTGATTTAGAGCAACTCATTTTGAGGCAGTTGGCCAGATAAAACCCATGCCGACTCCCTCTGGAAACCTACCATCTAAAAACATCTTCAGCTTCTGGACAGTGTCCTCAAGAAAAGTAGCCTTTTCTTTGGCTTCTCCTTCTGTTGCACCTCCAGTCCGTGGTGGACAGAGGACAAAGGGCATATGCTGGGATTATGTGTTTATCTTTTGTGTATGTCTATTGTCTCTATGTCTTTTCCAGGTAGAGGACTCTTCTAGCAATGACAGTGGTGTCAACCCCATCTATCCTACCAGCACACGGGGAATCAGAGCTGTAGAGCTCAGCAGCCATGTGTGTTGATGGAGAGGTGATTTGGGGTTTGTGTTCCTTAGGGTCCCCAGACCACAGTGAAACAGCAGGTGATTAATTTCTGTCACTTTTTGGAATGGTGATGGGCCTGTTATACATTTTGCCCTAAGCCAAACAAGATATGATGCAATAATTAGGGGAACAATTAAAACTCTGACCACTCACTTTAATGACTGTAGTAATGACAGTAATGGCAGGACAGTTTGCCATCTCTGAGTATGCATTTCTTAGTGACATAATACATTTCAAGCTTAAAAGCACCCTTGTGGTTGTGATAAATGAAACAATTCAATGAATTAAACATGGTGTGGAGAGAGAGATAGTTGGTGAATGTTGACTGATACTTGGTTCATGTAAGAATAAAGCAGCAGCAGCCCTGGAGTGCAAAACCCCTTTGTGCAAAGCTCAGCTTGTGGTTAGGCTTGCTCATGGTGCAGCATGAGGTGCTGTAATCTGTTTAAGCTGCCTTGCAGGAATCAGCTCTGTCTCATCTGCCTCTGATTTGCTGCATGACAAATGCTATCTCCCCTGCACAGCTGGGAATAGAGACATGTCCTGAGATCGCAGTTCATGAAAAATCTGGGTGGGACGGCATATATTTTAGAAATGCCCAATGCAAGTAAATTTTTAAAGCAAGGTCTTTTTATATAATATTTAATTAACAACCTCCATGTTACTGCATTTAATATGATTCACGGTGCTTATCAGAAGACTCCTTTTCTGAGGCAGGGATCATCCCTTCCCTTTACAGTTTACACAGGTTTTTCTTCACTGGTGTAAGGAGTTGAGAAAGTCCTTTGACTAGTTAGTGAGCAGGCAAACTCTTGCCCTTCAGTGTGTGAGAACGGGATATAAGATGGATCAAAACAAAAATCACTTTTTTCCTGTTCTGGAGCCCATCAGCAAGAGGCTGAGGGTGCCTGAAGATGTCAGAGAGAGTGAAAGGTAACCCCACATAACACTGCTGACCACAACAGAGGCTTTGAGCAAAAGGTGCACAGGCAACTTGTTACTATTGAGGGATATTTCTGGAAACCAGTGCAATCCTTAACATTTCAGAAGGATGTTTGTGTCCTCAGCATTAAGCTATGAGGGAATTGGACCATGCCTCTCTTTCTAGACTGTAAATAATTTGCAGGGGGAGCTGTTTTTATCACTGTGCTTCAAACAACACTCAGCATATTGCTGGAACCTATTATATAAGTAAATTATATAATATATCTTTGGCTAACTTAAATAACATGCTGAGCAGTCAGTAGCTGCAAATTGAAAAATGCCCAAGCCAAATTTGAAAATAAGGAGATAAAACATTAGATAATTCAGTTGTATTTATTATAGTTTTCAATTTTCTGTAGCAGCCTTGTAATAAAGATATTTGTGTTAAAATACCATTGTTCTACCGAAGACATTTCTATATTACTTACTCTATCATGTTTAATAACCTGTTATATGACATGCTGTAGTCATAACACTTTGTTGAAAATCTTCTGTAAATATAACATTTATTTTGATTAAATAAATGTGCTGGGGATTCAGTGTATCCTAGTGTAATTTAATGTTATTAATTCGCTATTTTGGAGCAGTTAATTGAATTGAACAGCAGGCTGCTTCAAGAAAATATGAAGGATATATATCTTTGTTTCTAAAACTTAAGGTAAACAAATTCACTCCTGAAGAGTTTAGTGATGAATATCTCACCCAGTTGAAGTTCAAAACAAGTCATATTTTCCTGTTTAAGCATAGTTTCTTGATAGTGCCAATCTGCTAGTTCTCAAAATACAGATTACAAAGCAAAGACACGATGAGCAAATTCTGTAAATCCATAGCAGATATGTTATGCTGGAGACACCGTGAGTATAAACAGATTAAAATCCATGGAGCTAGAGAAATGGAAGATCAAACTGTTTCATCCTTTCTTATTCAAGGATTCTCTCCTGAATGTGAAGGAAAGGTAAGTTCTGTACTAGAAGTCTGTGTGGAAAAGAAAAGAGAAGAAAAAGAGGAGAGGAGAGGAGAGGAGAGGAGAGGAGAGGAGAGGAGAGGAGAGGAGA
>JAWWEW010000078.1:80726995-81032183 GCA_035583185.1 Anabacerthia variegaticeps
AAAAGAAAAGAAAAGAAAAGAAAAGAAAAGAAAAGAAAAGAAAAGAAAAGAAAAGAAAAGAAAAGAAAAGAAAAGGATATCAGCAAGATCAACTGCTTTCAAAGAAAATGATGCCAGTGGAGGAGGAAAGTGGGAGAGCACTGAACATCAGATTATTGTGGGTAAAGAAAGGAAGGCAATAGCTCTCGTGACAAAAGGTTGTCAGTGGTTAGGAAAAGCACAGCTTCTTTCTTTTGATTTTCAAACATGTTGATGCAGATACCTCTGTGTAGAAGAGATGACAGAAGTCAGTCTCTGCTACATTTTTTCAGGATACTGATTTTTTGATGCACATTCTGTATACTTTGAATCTTGATACCCAGAAGGCATTTGACTAATAGAGTGGTGGGTAATGACCAAGATTGTTCCTGCGGGAGATGAAGGAAAAATGGTAATCTCTGGGCAAAACACTGCTTTAATATTATTAGTTACTGCCACATGAACACAGCTCTCTGCATCACATCCATGGTAAAAGGGAAGCTGTCACTGTTGAGGTTACCAGGTCAAGGTGTCCTTGGATAACTTGATCATTAGCTCCTTAGCACAAAGTTTGAGCTTTAATATGTATTACTTAGCTGCATATCATATAACCTCAATGTATCTGTGCTGCAGACTATCCTTATCTGAATGATTAACATTAGCTCATGAGTGGTGGCTAAAAAAAGGTGCAGGAAAGATCAAAACAGTGCCCTAATTAAGCAGCATCCCCTCAAACAGATTTATAATTTCAAGGTGACTTCTCAGACTGTGCTCCTCAGCCCAGCAGCAGGGTTGTTTGCGAAAGCTTAGATGGGAGCAATTGAGAGACAACAATTTGCTAAGGGCCTGATTCCTGCAAGAGGCAAGAGAGGAAATTGTGCCTTTCAAAAACTGTCATGCAGAGGGTCTGAGCCCAAAGAATAACCAGGGCTCAGTTTTCCAGAGAAGGGGATGCTTGTGTTATGCCTACCCAAATCATGAATTGAATTTCACATTGAGGTCCCATAGCATGTAAAGGGCAAGCATCATGCTCAGCTGGCATGAAGGTAGCCTGGAGATGGAAGTAAGGAGATCATTAGTTCATAACAACAAGGAAGAAGTGAAGAGATCTTATTATTTCTTGGAAAGTGTCTTTAGGGAGCTGGAAGAGGTCACAGGAGAGGCAAGATAGGCGACAGCTGGGGTCAGGGAAATGTTAACTGCATCCACAGCTCATTCGAGGAACATAAGGTCACATTTATAGTATTTGCTGATAAATGGTGAGGTTTTACTGTACATCCTGGACAGACTACCCTGTGCTGTTAGAAATCATAAAATAATTCAATAGGTGATAAGGGTGTAGCTTGACACTCATCAAGTCTGAAATCCCAGTTTCTTCGAAGAGTCACACCCTTCTGCTTGGACGAACTGTTGAATAATAAAAGCCTTTGGACTTGGCAATCAATGAAATGTGAAATTGAGGTTAAATGCCATTTCTTCAGTCCAAACAGTTGAGGCTGGTTGAGGTGAGGCAGTCGGTCACTGCAAGGGGGTAGGGATGCCTCACAGGGCCAACTGTTTCTTCCCTATTTGTTGAACCAGCTTCAAGGATTTTCAGGCAGACCAAAAGCTGAAAACTCCTACTTGGGCAGAAACTCCTTCTCTCCCCTATTTTGTTTACCTCACTCAAAACCCGTGAATTGTGCTTTAAAACAGTTGACAATGTGTAACCTTAGGAAGCCACATTCCCTGTGTTCGTACATATTTTGGGGCTTTGCTAATATGATATTAAAGTGTATGAGACACACTGGCTACCATTTGGTCTGAAGGAAACAACAGATGCCAGGTAAAATAAGAATCCAGTGCTGCCAGTTGCAGGGCCTGGAGGAAATACCAGAGATGTCAATGGAGTAGAGGATGGTGATAATTCTAGGCTATGTCTACACAGCTTGTCAAGCACAAATAGGGAAAGTCTGGTTCACCCCCTGACCCCACACTCTGCATTTGTGCCACCACCTCTGTGATATTTCTGTCAGCCTGTTGGTATGAACATTGCATAAGAAACTCTGAGCTATAAATTGGGTTTGCTTCTAGGTGAAGCAACATCAGAAGCCATGTAAGAAGGACTTCTTAGATGTAATTTTTGTCAGATATGATATATGGTAGTTGCCAAGGCAGTGAAATTTCATCTGCCCTGTCTGCACAGCAAAATATCTTCCTCAGGTCTTCCTTCACCCACCTGTCTGCAGGCCCCTCCATTCTTCCTTTGAGTCTCACATGAGCACAGGTGAGGGTCCCAGGGTTGTTGGTTAAGATGGACTGCAGTGTGCACCTGGACCACTCTACATAGATGATGTTCAAGCTCCAGAGGATTCTTTCTCATGAGACTTTGAATGGAGAAATGGGACCTCAGGTCAGACTTCTCCCCTGGCCCTGGAAGGAAGCAAGTTCCAGTGTTTTTCTTCATCAGTGGGAGAGCACACACAAGAAAGGTCTATGTTTTCCCCATTTCTAGGATTTTCTAGTAGATGGCACCTTATAGATAGTTGCTAAGCTTTTACTCCTCTGCTGCATTTTAGGTTTTGGCCTTTCCTCTTTAGTTTCCTGCTAGTTATTTCTTACAGAGGAGGGCTTTTACCTCTCCTTCTTCAAGCTTTCCTCACTGTGCCTTCTGTAAATTCTTAATTTTAAAGGGGTTCTTCAAAGACCTTTTATCCCCTCTTGTACCTAAGTGAAGTTTAATTGTCCTCAGATAAAGGTAAAGGTCCTTACTGTTTCTCGAAAGAAGGATGAAACAGGAGCTTCTGAGGTCTTAAATACAAAGATGCACACGACTACAAAAACTATGGATGAACTGTTTCAGATGGTAGAACAGGAAGCTCTTCATAACTCTGGCTTTATGGAAAAAATAGCCAGAACCCAGGTAGCTATAGCAACATGCGTATTGCCACGTTTGAGGGAAATCTAGTCCTCATAATGGGTAATTCAATGAAGTAAACAAAGCAGATCCTAAGTAAATCTAATAAAACTATTAAAACTAATTTAAGGTTAATATAACAATATAAAAATCCCTCACACAGCATGTGACAATTTTTAACTCTTCAGCCTCAGCAAACAGTTAGGCTTATCACATCGCCAAACTGTGTTAGAAACAAACTGTTTCTTAGAAACCAACTTCAATTGTCAATCTGATGCTTTATGCACACGTGCACACACAAGTGCAGCCACATTCCACAGGCACATCATGTCTGCGTGTGTTGTGCCTGTGCACATGGATATATCCTGTAATGCTTTTTAGAAGTCATGCTCCTCCTTGATCTCCATCATACTATCAGCAGTGAGTCCTTGCAGGTCATGCAGGTGCAGAATTTGTGCCCTTCTGCTCAAGAAACAAAGGCCTTTGGCCTTGCACTACACTTGGCCTGTCAGCAGCACAGGGCCTCGGGCACGTCCTGAATTCAGCGATGACAGGGCAGCACATCCTGTGGCTGGAGCTGCCTCTTTATGATATCCATAATGTTCCCATCAAACTCACAACCTCCCCTTCCCCCAGAGCTGGGGACAAGCTTCCCAGTGAGTGGAGGATAACTGGTTCCCTTCATCTGAAAAGTAGTGAACAATTCCTAAAACCACGAATTTACATTTTATGATTTTGGCCCTTTTTCCGCAGTTTCTCATTCTTGGAACTCCTTCCTTTTTTTATGATCCAAGCAGCTGCCCATTTTCATTTAAATCATTCCTTGAAACACACTTTCCCTGCAAAGCCTCTGGCTACAGATGACTGGATATGGCAGAAACAGCATTTGAATTCAGAACAAGGGTTTTGTTTGAGCAAATTGTTTGGGGGATAGCCACTTTTTATACCGCACCTGATATTCCACAGAGTATTAGCATGCAAACAAAGATTTATTATTCGCTAGTCATTATTTCATTATTCTTCTATTTAAAAGAGATCCACTCATCTAATCACAGCATCCAGGGAATAGAAACATATCACGTCATTTAGTGTATCAATTACAGGCCTTAAATGAGGATGAGCAAATAGTCATGGTGAGTGGTTTGCCAGTTTACCTGTTCTCTAGGGGGAAAAATGAGGCTCTTTCTGCGAGCAAATAAACAAGCAAGCATTTTTTGGTAATTGTTTGCAATCAAGAACTGAAGCGAGTATTTTTTCCCAGCAGAACTGGGAAAGTAATGCCATGAAGTAAACCTCATTTTAAAACAGGGAGAAAAAGTATTAAATTCTATCATTTTGAATAATCCCCTTTGCTTGATTTGTGGATGCTTTTCTGTCTGTATGTTCTCTAAGTTAGTTTGCAGAGCTATATGAGAAGGGTTCCTTTTCACAGCAATTGTCAATGCCACAATATTCCTTGTAAGTTTCAGCCAACAGTCAAAAAGCAGATTTTCTTGAGCTGCAGTGAAATGCAGTGGCAGAGGAGTGAAGACTCTCCAGGAAGCATTTGGAATGGAACACTTCTGTGCATTTCTTCTTCCATGTGCCCCTGCACACTCACACACATAGGCATGTGTGCACACCATGGTGCCACATGATTTGCCAGTGCCACCAAAAGCAGATGAGGAGGAGCAGGCCAGGGAAATGACCATCACAAGCCCTTTTGGTCCTGTGTGAGATTCCTTGCACAGAAAACCAGCAGTGGATTTACATACTACATGCAGCAGGCCAGACAATTACAGCTGTGAGAGGTATGCCCAGTTGTCTGCGTGGGTGCAGAATCTCATCTGAGTACCATAAATTCCTCCTGTGATCTGCCAAAATGGTGTCGATTCAATCCAAGACATCAATAATTGTCTTGTCCTTTTGGTCTCAAGGCTCTATGATTTTTCATCTACTTTCTCTCTCTCTGGTGGCCCAGAAAAAAGGCTGGATCATGCTGCCTTAACTGTTCCATCAAGGACTCAGTGGATGGGAACAGCCGTCCTTCCCTGAGAAGAACCCAGCTGAATAAAGTTAGCAGAACCATTTGACACTGAATAATCAGGTAAATGACGATAAGTGCCCTGTGGTGAGACAGAAATATTACGTAAAACAAACCAAAGCCTCTTGCTAAACATTTGTGTTCACAGGTAAATACCATGTGGCCACAGGCTGTCCGTTCATAAGGTGGCATCAGGAGGTCACTGTGCTTAGTGTGGCTGTTCCCCTTGGTATCCCCTTCCCACCGAGACCTCAGGGGCCATCTGCTGACCTTGGCCAGGGCTATGCTAGGGGAGTACTGTACCACATTGGCCTGAATTGCAAAAAGTTATTAAAGAATCGTGACTATCCCACCTTTCCAAACAGTAAATATGTGTGCATGTGTGTTTGTGTATGCAAAATAGGGCAAGTATGAAAAAACCTATGGACAACCTGTAAATCGTCCTCAGTTCAGAGTAAAAATGTAGGCTGCCTTTAGTGCACATACATATTTTCTAGTTTCTTTGCTATCTAAATCTAAACCCACCAGGTTGTTCCCATGTTTCTCTCTGAGGAGATGAATGTTGCCACCGGTTTTGCTTGGGCAGTACGGATGACACACATGCTCTGTCAAGCATTGCCTTATTAGCACATCCTGCAATATGATAACTGGTGGTGTAAAGTCCTTGCCCAACATTTATAAACACTTCCTCCAGAAGAAACGCCAGGCACTCCAATGCATTTAATTTTAGGAAGGCAGCTGGTCCAAAACAGTGAAGACTGTATTATTAGTCTCTCTCTCTGGGGCAGGACTGATCATGCTTTCCCATGGAGGGAAGGGGCAGACATGGGTTAGGATCAGCTTTGGTCTTGTGCAGGAGTCTGTTTTTCACTGTACCAATAGTGTGGCTGCCCAGCAAAGGGGATTTAACTAAACTTGGTTTCAGCCAGCTGAGCCTTGCTCTGGTGGCAAGCTGAGTGTGAGTAAAGGGTTAGAGATACTCAGAAGGGTAAGATGTTGTGTTTCAGGGAGTGCTGTGGTGAGAGGAGACAGAAGAGTAACGCAATTGCCTTTTCTTCAAAAATGAAGGCAGTAATGAATTGTTACAAGAAAATAAAACTATTAATATAAAGGACTATGCAGGATGAAAGGCCACAAGGCCCATAGAAGTGCCCAGCAGAGCTGAGTGGTACCAGAATAACCACTGGTCTATACAGATAGACCTAAGCTACAAAACCTCTGACCCAAGCACACGTTCCTCATCCCAAGGGCAGTGAAGTGGTGCGGCCTGAGCCCTGCTTAATTACTGAGTATGGGGAAAACATATGGAAAACCTCAGGATGGAGAAGCAGCACAAAATGTCTTTGTGGAGTGCCTGTGCCAGTAACACTGCCCTGCATCCTGCTAGGAAGCAAGCCAGGGAGCAACGCCTCAGTGAGAGGAGCTCTGAAAGCCTTGATTCAATTTGTACCCAGCTCAGCTCCAGGACTGTCTCTTAGCTGCTTCAAATTACTTTCTTTTTGGCAGCCCAGAAAATGTTAACTCAGAGAACTGTATTAATCTCTATTAGTAAGGAGCTGGGATCTAAATAACTTGAACATAGGCTTTCTGGTCTGTCAACTGAAGCAACATGAATTTATCCAATCTATAAATCAGTTTGTCTGGCAGAGCAGCCAAAAGTAGGCACCACAAAAAATACAATAGTCTAAGCACAGTGTTTATCTTGACATTTTTTAGGTCCTCCTTAAAAAAGTCCAAAACAAATAAGCCAAAAAAATTATGATAAAAACTAAGAACTAATCCGTGAAGGCTAAAAATACTAAAATAATTCAAAATGTATTTAAGTGGGTTTTTTTCCCTGACATTGCAGATTACAATAGCATAGTGCAGGTTTTCGGCTGCTATTTCACTGTTTCTGTAAGGGAAACTCCCTCTTAAATAATTCTTATCTATGAGAAGAAGCTGAAATTCTTCACTACAATGCACCATGCACAGAAAATGTCTGCTTGCCATCTAAACTCATTTCTTTTGTTGAGGTAGTGGCCAGCACCACATATTCAGAGAAAAAAAGAAAAAAGGGCAAGAAGTGCTAAAATGAGCAATTACTAAGGAACCTGCCCCTAGCAAAAGTTGCCTTCTAATCACTGGGCAATTTATTGTTATTTAAGATCTAAAGCACAGTGATTTATATCCCTTGTAATTTGTTATTCTACTGAGTGCAATGCTTGGTGTTTTTTATTATTCATGGGCCTTTTTAAATCTCATTTCTTTGCTGACCTCAATAAGAGCAGCTGGGGCAGTAAGTTCCACTAATTAATTATTGGTTGTGCATAAAGGCCCTTCCTTAAAAGAATTGTATTTTACTTACATTTGCCTCCTAATTTGCTTGATCCTCTCTCATTCCTGCACTCTGACTATGGAATCTTCCTCTATAAGGTTAATTATTCTGCTTTAAGTACATCCTCAAAAATCATTGCTTTTTTGTCTTCTTTGTCAGCTCCAAGCCTGTGCATCCCTTTTTGTACAAACAGAGCCTTTGTGTGACCATTTGTACCATGAATACTTTCTCCATCAGCTTTCCTCTGTCAGGTTTTACCAAAGGTCTCCAGGGTACAGAATTGCTTTACCCTAGCAAGGTGACCACCAGAGAGTTGGTAAACAACAAAAAAATCAAGAACTCTTCCTAAATTCTCTTCCTAATTAGGAAGTGAGCCCCTGAACAGGGCTTTGGACCAGCAACACTTGCACCGGCTGCCAGAGCTGTCATAATGGGCAAATATATTGTCCCTGAACAAATCCTGCCTGACAGTATGGACTGAAAATAGTGCTTCACTGGGGCTTGCTTGCCTCCCATGGCCCTTGCTGGAGTATCTCCCCTCCCACCACTTCCCCTGGCATTCTTCCTTCCCCCCTTGAGGCAGGGTTGCTGCCTGCTTCCCCCTAGAGCACAATTGCCAGGGATGGAGGGCTAGTGCCACACAGACCCAGAGCCAAAACTATCCATTCCCCTCCCCCTTCCTGCATTTCCTCAGGAGAGAAAGGGGGGTTTGCTCAGAGCTGAGGCACAATCAGTCGTGCCCTATCCCAGCATCACTCTACTCTGTGTCAGTTCTCATGAGGGTTTAATTTCTCAATTAACTGGTTGGGGGGGTGGAAAACCTTCTTCCTACTTCATTTAGCCCCTGCGCCTGATCCCAAGCCCTCTCCCATACCACATGCCCAGCCCCTGCCCATGCCTCCAACCTCATCCTGATGCAGAAATGTCTGACCTACCCTAGAGCATCTCCCTGCTTTTTGTGGTCTTGAAGAAGGGGCAGTAGAGCAGAACCGGGACTAAAACTAAGCAGGTAGGAATGGCACAGAGCACTGTGTTTCTTGTGTGGTGACTTCTTTCGTTGCTGCATGTAAACTGTATGGTCCAGCCATGAGGTGTAAGTCTGGGCAGATGCTCCATGCAACAGAACTCCAGAGCAACTACCATTCCTTGTCCCTACACACAGGCAACAGCACTAAAACCCACACAAACTGCTTTAGCACAGAAGGGCTGCAAAAACCTCAGCCATGTGGTTATCTAGTTGCCAAAGATGAGAGAAGTGCCAGTGAAAGATGATGGGAATGATTTCCTGACTACAGCTGTGCTCCTCAGTGGCTTCTCTGTTGGAAGTCAACATAGAGAAGGGGTTCCCAACCCCATCCCCATCCCCAGAACACAGGATCCCTGCCTGCAGTTGCTATTGTCTCTACCTTGCTTCAAAAGCAGGGATTAAATGACCCATGAGTACATATTTGTGATGCAGTAAATCAAGTATCCATTTGAGGTAGACATGTCTGGTCTTCTAATTATCTTGAAGTATTTGATGTTGACAGCTCAGGATCTCATCGTGAGTTTTGCATTATGTTAGTATTCTTTTTCTGTTCTCAGCCCATTGCCTGGATGTAGCGCTGTCATCTGAAGGCCAACTGTCACTTTTGAAATAGTAGTTCTTTGTCTTCCCAATTGCACTGAGTGACTTCAAAACCAGAAAAGAAACAGAGAGCTTAAAGTACATACTTTTAAACCAGCAGAAGTTTAAATAAAACTCATTAATTTGGTAGAATAACTCCCAATGTACTTTTTGTTTACTTGGGCTGATGAGATGATACATACATTTCCATTTTATTTCAGAAGCTCAAGTATTTTCCTGATGTGACTGAATCATGCAAGAAATACCAGTATTCATCCAGTGTTATTGGAAACCCTGTTTCAGAAGTCCCAGGGAAAGTGAAATGGTAGGAGACAAGAGATGGCCCAGCCACCAGGGCAGGCATGGACAGGAGAAGTGATGCGGGTGGACTCAAGGGCAGACCCCTGCAACAGGCCCCAAAGCTCACACGGAGAGGGAGGACTGTGAGCCAAGGGTGGCTATGCAGGCTCATGCCATGTGTATTTGCATGTGTGTGTGCATATGTGCACGTCAGGAATTGTGACTTTACAAGGGAGCATGCCCCTGAGTGAAGGAAGCAACACAGGGGAAGCACTTTTCCCTGAGTACTAGGGGAAGGAAGAATGGCAAAACCCCTTTCACTGCAGCTAAGTGCCAGAGACTCCAAGAAAAAGCCAGGACATTTTGGTGTGCTTCTTTAAACAGGGGGGGTTTATTGATGCATGGGGCAGGCATCCCTGTTGGTTTGGCTGGCAGGGGTGGACTAGTGCAAGATGTTACAGAATGAAGAGACACAGGTTACCGAGGTGGGAAGGGTAGGAGTGTGGGGAATATTGTCTGAAGGCAGTGGCAGAAAGAGCCTAGACCACAGAGTGACATGGCCGCAACAAGTGATGTGGCATCTGAAGGCAGGTTGGAAGGACAAGACAGGAGGCACACAGTTACCCAGCTCTTCCTTCGTAGGGTGACATCTCCTAAAATGAAAATTTGTTTCGAGTTGGACAAAACCATGTTTGGACCATGTGATCTCCCCAGAGCCATGGGACTGACAGGCTATCCCATGGTTCTGGCCCAGGCTGGAAGGGCAGAGCAAGCCATAGCAATCCTGACAGTGCTGCCCAGCTCACTGGCCCTGTCAGCAGCATCTGCTGGCCTTCAGGCATCTTACAGCTCGCTTGAACTAACGCCTGTCAGTCATTTGGGGTGCAACTGAGCTACTGTGGAGATGGGCACTAGAGTGCCTGGGAGCAGGGGAGCAACTTGAGTTGATCAGTAGGACCGTGGGTAAAACACATGATGCCATTCCAAGCACAGTAACAGTGGTGGGAAACCTGTATTGTATCCCTGGACGACGCAAAAGGGGCACACTGGGTCTTCCCTCTGGACTTTTGGCACTGCAGGTATAACCGGCAGTGACTGGATAATTATGGCTTAGAAGATATAAGGACACAGAGGTTTTCATTGAGCTCCCTCCACCTAGAAGGAGCTCCTGCTTTAACTAGTACCACATATATAATTGATGAGTATATTAGAGAAACTCAGGCCATTTTGTTCAGGCCATGATAGGAAGGCTGAATCAGCAGGGGCTGCCTTTAGAAGGAGAGGATTGTCCACAATCAGCAATTAAGATGTCACCTCTGTTTGATACAGAAATCACCCTCACAAATGTTCTACAGAGTAATTTTACCCTGCAAATGGACCTCAGCTTTATTAATGAATTTTTGAGAAGTTTTTCCAATATTCAGTGCAAGACAGGACCTGTATAGCATGGAGGGTGGCAGCACTCAGCCTTTTCGCATTTAAGAAAATACTCAAATGCTCTGCAATACGAACAAGCCTGACCTTTCTCCAGACAGCAGTATCAAATTATTAAGCAAAAAAAAAAAAAAAAAAAAAGAAACAGTCCTTCTAAGAAGGAAAGTGAGCTCTGGAAACCGAGTAATTTAATGTCCTTTAATGTCTTCAGTCAAGCTGCATATCACTTGGAGCAGTGAGGAAAAAAAAAAAAAGAAAAAAAGAAAGTGGAAAAAGAAATCAAACCACCTTTCATTCTCATGAGGAGGTCACAGAGTTTGTCATGTCCAAAGGCTTACAGCCTGATCCTGGGGCTACAAAAAGCAGCAGGAAGCATTCCCTCAGAAAATGATACATCTTTTCCTCTTCTGTCAGGATTTTGCTTCTCTAATCAGATAAAACCCACGTATTATAGTCAGTACCCTTAGAAAAGATATGAGATTGTGCCTTTTATTCAACTCCTTTAAGGCCTTAAAGAGAGCCATAACAAAAAGTTCAGTCTGGCTGCCTGACCACTTCTCTCATCTCATAAAAGCCAGGAAAGCTGTTTATGTATTTTCTTTAAACTTTAGCTCAGAAATTCAGGTTCTCTCCGTCTTTTTCTTCTTCCAGCTCAGACTTCCAGGCATGTCTCTTGCTGTCGTCCTTGATGTGAGCACTGAGGACTTGGGGAAAGCCAGCCATCTGTGCCTTGTAGCAGGAGAGCCTGTGGAGTACCACTACCACGAGCAAAGCAACCATGAAGCTGAACCCAAATGTGCTCAGCTCTTTGCTTCTACACACTGAACTCCCAGAAGCTGAGAGAAAATCTTTCTTAAAAAATATACGACTTTGCCTCTTCAGCAAATGGTAGAGAAATCTCACAATCCATTTCATTACTCCTCTTGACAGGCATGAACAGGGCTATCAGGAAACCACCTTAGCAGTCAAAAAAAAAGCAAGCACACCTTTTAAGACTTCTTCACACACATTTGGAGTAATAACGGAGGAAAAAACCTGTCTTAAGCAGAAGTTTCTATCATGGAGACATCAAAGCTTTTAAGCCTGGACTATTGTAATAGAAGATGATCCTAAAAATTGCCCCAAAACAATAGTTTGTTAAGCAGGCAGGTACTTACCTGTAGGGCTGAGCAGACTACAGAGCCCATTTCTACCACAATAGCTACGAGCTATTCTGCTGCACAAACACACTCCTCAGCTACAGCTGCAAGTGAGCTAGTATCTCAGCAGAGGGGAGAAAACACCCCTTTGGTCCTGCTGCAGCAACTGCCTGATATGGGGATGTGGTTTCAACTTGCAGAGGAGAGGCAGGGCTATACCTAAGAGCTCTTTGTAGTTGAAGTCAATGAAAGTCAGTGTTTAGTCTCATGTTTCAAC
Source organism: Anabacerthia variegaticeps (assembly GCA_035583185.1). Classification (NCBI taxonomy): domain Eukaryota; kingdom Metazoa; phylum Chordata; class Aves; order Passeriformes; family Furnariidae; genus Anabacerthia; species Anabacerthia variegaticeps. The sequence continues at coordinate 80,739,006 of JAWWEW010000078.1, forward strand.
TCACCAGTTTTGTGGTGTTTCTCCAATATTTGCAAAGATAGAAGAAATATAAACTGCCCAGGAACACATGTTGCCTAGGCTTAAACAAGGGACAGAAGGACTGCAACTGCCTTTCAGCTGCTATTAAGTCTCCAAACCCTAGTGCTGGAAAAGTGATGATCTGTGAATGGAATAACAGTAAGTGTGGCTTGCAGCAGAAGAGCAAAAAGACCCTTTCCAGCTCTACATCCTCATGGGAAATTTTGCTTTAGGAAGCTCACAAGCTCATGAAAATAACATAGACAAGACCTGGCAAAAGGGAGGGACAGCTCATAAAACATCCATATACAGCTAGAGCAAAATGTGAGCTGTATCACTGAGAAACCTTTGTTCATGATCTGGACGTGAGATTTTCACTCTTGGGGAAGCTGATTTGTGAGACAAACCAGTCATGGTGGAGTTTTAACTAATCAGCCTGGGTTGGAGTAGGAGAAGGGAGGCTGCAGGACATGGAGAGCACTTATGAGTGTTCCTTCACTAACCCCCAGCTACTGGGACTGTGCTTAAAGGGAACCAAGTATGAGCAGGTTCTTGCTGTGTGCCTTTGATTGTCTTCTATCAAATGACCCCTTCGGACCATAATTACTCCAGAAACTGGCCCAGATCCCATCTGGCTCTAGGACTGCATGTGTAAAAAAGGCTTAAGGCCATCACCAGTGAATTCACTCCCTGAGAGACAGCTCTGAGGTACTCCTGAAAGGCCCTGCCTCCAGGAGGCACACTGCACCTGGCTACTTTTAAAAGGTGGTTCCCTGCCCCTGCTCTCTCTGTGGATTCTTCTTGCCTCCAGAAGGTTTGCTTGAGCATCAGAAAAATCCCCCTAGGTAGCCCGAGCCATCCAGGCAGCTGGAAAGACCTGCGCCCTCTGGGAGGAAGAAAGCCAAGCTCATTCAGTTCTTTTTCAGGAGGAGCCAGGGTTATCCTGGCAGCTGAGCTGGTTGCTTGCCAGGAGGAGGAAGGGAAGTTAGGGAGGAAGTTTCTAAGGAAAACCTCAGCCTTTGGCTTAAAATGTGTGGCACAAGACCCAGGACTCCCAGAGCTGGGAGTCAGGACCTGAAGACAAATAATATTTATTGGTGCTTGAGCAGTGTTTGCAGAGGAGAGAGGGGAGCTATGAACTCTCACTGGTTATGGAAGTGGAGATGTAACACACCATGCTTTTTGAGACATCACTAATGTTTCTACATGACCCTGGGGGCTCTGTGGACAATGGGGTTTCAGCTGACATGGGTCTGGATGCCTGTTCTGGAGATTTTCAAATGTGGCTTTAATAGGTCTGTCTTGCTTATTAGCATCTCTAAGAGCTCAGGGTTCAGATAAGCACTGCAGAGGATGCATATTTAAATAAACATAGAGAAGACTCTTATTTTTTCATCCTTCACTTTACAGGTTTCCTTTTTAACCTCCTCAGGAGGTATGACACCTGCTTGAGTGTGTGTGTGAGAGTGTGTAAGATATTTCTTTCATTCCATCTGGGTTGTGATTAATTTAGATATAAAGCAGTCAATATAACTCATTGTACATATTTATTTAGATTTCTAGATATGTCATGTACAAAAAGTTGTTCAGGAACATGTCTATCAGCCCATCTTCTTTCAGCTGCTTAGACAAGACAGAAAAAGAAGTAGGAAAGAATACGTGTTTTGAATAGTCATAATTCTTCATTTTATCCTATATGAACATTTTCTTTCTTAAGCCTGCTAGTTTATCTTGAACCCTTTGACTTGAAAATAAACATATAATTAAAGGATTTTTTTTTTTTTCTTTCAGCAGTAAAAAGATAATTGAAGGGGGAAACAATCTATTCCTCTCATGAATAATCTTCAGCTTGGGCCAGTGACTACTCTGTGGTCAGTGGTTTGTTGACCACTATGGTCTGGCTGTGCTGGCTGTGAGGAGACTCTGAATTCTGAAAATCTCTGACCTCTCCACCAAGCAGTGAAGCCATGAGCTCCATTCCAGCAGCCAAGGTCTGCTCTTGCCTCCAGCGTCACAGCTGGAAATGGGGCTGCCTGAGAGATGATGGGAGCAAAGCATGTCATGCCCCAGGACAGCGCTGCACCAGTGGGTGCCTAAACAGTTGACATGGTGGGAAAAGCAACCTGTTAGAAGACCACAATGAGCCCAAACTGAAATATTATTGAACTTATTATGAACTTACTTGGATTAAAGTTTGTGGTAGCATTTGATAGACCTCCACACAGCCTAGTTAGCTCCTCATAAAGGTCCTCTGTAATCTCTCTTCTTACTGAAAAGTCCAGTAAGGGGCATCACAGAACATGGAGAGCAGATTTGAGAATCACAAAAGACTTAACCAGATGTGCAAAATGTGCCATGGGTATAACTAGGGGGAAAGACATGACGCTTCTGCTAGGGTTACCCATTCAATACTCTACATTTAATCATGCACTTCTGTAGCTATTCTGTGACCTAGCTGTCACTGCTGAGAGTGGTCCTGGTATTGCCTAGGTTATCGTGGTCCAAGATAACACTTTTAATCTCATATACAGGCATGTGGGGCTTTGGAAATCTTTTTTGTAAACTAGCTTTAGAATTCAGTTGTGTAGCTCTATCTGGATTTATAGGTGACCTTCTTTTTTTGGTTAAATGGTTATATAAAGATGACATGAGAATATAGGGTACTTTTCCTGCCAAATTTTTATCTCACTCTTTCTTGGATTGTGATTGAGGTCCTGCTTCTGCTTGTGCTAAAACTAGCAAGAATTGCAGTGTTTACTCCTGTGCCCAATGCATTTATATGAGCACTTGCTGAGATCTGGAAGCAAAGACAAGTTAGCACCCTTAATCTAACCAGTGCCTCACAAACATTATTCCCAACGCCTTTATGAGGCAGAAACCCACCATAAATATCTGCAGCTTCACATCCAGGGAAGCACAGATGCATTAAAATAACAGCCTTATTATTATAATAGGGATAGGTTAGGAGGATCAGATCTGCTGCCCAAAATTTGGACCTTTCCAATGTTTAACAATGTACGACAATTCAGACACCTCATTCTCTGGCAGATTTCCTTTGAAGCAGACAGGACAGGGGAGGCCAGCAGAGAGGATATCCTGTGCAAACAAAGGCCTGTAAACCAGGGTATACCAGAATGGAGTGACTTGCCCAGGATCAGGGTGGAAGGAAGTCTGAGGAGGCAAAAATGTAACCCAGGCTTGCTGGGTCTCAGAACCATTCCCTGTTCTGAAGAGGGAATAACAGGCAGAAACTGCTGAGAAACCAGGAGGTTTTAGCTCCTGGCCACATACTGATATTGTGATTTTTTTTTTTCCCTTGAGTGACTGTTCCAGTTTCTGTAAAATTGCCACATGTATTTTGGAAGTTGGACTGCTACCCTTTCAGCAAAACACAACGAAACCTGGGAAAGGGCCAGCAGAGGACCTGAGGGCTCATTAAAGCAGGACACTGTACCACACAGAAGGTGCATCTCATTGTAGTAAACCACGGATTTACAGCTCCCTTGCAAATCTCCAGCAAGTCTTCACCCTCTGTGGGTCCCCTATTTCCTCTTCACCCTGAACGAGTTACATATTTTCTGCTGATAAAGTCATTATCTTTCTTTCTTTCTTTGACCACATTGGCCACCCTGACCTTGCAAAAATGAGACGAAATACCACACAGGGACCTAATGATTTAAATATGAGACTGCACATTTAATCTTGAAATTCAGATGATCTTATTAAAGTGTGGAGGGAAAACAGACAGAAGTACAGCCTTTTGTGCTTGGTTGGGTACATGTATTATTTATGATGTGGAATGAATGACTGACTGCCTTGAATTCTGATATGTGAGGCAAATGAAGAAACGCTACCTCTTTATATGCAATGCTACAGGAAAGTGGTTTCTTCAAGCCTCTGATGTGGGAAGAGCTGGATTATGGTGCATTTCATATGTTTAATCTGCAGCTGAAAGGTAAACAGGCCGAGCTGATTTAACAATAAGGACCTACAGTCATCTGTGGGGCAAATTCCATTGTACTTAACAGTATGGTACCAGAGCTGTATCTGCCCAGTATTTGCTGATTAAAACTTCATGTAATGGCAATGTGATTACTGGCAGAGCAGTGACCTTCACCCTTGCAACTCAGATTCAATGGCCACAGAGCTCTCCAGCTGAATAATAGACTTATGTCTGCAGAAGACTTCAGCCATAAAAATAAAACCACTGCTCTGACTTTGTGATTTTCTCATAATGGACATCAGGATAGCAGGTGAATTAATCCCTTTTTCACACTGCCAAAACGACCTCTAAATCATTACAGACCAAGAGAGGAAAATGGTGAATATGTATTTAGTGGGAAAGGACTTGGGTCACCAACTTGCATACTCTATCAATAATGCCACAAGTAATCATACTGTCAGCAGGTATTTAAAAATCATTTCCACCTCATTTTTCAAGTTACTTTTCTTGTCACATAAATGGAGAAGCTGACTCCATTTCTGAGTGCGACTAGATGCTGTGAGAGACAATGTTCTGTCCTTCCCTTCCCTCCCCTCCCACAGGAGTCCCAAGAGCTGGAGCTCAAACGTTTACCAACCACTGCTATGCACAGTTCACTCATTTTCCTCTTACATATACTGATCTGCTGACTGTTGCCTATTTTCCTGGTATGTTTACACAGACCATATAAAAGAGGACAGAGCACTCACATGGACATACTCACACAGACATATTCTAGTGATATGAGTTTAAATATAACTAGAGTTTGCAAGGCAATTTAAGCTGAAAATCTTCGCATAATTGCTGACTACCCTTAAAAGTTGTATTTCTCCTTTTTATCTGATTAACATATACTGTCTGAAAGCGATGACAAATGAATAGGCTATTATCTCACAGGATAATGGCTTTTTGCTTCTACTTCTTTCGTGCTGAGTTGAGTTGGAGATACCCAGGTGTGAGTAAGGGAAGGATGCTCATTTCCAAAGCAGAGTCAAGCGGTGACAGGCTTCTGCTACCAAAGCTTTATTTCTCTCCCACAGAACTAACTTAAGCAGACATTGGAAAAGTAACTCTTTCCATTGGAATGTGTTACAAACAATTGACTATCATTTTTGTTGTCTACTGCCTCTAAATATCAACAAAACCATCTCTAGTCGATGCCAGATACATGAACTGTTTTACCAGCCAACAAAACAAACCTAAACAAAAGCACTCCTTCTCCTCCACCAGATTTTCATAGCTTGAATAGTGGGATAAATAATACCTGAATAATCTCATTGACTTTCTGCTGCTTTTTAGCACAGTGAGGCACTGCATGCCATAAGGGCTTTTCTGCACGGGAAGCATACCACTGCAAAGGCTTGGCTACACACAAAAGTGTAACTATAATAATATAGTAAAAATGGTATAATTTCCCTAGGGTAGAAACAGTTATACCAGTATAAAGAAGATTATTTATGCCTAAATTTCTGTTTCCATACAAGCAGGCAAATAAGCTATACTGGTATAAAACACCTTTGTGCCAGTACAACAGTGTCCCCAACTAGTGGTTATATTGGTTTATCTATTTCAGTAAAAAAATCACACCTCGAATGGAAATAGCTGTACCAGTACAAAACCTGAGTTGACCAGGCCTGAGCAAAAGCCTTAAACAGGCTCCTTTCCCCTGCCTCAATACTATAAAAACTCTCTTAGTAAATAATCTGGCTAGATATTTTTTGAGCACTGGCTTGGACTACCTTTTACTGCTCACTGGCAAACGTGAGTCAAATATTCAGTAGTCTGGCAGCCAGGGATGCTTCCCAGCGTGATGACAGTGCTCGCAGGGAATATTGTATTTTAATCCTTCTTCTTCTGGTTCTTTTCTCTTTTAAGCAGCAATTAATGCCTGGTGGAGATACTAGTGGACAGGGGCTGGGTGAGGAGCTGCGCTCACTAGGGCTGGCCAAGCACTGTGCTGACTCAACATCCCTTCTCCTGGAACTGCTTACTGCCTTTGGGGCCAGTTTGGGTTTCCCTGCCTGACGGGACCAGGCAAGAGAGGATGGTGCTGACAGCCATACCCACACCCCATGGATAGACAAAGAAGTTTCAGAAATCAGGCAGACCAAACCACACAGCAGAACCTGTTCCCTTAAAAACAGAAAAATGCAACCCTCATCATACTGGATACTGGTCTCATGATTTTGTGGGTCTGACTCATGATTCTTCATCTCTGAAAATTCTGCCTCACACACTGAAAAATAAAATCTGCTCCTAGGCACAGGTCAGGTAGAGCTGGGATGTATTTCATATAAAACCAGGTTTACGTCTTCCATTTGGTATTTCTCTGGCAGACTTCAGAGATGGATTGGTTTGCTGCCACAGAGCATAACGTTATGTGCTCTTAGAAGAAACCTAGCCTGGCAAGTTAAACCTATTTTTTTTAATGCTACCTTCAAATATTTGTGAAAATTTACTGTCCTGGGCATATGAGGCAAAAGTGCATTTTTGCCATTTTTGATAATGGTGGAAAAGTTTCTTCTGGTTAAAGGTATGCGAAGGGAACTGGTTGAAATTACTTTTGAATTCTTATTTGCATTGCACCCTTAGTCATGTAACATGAGATCTGCATCCTGAGGAAAACAAGAAATCCTCACCTTTTGTTCCCAGTTTTGAGAATATGCAGCATGTTGTTACCCTGGGTTGGGCTCTATGCTGTCGCCAGAAAAAAACAGAAAAACACACTGGAAGCAAGGTACTGCATCTTGCCACAGACCACACAACCCTAAGAACAGCTCTTCTGAATTGATGAAAAAAAAAAAAAAAAGGTAATTGGGAGAAGTACAGGTTGTCCCCAAGCCCTTTTTTTTAGTTTGTGCAATTGTTGCACTCAGCATGTTTTGACTTGCTTTAGAATTGGGGTTTAAATCCTCAGCCTTTCCACTGTGAAAAGAAGGGCAAGTTGTGAGCCTGTGCTGATGTCAGGCTTTTCCTCGAGAACAGGACTTCTCCTGTGCTGGGTCATTTGTTGGGAATTTTATTAGCTTGAAAATAGTCTCCATTGCCTCCCAAGTGCAGCATGTAACACAAGATCTACTCTTTGCAGATCATGTCCAATGATTTAGAATGTGCAAATGATTTAAAACGATCCATGCTCCCTCCACCCAGAGTTGCCTGCCTGATGTCCCGTCCTGTGTTTATACAGGGGCTAATAGAAAGATCCTTGTTAAAGCACTCAGTTGCTGCTGAAGCAGCAGTATCAGGAACTTTTTCCTCCTGACTCTTCCCTTGGGGATAGTGGGCAGTATATCTACAGGTGGGCAGGAAGCCGTAATGGAGATACAAGCTATTTAATGATCAGGGAAATTCTACCATGCAGACACTCTGTTTTAAATTCAGCAGCTGGATTCCAAATCCCTTTTGTATTATGTGTTTGTTGGAGATGTGTCTAGTTATAGATACAAGTACCCAGGAACATTATCTAATATTTCATACTTAATACATTTGGGAGAACAGATAAAAACACGAGGGTATGTTAAGGTGTCTGGTATGAAAGCCAGCTGAACAGCTGTTTCTCTGCCCCTTTGAAGCTTGAACAATACCATGAGAGGTTGAGTTTGTTTCTTATTTGATCTGTACTTACTGTATTTAGTATATAGGCCAGGAAGCTGCATGACTAAGAGAACAGGACCAAAGAGTGACACAGGAGTCCCGAGCTCCAGTTTTGCCTTTGCCACTAACATCTCAGGTGACCTCAGGCAACTCACATGATTGCTTTGCTCCCATTCTCCTTGTCTTCTGACTTTTCTAGTTTGTAAAGGTCTTTGGGGCAGGGACAGTCACTTACATAGTGTTTGCACAGCACCAAACACAGCAGGGCTCAGGAGCTCAATTAAGGCTCGTATTTACAAATATAAGTAAATAGTAATATAAATAGAAGGCATTCTGTCTGCTCAGCATACTGCTACTGCAGAGGATTCCAGAAGTCCAATGTCTTCTTGACCGCTTTGATGCCAGGACAAGATGAATAAAACATGCTACTCATTACTTTTAAAAAGCATTTGCATAAAATATATTGCTATATTTTACTACATTTTCCTGTTATGCAAGCCCACCTTTATGTGGTGAGATTTATTGCATGCTAAGATTTATTGACTTATTTCAGCATGGAAATGACTATTAAGATTGACCTGTCAGCAGTTTTTAATTTAATTGCTCTTTGATCCTTCAGCCTTGAACATATTTGCATTTGCAACTAAGCATCTCTTGGTAACACTTGTAGAGTACAGCAGAAGCAGTAGCTGAGATGCAGAGTCCCAAGGAAGCCTGTGAGTTCCTCCATTTCTGGATGTGGCCCCGTCTTAAATTACTGCAGGTTTCCAATCTCACTTTATCTTTACAAGCGTGTTTTCAAGTGGCAATAATATTGCTTTCATTCTCTAACCTTTTAATCCCATTCTGACTATGGAATATGCAGAATCTCAAAGGAAGAATTTTCAACCCAAGACCAAAACCGGACATACCTACATCTCTCCATATTCTATGGTCCTGGTCCATGTAATTTCAGAGGCTTCATCCGCAGGGTAGTGGGATGAAACCTGTGGCCACTCTGCACAAAAATATATCTTAGCTTTCTCCTTAATATAAAGCAAAGGTCTATGAGGACGGATGGTTTCTATGCCATTTATATGGAAAAAATATTACACAGCATCCTTCTCTGTGGGGTTTAAACCAGCACTAACACACAACCTAGTGCAAAACTGACTATTTGGAAATAGGTAGGATTATCAGGACTATAAAGGAGAATGAAGATGTGGAACTGCCCTCTCCTGGAATGAGAGACCTGCTCCAGTTTGAATCTGGAAAAATTCTCTCTAATGACAGATGCACAGGATAAAACTAGCAAGCTTTAACTTGTATAACTGGGCTTAGAAGAACACTTTGTACGAACACTGGCCCCAGTAGCAGTAAAGCAGTAATTTTACATAACACAGAATTGTTGCTAAATTATTCATCAACACATAAAAATATAACTCGTTGCAGTTCTGCAGCACTGGCTGTCTGCAAATTGCCTCTGAGCGTTCCTTCCATAAGTTGGGAAGTTTGGAACATTAGCAGTGAGGCTAACGAATGAGGGGATAGGCACCGTGTAGGCAGTCAAACCACTGCTGTGTTTGGTGCTGGCTGGTTAGGGAATGTGCCAGGCACAGCTACCATCTGGGCTGACTGAAGGATCGAGGGCTGGATTTTATCAGCAAAGGGTGTTATAGTAGAGATAGGTGATTCTGGTCTTGAGCACATTAACCCACCAGGTAGCTGTATTAGCAGAGATACATTCAGTCTCAGGATCTTGCTCATAACTTCCAAAATTCAGACCTATCAGTAGTTTTGGTGGACCTGCTGCTTACTGAGGCACCTCTTGTATGTCATTTGCATTGTTAGATGTTGCTGTGGCAGGGAGGGCTAAAGCTCATTAGGCTACTCACTCCTAGGTTCTGTCAGAAGGCAGTTGTATCCATTTCCCTCTCTTTACCATTATCATTACCTCTGGTTTAAGAAGATGAAATTGCACAGGTTACTGGCTGCTGGGATTTGGGTACTGTAGGTGGCAAATGCTGGATCATATATCACTCTCCATCTCAACTGCTGGTCACCTGTAGAGCCTTTGCTCATCACTTCAGCAGAAGCACTTGAGTGCTTCTCAGCCATCTCGAGTACTGGCTAAATCAAACCACATTTTGACTTGCCACAAGGCAAAAAAACCCCCAACAATCCCTAAAATCCAAACCAGTGACACAACTTATCAGTGATGCCCTTGCCACCCAAGCCAGAACCCTGAAGTTGTGACCCGCTCACCCGTGCCAAGCACTACAAGGGGCAAATGCCAGAGTTTCTGACAGAAATCCCTCTGTTGAATGCATGAAACAAGACAAAGGAAACCCATGCCTATTTGCACTGTGCTTGTTTTGTTTCTATGGCAGTAAACACAGGTTCTGATGTAGAGGACAATGATGTTCCACAGTCTTGTTCTTTCGATAAGGTTTCCTTTTTCAACTCCTGACTTGCAAACTGGACAATGGTGTTTGTGTATGAATAATGTCTTCTTTCAGTTTGGTGTTCAACTGCAACACCACTATGCTTTGTTTAGGAAAACCTTTTAGGGCTTCGAGCACAATAATGACCTTAGAAATGAGACATGGCATGTACATGTTTTTATCAGTCCACAGACAAAAAAAAAAAGGAAAAAAGGAAAGAACTAAAAAAAACCAAAAAAAAAACCAAAAGAAATTAGCTGAAGATAGCATTATGTGGAACTAGATTTGACATTGCTTCCAGCAGTGACTGCGTATAGCTGTTGTGACTGCATCAAAACTTGGTCCCTGACTTACTGAAAGGACAAAAAAAGCTACTATTAAAAATGGAAAAAGACCCCATGGTAGAGATGCTTTTTTAACTATTCTTGACCTTCTGAAATGACTAAGGAGACTCTCTGTGTGTGTGCTCCTGTACATATGGAATGAGTGATGGGAGGGAACAGACTATGGAAGCGAGCTTGTTCCTAAAATCCTTAAGTGTGAAAAACACAATATTCCTGTTAAGTAGTTCTATTTTCTATCTCTTTTTGAAGTCTTCAATATTGCAACAAATCAGAAAACTGTTTAAAAAAGAACAAAAAAATCCTCAAGTTGGTAGACAAATACAGGAGAGAGGGACTTTTATATCTGGTGGAGCATCATGTAGCCTGTTAGTACTTAAGCAAATTATACTTATTTAACAGATACTTAATAATATCTAGTAACAGTAACAAAAAAAAAAAAAGTACCTCTTTACTCTTAGAAAGGTTCATTCATCTTAGCATACTTTGATGAACAACCCTGGAAACACAACTACGTGGAAACTTTCTCCAGCCAAATGAAGACATCAGCAATGAATCAAACTCCATACCCTACTCAGCAATCAAAAAAGAAAAGCACATTGGAACAGTGATGCACCAAATCCAGGAGAACATTACTAAAACATCAGGAATTTCTTTGTTTCATATTATGTGTAAAAAAGGAACTCAATCTTCATTGCAAAGATCATTTTCTGCAAGCGGGGGAATGTAACCATTATGGCAGCTAAAGCTATAGCAGGGACATGGCATATTTTATTGTGTGTGGTCAGCAGCAACAAATGGTGTAAGAATGTGAATAGTCAAATAAATGTTACCAGAAGTCTCAGAGGCAAAGCATGTTGGTACACACAATGCATATGTAACTCAGCAGAGGATTAGAGATGAGTGGAAAAACAATACACACAAATAAACACTCTAAATATGTAAAAGCTGCTAATTAACGGTTGCAGAAGACAACTATTTTTCATATTGCACTAATAAAGAACCAATTTATAAACATTTCATTCAGACAAACTGATTCAAATCAAGATTTGTGCAAATCTTTGGATTCAAATTAAACATCATGCTTAATGCTAAGCAGCTCCCAACAAAACTGCTTCTTTCTTTTCTGAAGAGGTTAGAGGGAAAGCTGTCTCGGGGTGGAATTTTCCATTGTTTCATAAATGCATCTCTTGTTCTCTTCCTTTCCTCTATACACTGATGAAGTGCCAGTTTTTGGCTGTGGCAAATGTAGCATAAATTGGGCAAATCACTTGTATTAGGTGGGGAAGTTGAAACTGTGGATTGATGTGCATGTCAAGAGATCTTCAGGTCCAATACTTTGCATGACTAGCATTAGCAGGCTGTTTCTACAAGAAGAAAGATTCTATAATGAAGTCCTGTAAGCCAAATAGCTCATGCAGACAACAAATATTATTTAAAATTAAATATTTAATCAGAGAGATTTAATGCTGGCTTAATGGTTGAGTAATACTGTGATTTCAAGTTAAAAAAAAAGGTTAATAAAAACACATGGAAAAAGGGGAGGGGAGACAAGCAAATTTTTATTTGAGACATTAGACTGGATTTCTTTAAGCTCTGAACATTAATTTATACCTGTACAAGAAATAAAGCTACCAAATCCAATGTATCCATTCAGTTCACCTGATGATACCATCTTTTCATCTCATTTTAATCTCTTACTAAAAAAAAAAAAATAAAAAAATACAAAGGGCCAGATGAATTAGGCATATGTCAGACTCTTTCCTCTAGTTGAACTGAAGCAAGAGCATGTGGGGACAATCTAGATTGAAAGATACACTAAGGAAAAGGGGAGCTCTCTGTCCTCCTTTCAGTCCTTCAGAAAAGAAGGCAGCCTGCAGACTGTGCAGATGCAAGTGCCGTGACAGGACATGTGAGGGACTAACCTCTAGACAGGCTTTGTCTATGCCAGCAAACAGTGTGGAATAGTAAGAGCATCCATAGAGATGAAAATACTTGGTGCTTCGGACACGATGTCTTCACTGGACACATTTCAGGGTTTTTCTGTTAACTTAGGATGACTTAACCATTATTACTACTAAAAGCTTTAATAGAAAGTTGCTATATGGAAGGGTTATACCTGTAACTACACTTCATTATAAATGGGTTTATAATAAAATCTGCATTCACTTGGGGTTAAATTGATCTGCCACCAAGTACCCAACTGGACCTGGATGACAACATTAAGAGCAGGCACAATTCCCGTGAACATGAGAAGGGAATGAATACCCAGCCTAGGCTTCCTACCGTGGATAGCTGAACTCGCTCTCCATTCTTCTTATCTTGTATCTGTTTTTATAGCATTTTATCCATGGGAATTCAATACTCAGAAACTTACCCATGAATAACACTTATAAACTTTAGGTCTATACAGTGCCAGCATTCAGAACCAGAACCTTTGCATTGTGAAGTTTGAAAAGTAAGTACTAACAAAACTTATTATAGTAAAAGGGTGCTAATAAGGAGAAGTTACACACCCAAGGCCTTCAGGCAACACTAAGAACAAGAAGGAGAGCTGCACTGAATTTTGTCTTGCAGCGTCTAACAAAGCTGTCTTTGCTGCTGCTGGGACTATCTGCACCATTCAAATTTATGAGTGACTGAATCCTTTCCTGTGATAGTGTTTTCAACATGTTAGTATATCTGATCTTCAGCATCCCAAGAAGACTTTTAAGGCAAAAGAAGGCTAATCACAGAAACAAAGGTGTTCTTATTTATACTGTGGTGCGACAGAGCACCTTAATTCCGAATATATTAGCTTTCGTAAAGAGGAAATGGAACGTTATCAGTACTGCATCATTATTGAAATGTATATAGCTGACATGTTGATTCTAGTTGGTGATTTCTACTGCATTACCAGACTGTTAGTTGTGAGCTCTTTCCTGGCTTGAGATGTTTTATATTAGACTTGAGATATCAAGCACAGCACACTGGTTTGCTCAAGTCCATCTTTAGTTCTATTTTCTTTCTGTAAATGGAAAATATTTGGCAAAAAAACCTATTTCAAGCCATGTTAGGTTTTGATTTTGTTTTTATTTGTGGCACTAACAGACATCAATATTTTACAATATATAATATATAGTCACATTAAATGCAGATGGCTAAATATTCCCGTGCTTTCAATAGTCCATAGCTATACATTTTAATTTCCAGCTCCAAAAAAAGAAAAAGAAAAAAAATAATCTGCCACCACTCTAGTCTATGATTATAAAAATGTAAATGTACAAACTTCTTCTTTTTCAGTTTCATTACAATATAGGAAATGTGAAAAAGCATTTTCATTTGTCCTTTTTAAGTTAATAAATTTAATGAAATATTTTCAAAATATGTACAACAACTACTACCAAAGTAGTTACCATTTCAAAAAGATGCTGCTATAAATACTTGTGAGACAACATACAACAACCATACGAATTAGAAACAAAGGGCCAAATTATGCATGACCTGAACAAGAGTCCACAGAAGTCCTGGTTACTGATATAAAGCAGTTTCACTTTTTGCAGTGCAGGAATGAATTCTACATCTTGGACCAATATGCAGGACTCTGAATTTTATTTAAAATCTTCACAGTCTGTTGCAAATAGAGATCCTTTAAGGTGGCTTAATATTTTTGAAGTGCCATGAATGTTACTAGGGTTCAGCATATCTCTGCACATTAGCATTCTATACATCATATCCCATAAGTAACTTTCCAATAGACACTGTCTCACATTCATTATTGATTGCCTGCTTTCTCAGAGCTCCATCAGAGATATAAAGTTAATTTAATTTTAAAAACCGTTGACCCCAGCATACAACAACTTAGCTCCCATAACTTTTTTCTTGTGATTGTTTTTATAGACTTTTATCCTGGTTTTCACCCCAGCCATTTACAGCCCTTTTTGAAATCAAATAAGAAGCAAGTAAATAGTTTGAAATATTTTTAACAACTTAAAATGAGCATTACTTTTCAGATAGCTAGCAAAGTTTTTAATTTTGTCCATAAATACGATTAACACAGGACTGCACAGTGTTTATAATCTTATTAGCCTGCCAACAAGAATAGTTTATTGGCAACCTTAAATATTCAGAGGCAAAGCACAATTCCTTGGCACAGAAGCTTTACAGCAGAGCAACATATTTCCCCCTTAGAACTATTATGCAGGAACACACAGAAAATTAACTACAACTTATTTTGGCTTGTAGACAAGAGAATAAACTGAACTTCTTGATGTTTTTTGCCACTTCAGAGCTTGAATGATGTTTATGGATGCATACAGGGTTAGATTTTCCAATTATCTGTTCTCTTTATATGATTCAAACAAGCAGAGGGACCTATAACAAAGGAAAGCGCATGATCATTCAAGATATTTTTAAACCTTCAAATGTTGACATTGTTAACCAAACAGTCTTTTGTGAGGCTGTTTTCAAGCTTGGTCTCTTCACCTGCAGCTTGGGACTACTTAAAGCTTACCTGCTTTTTTTCTAGCTGTATCAGTTGGTCTAATGAAGGGTGCTATCCTTCCCTAAAAACGCCACACCTCATATATCCTTAGCTACTTGGGTCTTGTAATTGCATGATTGCTGGAATATGGGTGATGCATTTTTTCTCTGAAATTCCTTCATCTTGTGGAATGAACAGAAACCCAGGCTGTGGGTATGTAAAATCTGTTCTGTGCTGGCTACCTGTCACTGACCATAAAAATCAATTGATGAGTACTTTGCTTCCTGATTGAATGAAGGAAACTCCCAATGGTTTTGATTGAGGAAAATACTTAAACAAATGCCTATCTTCCTTCCCAGTCTTCAGGTCACCCAAGCATATGCTTAATTTTAAATACATATGCTAAGGTGCTCTTCCAAATTCAAAGTTACTGATCTTTGATTCTATCAGACAGATAAACATTAAGGTCACCACAACAGGAATAATGTATTTGATCAATCTAGATCATCCATTTTGGCCTTAGTATTCATGGCAGAAGCTTTATTCTTGAGGAAAAAATATAGGTCATGGTATAAATTATTAGCAAGGTGAAGAGTTCAAATTAAGTTTTCTCTTTCAATTCAAACAGAGTAATAGCATGCAAATTCCTGCCTCTCAGTGTTCATGGGAACTAGAATCACTTTACAGGCTCGTTTGACTACCTGTATGTCAAGCTTGGCCAAAATTATTGTGGGGCCTCCAGCCCCATATCCAGCATACCAAGCCAAGATCAACTATGGCTTTGAGTTTGTAACCCTGTAATTGCACCCACTGATATTGATGACAAGAAACAGTATTTGTTCATTCACAATTATGTATCTCTGCTTATGTGAGAAGAATAGTCCACTGCTTGCCATAAAGATATGGAACCAGGCCATGCTTCCTCGAAGACACTCAATGTGCCATAATTGATGCGTTACTTGTTGACAACCAATTCCAAATTATCCCAGTGTACACCATTGTAATGGGTGTAGCAATTATCTTACCTGGCTCCTTTGACTGCCAACAGAATGATACACTGCACGTATCAAGAGTTCACGTGACTTAACGCTGATGCCAAACATTGGCATGAATGCTTGTGGATACTGCGATGGAGCCAAATTAATTTTTAAAATTTCAGTGAGCAAAGAGAAAAGGCTGCTTTGGTGCAACTACTTACTGGAAAATATGTGGAATGTGCAGAATCTCCATTGCATGTACCATTAAAAAGTGGCCCATAGCAACCATTTTACCATGAGCAGCAGCTTGTTCTTCAGACATATAACTTGCCTTCCCCCACCATTTGCAGGCAGTATTCCCGTGCAGTATTTCTATAAAATCCCTGGGCACAAATCTATCTAAAATGAGTGGACGGCATATAAGCTAAAGCAACTTTTGTAGCTTCTCTTTGTTGAGTAAGATTTTTAATCCTGCATGGACTTGTGCTGCAACTATACCTACAGCTAGACATCTAACGGGTTATTTGCATGTATAGTTATGGCTTTTTTTTCCACAGATAATCATGGTAAATCCCAGGGCAAGTTACACAAACACAAAAATACACATGCATTGATATACAGAATTTCAGAAATCTAGCTAGGTTATTTTGCATTTTCTGAGATGGGAAATAGAAAGTTAAAATCTGGACATATAAATCCTCACTACATGATACTGTTTGAAACAATTTAAGGAAAACGCTAGTTCACTTTTAACATCAGAAGCTCAAATGGGACAGCTCTATGATCTGAGTTTTGCACACCAGAAATAGCCAAAATTTGGTCTCAAATCAGCAGTTTATTTCCTATAGCAACTGATTCTCCTTTGCATAAGGCAGACTACATGGCTGGGAAGCAGGCTCCTTGCTAGTAAGGCATGTTCATTTCTCATGACAATTAAGCACCAAAGGCACTAGGGCAGCCATCATGCTTGGTGGCTTTCCTTGATGCCACCTGCCTGACTTGCTGTTATACTTTGCATGTGTTGAACACCTGTCAGGTTCCTTGACAGACCATTTCAAAAACTGAAGAAAAAGGTTACTTCCTGCACACTGTCAGGTCTTTTCCAGCTTGGTAAGTTCATCCTGTTCCTGTGACACGTTGGCGTCTCCCTTCCCTTTGGGTAGGATCTGTAGTGTAATCACTTTCTGGCAGGTCTCTGAACTGCCCTGCACTGCAGATGAACCCTTTTACTGAGCAGGCCCCACTGGGCTTGGCACCCACAAGAATTTTCCTTCAGGAGTTTGTGGACAACAACTATGTGCAATAAAACAGAAGCTGTTTCTTCAAAACAAAGAGTGATTTATTTGCCAAAACAGGCACAGCACCCCAAGAAATGGATTAAAGAAGAGACAGGAGACTTATGCACATATTCTCTTACATATACTTAGCATTTCCCTCAAGCACCTATTTCTGCTCTGGTTTGTTTTGGCTGACCCAATTAGAGACTGTGCTGTGCAGACCCTGACTCCTAGAAAGGCAAGGTCAGCCTCCAGCAACTTCTCTCCTCCCTTCCTGCA
Organism: Anabacerthia variegaticeps; assembly: GCA_035583185.1. Taxonomy (NCBI): domain Eukaryota; kingdom Metazoa; phylum Chordata; class Aves; order Passeriformes; family Furnariidae; genus Anabacerthia; species Anabacerthia variegaticeps. Next base: position 80,756,359 of record JAWWEW010000078.1, read on the forward strand.
CAGTGGATTTTTTAACCTTAAAGTTCATGACTTTAGCAAACAGCTGTGTAATCAGGGAAGGAGTTGAGGAGTTGCCTTTTCACAGATATTACTAGAGCTCAAATGTTTGTTGGGATGCTCCTTATCTAGGCAATTGGTTGCTTTTTACATTTGGCTCCCCTGACAGCCTCGTTTGATCTACTTCCATTGCAAATAACCCCTCATAAGTAAGCACTGAGTCACAGATAACTAAGGAACACATATTCTTCCCATTTCTCCACAATATTAGCTAAATAAATGACTTTGCAGTCAGAAGCCCTTGTCACAGAAAACTTTGAGAAGACAATGGAAGAGAAACAGATGCCATTACTGAAGTGAACTACCTACTCTGCTGTCTAGTTGCTGCAACCAAAATTTTCCAGAAAGCCAAAAATAGCTCTGTGCTTATGTCTCCATATCATGACATCATAGAACTTTGACAGAGGATGCAAAAGAACGCCTTCAGCCCTGGCACAATACCACCTGTCAGCCACTGCCTATAAAAACCTCAGTGTTCCTTAGACATGAGTAAAGGAAAAAAACTCTAATATGCAGCAATCCTGTATTTTCTCTCCTCTATGGATACAGATTTTGCTGTCACAAGTTGTCCAACCACAAGGAAGGATAAGAATTTCGCTCTCTAATGCAGGAAATTAGAAGAGATATTAATACACACTGGGTAGAAAGTCTTTGACAATATTTTTACTTTTATCAGTTATCAAAGCCATGAGATCTCAGATGTCAAAGTGTCATGATGACTTTGGCATATACAAGACTAGTTTGCATATCCAATATCTGAAAGGACAGCACAGTAATAAGAAAATCACACTCTGTCTTGGACAAAACACTGCTCTCTTCTATTTTCATAAAAGACCTCTATGATGACACGTACTCTTCTGTTGTTTCAATGTCAAAACTGCTAAAAATTACTCTGTCTTGGAAATGAAACAAGACAGGCATAGTATTTATCAGAATACATGAGTATATCTGGTGCACTTTCATGGCCTGCACTGGCTATCCAAGTGTTTTTAAATCCACAAAGATACAATAAAGACTTGTTTTCATGAATAGAGCTACGGGTCCCCTCAGAGACTTCTGGAAGAGCAACACAGTTGGAAGAACAAGAAATTTGGACTGATCTAGAAAATAACTGCAGGAAATATCCTTGAATGTCCAAATCCTGTTCTGTCAGGTGGTAAAGTGGGGAAAGAAAGGCATGATTTCTTCAAAATTTCTAGTCTTAGAGTCATAGGGTATCTCAAATTGGAAGAGACCCATAAAGATCATTGAATCCAACTCACTGCTCCTTGTGGGACTGCCTAAAACTAAACCATATGACCAAGGGTGTCATCCAGATGCTCCTTGAGATCTGACAGGTTTGGTGCTTTGACCACTTCCCTGGGAGGCCTGTTCCAGTGACCAACCCCTCTCTCAGTGAAAAACCTCTTCCTGCTATCATCTGAACTTCCCTGACACAGCTGCATTTCCTCATGTCCTGTCACTGGTCACTACAGAGAGGAGATCAGTGCCTGCCCCTCAGCCATCTCCCTTGAGGAAGACAACCTTCTCCAAGCTGAACAAACCAAGTGAACTCAGATGCTCAGATGCTTCTCATAACTGTATGCATAACATAGATGTAATTTTTCACATCCAGATTTCTGATGTAATCAGAACATTCCGATGTAAATTTCCCTGAGACGCTGCTTTGTTCATGCCATTTGTATGATTCTGTGGAATTTCTGGTTTATCAGAAATCAGATTTTTTTGGCTACTCCTGAATGTTAAAATTTGAGCATATTTTTTAATTACTTAAAAGAGGGCAAGTATGCAAGGTTAAAGCCTGTTTACACATTTATGGTTGGCATCAGATAAATCATGTGTTGGAAAAACTACAGCTGCTTTTGTACACACCCTAAAATCCTTGGATCAAAGTCTATTCTTGGACACTGCAGTGTAATATTGGGATGCTTCCACTAAGGCCAATTGATCTGCTTCTCTTTACCAAGAAATGCAGCATAACTTGAGATTAGGAAGAAAAAACTTTGATCAAATAAGTAAGTGAATTTATCCAAAAATCACACACCGGCAACTGAGCATTTAGCCATCTGAGAGTTGACTGATTCACAGCTGACCACAGAAGTGAAACACACATCATTCAATTAATAAAGTTCAGGCAGAACTTTAAATTGACCGCACAGTTTTACTGACAGCTCTCAGCACATGTGACCAAGGTGTAAGTGCTGGGACTCAAGGTCTAGGACACACTACTGAAACTAGGAGAGAGTACTTATAAATTTGCTGCAGGGTCTCATATCTGATCTTTCTTAAGCTGTCTAAAGGACATACAGAATTATCTCAGATACAAGAGAATGAAAGGGTCATGAAAATGCTTTCTGAAATTATGTACATGCTCTTGATGATCCTTCTAATAAAAAGTATTGACTATTCAAATTGTTGCATATATGCACAGATGTGTTTCATTAGTTGTCCAAAGGTTTAAAATACCTTCCTAATCTTTGATTCAGTTAGAGAAAACAGTACATGTACTGATGGAAGTACATCAGTACATCTTCTGATTGAAGAAAGAAGCAGCTTAAAAATGGCTCTGAAAACACAGCAAGCATAGGTTGTTTCATCTACAGTAAAATATAAAAATACATTTACCTTTCTTAACTTTGCTGCTCCAGCACCCGAGCGAATGGCCTCCATTAGGGCTTGTCTTGCCTCCAACGGGTTACCTGTAACTGTGGCAGAAGATTTAGGAGCTGCTGCTGACATCTGAGTGGGAGGTGGTGGTGGTGGTGGTGGCTGGGCAGGGGAAGGTGGGATACAAAACTGCTCTTCCTGAAGGTCTTCTCCCTTCTGCAAGGACAGTTCTGCAGCCCTAATGCGCTGCAGCTCTTCAGAGGCCAATGAGGAGATCTGCTCATGAATGCAGTTGAAAGAAGGTGATTAATATCAGGCACAGGTAAGCTGTTATTATTTGACATTTGATGCACTTTCAGTACCCCCATTTCACTTTGCTTGAATGAAGTAAAACACATAGAACTTTTGTTTGCTCATGGGGTTGAACATCTGTTACTACTCACTCACATCACTCAGCTGGGCTGATTACCAGCATTGAGGATTTGGCTTTGAGTCCATCTCAGAAACTCAATCTTTATTTACTGTGAGATCCAGCATCCTGTAACTTTTCTTGGCGTGTAAGGTAAGAGAGAAAGTTGGACTTGGTATTAATTTGGAAACAACCACAAGGGTTTTGGAATCAGGAAGATATATTAAGACTGCAGTAGCCACCCAGGAATTTAATTACTTTTTTGCAGTTTGGGCTGCACAGAAATAATTTCAGATGACAGGGAGGCTCTTCCAGATCTAAGCTCTCAGACATAGCTTAATTGAAAAAAATGCCTTTAAACCCAAAGTTTCCATACTTTAAAAAGAAATAAAAAATAAAAAAGGACCAGAGAGAACTACGTGAAAGCACTGAGAACAAAATCAATTGATTATTCTTCCAAGTGTGTTTCTGTGGAATTTTTGAAACTAAAATTTCTGCATGAATTACCAGCTTGGAAATTCATCCTACTTTCAAATGCATGCAGGCAAAGAAGACATTTTTTCAGATTAAGATAGCTTTTCCATCAACTGTCTCAAGAGATACTTTTGCCATTAACACCATTATTAGTAATAATTATGATGAAGTGTTAGCAATTACAATGGTTTGGTAATTATTAGGAAATTCAATATCATGGGCCAACCAGGAGGTTTCCAAACAGATCCATTTTAATTCCTGTTCTCAGAGAAAATGAGACACAGAACTTCTGTGATGAAAAATTAATCAAATAATGCACAGAGAGCGCCTGTATTCTATTCCTTCACTGTACAAACACAACATATATACAAGTATAATGTCATGTTACATAAAAGATGAACATTTGATATAAGATGAAAGGGACAGCCCTTTCATCACAGCACATTTGTATCATGCCCCATACACATACAAACACGGTCATTTAACTAGCACAGGTGACATGGTGTGAAAAGGAAGTGTACAGTTTCTAGGCAACTTCCTTTAAAATTATGGCAAAAGCTTCTCTGCTAGAGGAAAGTATTCCAAAAAGTCTCTGTGATGACACACTATCACTTAATTGTCAGTCTCTTTTCCACAAATTTACATTTATTCCAAATGAATGCAGAATGCAATTAAGTATGTGTGAAGATTGCTGCTGGCTAGCACATCTTGCTCACAGGCTCAGAGGAAGCTGTACCCTACCTGCAGCAAGGGCAGCAAGATATTTGAGGAATGAAGTCATTCCCTGACACAGAAAGAGACTTTTTCTATCTAATGTCATCTATCTGGACATGTGCTAATGAACTGAGTCATTACATCAGGGAAATGGGAATCAATTTGCCAAGTACACATCTTTGGCTGATTAGTCAGTTGAGTGAAAACTAAGGCTAGAACAACATAGGTTTAGGAATAAGAGATGCTTTAATGTTTAGGTAAATCAGAGAGAAGAAATCATCCGGCTGTGGTGAATGTTGATGGAACACCAAAATCAATTACTTGCATACAACTTTCAGGCACCATGTTAGCAGATAAACAGCATGAAGTCCTAGCATATGGATATATATGGATGTATATGGTAGGTAATGCAAATATATTAATCTAACTGCATACTCTGCCCAGAGAAGTTGTGGATGCCCCATCCCTGGCAGTGTTCAAGTGCAGGTTGAATGGGGCACTGAACAACCTGATTCAGTGGGAGGTGTCACTGCCCATGGTAGGGGGGTTGGAACCAGATAATGTTTAAGGTCCTTTCCAACCCAAACCATGCTGTGATTCTACAACAAACCTACAAATGTGAAAATGAGGAATATTTGATGTCTTCTATGTAGACTCCCTGTAATTGGTTTTGATTTCTATGTCCTTTCTTTTCTTGTCGTATAGTTTCCCCTTCATCTTCTTTCTTTGCAGCACAACATTTAGTTTGTGGCATATTTTGTTTTATTCAAAACACCCACTAGGAATAGACTGCACTTTAAAGATCACTTACTATCTTGATTTCTTACCTTTTTCAGCTTTGAGGTGCCACTGTGGCCTCTAATTGCTGCTAGTAGGGCTGAGCGCGCATTCTCTGGCTCAGCATATGAGGGTTTCCTGTGATTGCCATTTAGTGCACTGTTTGAAACCTAGAATATGAAAGGAATAAACCTCACATTGTTATTAGATATTTACTTAGAGATAGCTTGGAAACACTTTTTGGCACTTGTACCAGAATGCAAACTATGAAGACTAATCAGTCTGTCTTTTTTTGGGCCTGCTTTTAAAACCTGTACTCACACTGAACAGTGAGGATATGTGAAGATCGTAATGCTGTACTTAGAGATGCAGTCTCATATCCCCTGAGTATGAAGTCAGTGGCAAACTATTATGCCCTAGTAATGCAGAATGCAGTTTTCTTTCATTGTAGTTCTGTACAAGCTTCCTTCATTCTGTGTGTTCCTGTTTTTACAGAACATACTGGACTGAGGGTTCAGATCTTAGATGAACCTCAATTACCTCTCCCTTATGCTGTGTCCATGCACTCTCTGCCTCTTCTAGCTAGTGAAGCAGCCATGGTGTTGCATAATATACAGGATATGCAGAATAAGCAGCAACTTGGTCTGTATTTTGCGATTATAAATTTTTCAAATGCCTTGTGTTCTTCAGCTCACCAGCAACTGTACTAGTTATAAAACCTCTGGTGTCTGACAGGGTGAATACAAGGCTCTGCAGTCTGAACAGGCTAAAAAATGTTTTCACTTTACCTTTCTGAGTTTCTCTTTTCCCCCTCCTGTTTGAATGGCTTCCATTAGGGCACTGTGCAGTGATGTGTCTTTTGGAACTGGTTTCTGGACAACAGGTTTGAACTTCTTCTTTGGTCCAAAGATATTGGTCTGCACACTAACATCCACTTCACTGACAGCATTAATATCTGAATCATCAGGTTTATCCTCCTGTTCTGACTCTGCACTTGCTGGTGCACCATTTAGCTCAGGTGAAGCTTTAAATGAACTAACTTGCACACCATTAGCAGGAGGCCATTTAGTGACTCGCAAAGATGAACCGAAAGACGATGGGACTCCCTGGAGTTCAGGAGACTTGAGAGATGAGCATGAATTAGTATAGGTCAAAGTCCCGCATTTCTGGTCAAACATGAGACGTGCCTTTTTCTCTGCTATACTTTGTTTACTGTTTAAGCCTCGATCCTCTTCTGCACTGTTGTTATCCTTTGAAGAGGATTTAGTAACTGGGACACTGCCATTCTTTTTATAGAAACTCAGAGGAGTTGCCTGGTTTGGTGCCCTGATATTAACTACTTTGTTTTCCATGCCAGAATTATCATCAGGTGTAAACCTGTGGGATGCTTTTTGACTGCAAGTAAAAATACTTGAAAGTGTTTCTCTTGTTTCTGCTGATTCTCCTTCCACAGGGCTGTATTTGGCCACAATAATACATCTTTTTGGTGAAACTTCTGCTTCAGTCTTAATTTCTCCTGCCCCTTGCTTGTTTTGATCTTTCTCGTGATATTCCATGGAGTCAGACTTAAAGGTAGTTGCACTGATGTGTCTTGCAATGGCAGAGGCAACATACTGACTGGAAGTTCTCCTATGCGGCTTTACAAATGGAAGTTCCAGCTTGTCCTTATTAACAGTTGGGGCTGATAATGGTGTTACCTGAGACTGTGTGACTGGAAGAGGTAGTTTGGTCCTTTCATTCTCAGACTGTCTTTCAGCTACCTGGGTAGTAACAGTTTGTGGTGCTACAGGTTTTGGAGCTGCAAGACAGACAGGTTTCTGTTCATGTTTTACAGTAAAGGGCTTAGAGTTTGCAGTGGCTGCTGACTTTTTAGGAAAATGCTCAGTGGAGTCATCACTTTGCTTTTCCATAGAACTTGACCTCCAGAATGCCTTCACTTTCCCAATATGAATTTCCTCACTTTCATCAGAGGAAGAACCTGGTATGTGTTTACTAACACCACTGTTTGGGCCTATAAGGTTGCCTAGTTCATCTATCTTAATGGCACCAGTGGAGAGTGAAACTCCTCTATCGAAATGTCTTACTTCAGGTTTGGGAGGGACAACTTTAAAGGTTGTCAAACCCATTTTAGGTTCATAGTTTGATCCTGAATTCTGGGCACGATGACACCATGTGGGTGTTGATGGGACTTCTTCTACTTCCACTTTTTTTGCTGGTGGCCATTTGATTTCTAATTCTGATTTACTTTTTTTCAGAGATCTTTCCCTGCTACTATGTTCATTAAATGGATTTATCTTCTCTTTCGATGTATTGATTTCAGCTGTGGTCTTGGAGTGAGATGGACTCATCTTAGATTTACACTCCTCAGACTTCACACCATGTTTGGGAGAGGGTTCCAGTCTTAAGTTCTTTTCACTTCTTTTTTCAAAGGAGGATGTGAGAGATTCAAACATATCTCTCCGCTGTTCCACAGGCAAGTGACTGAATTCATTTTCAGATGGTTGCTGATGTATTAGGTCCTTGGATATGCATACAGCTCCACCATCTGTGTGTCCCTTATCAAAGGAACCTGCATTGTTGTTTTTATTTGTGAAGTACCCTGTATTAACAGAGTCAGTTGAGATATTTTGTGGAACCTTCATCTCCATTTCTTGATTTTCATCTGAGTTAGAGGTGCTAACTTCTGGAGCATCATCTATGACTGTTACTGGAACAGAAGTGGAAACATCTTGGGCAGCCTCAACTTTTCTTATATATGGGTTCAATGCTTCATTGATGTAGTCGGAGTCAGAGTTACTTATATCATCCACTGCTGCAAAATATACATAGAATGTTACATATTGGCAGTATTTAGGCAATATGACTACCTTACACAGACAGCTAGCACAAGTTTAAGTAGACCATATATTTTTGTTACACTAAAAGTAACAGGAATATTTGTATGCTTGTATTATGAAAAAAAAAAAAAGAGGTCTGGATCCTTCTTATTGTCTGGTTGCTGATTAGGATCAGCCAAATATTCCTGAAGTCCTCCTGTTTCAGCCAGTGGGAAACACAAATACTTCTGAAAGCAGGATTTCATCTATTGTTCATACCTTATCTTTGACTAACTTATCTCAGTGATAAACAATTCACTGCATGACTCCAAAGGAGAAACATTTCTGAGAAACAGCAAGCAACTCCAAATTATGTTTCCCAGACCTGGTCAGCCCAGCTGAAGGACTTCCTTGAGCAAGAAAACAAAGAAACAGGACTTTTATTTTTCCTTCATTCCTCTCACCCTTTATTACCAGTGACTCCAAAAGCCTCATTGTGCAAGAAGCTTAAATATCCTTTCAAGTTTGCTGGTGTAAATCAAAAGTTACAACACAGAAGCTAAGGATTTGCCATGTTAGAGAACTCACAAGAAATCAAATTGGAATCAAGTCCACTGCAGAAGTACTAAAATAAAGATGGGAAATTTTAAAAAAGCATTCAATGCCAATTTTTGACAAACCAATAATAGAGAACTATTTCTAATTCACAGTAGGAAAAAGAGGAGCACAATATGACATTTTCTCTCTTCCCACTGTTTCATGCTTTTCCATTTTTAACTTTTAAATATGCTTGTTAACACAGAGGAGGCGCTCAGTACAAAAATGTCCCATCCTTTTCCACTTCATTATGATAAAATACAAAACAGAGGCACTGTTCATTAAACACAGACCTAAATTCACAACTGATTTAGCTTCACTGAAGTCAATGAAATTATACCAAATTTGGTCTATAAAATGTATCCATTAACTGCTGTTCATCTTTTTTTGGTAGGAGACACTGAAATACAATGACGATCTGATACGCAGTTAGAAAAAACATTCAGTGCAAGCCTCTAAAGGGCAGCTGCTCCTGAAGCAAAGTGAGAGCAACAACTTTGCATGGACCACATTCTGCCACAGACCTGTAAGCCATTTCCAGCGATCCCAATAAGAAATGTACAGGATGCCTCAGAGTACAGTTAATGATTCGGCATCTCCTAGCTATTTCTCTCTCTTTTGTACTTCAGAGGTAACACACTTTCCTACCTTCTAAATCTTCATCCAGGTCAGCCAAAGTCTGTTGGAGTTGTGCTGCAATGAATGTATCTTCATTCTTATGCTTAGCCAAAGGCATTGCTTCATCTTGCCTGCTAAAGGAAAGAGAAGAATGGGTCTCTCCTTTCCTTTTTTGATTTGCTCTATTTCCCTGAAACACTTTGTCGTTTCAAACCCTTTGGTTCCACTGGCATTCTGAAACCCATTCCCCAAAGTATGAAAAATATGTAGCCTGAGAGACACACACCACCATACTGACACATCCACATCTAGGAAGGATCTTGGTGGTGCCTGAGTACACTCAGTGTGCTGGAAATTAAAAATTAGGATTAGTAAAGCCTGTCACAAAGAAATGGTCTGGCTTCACTGTGAAGCACACACTTCAGCTGGACTGCAGAAACACTGGAGATGCCAAGACAAAAGTTTTGCATATCCATACAATTTTAAGGTGGACCACTAGCCACTCTGTGTACCCACTGTACCAATACACCTGCACCTTAATTAAATAAAAATTGCATAGTAATGAAAAATAAATATAGCTAAAGTACTGCTGGACAATCAGTCTGCATCCTGAGGGGTGAGAGGGAAGAAGAAAAGAGAAACTAATTCTTTGAGAGTAGTTTCCAATGAAACATAAAAAGGGGCCTGATTTTTCTAGAAATCTGATGAAGCTGTACAATGATCTAAAACAAGTTGGAAATCAAAACAAGTGCCAAGTGTTGTCTTAGCTTATTAAAAGAAGAAAAGAAAAAGAAAATGAAACTAACAAAAATCTTAACAAAAATAGCTAAAATAATTAAAAAAAAAGTACGGCAATCTGTTACAAAACATGAAAAAACTTAAAAACCAGAAAATAAAACCATGATCAGCAGAATGTTTTTATCTAACTCATTGAAACTAGGATTTCACATTAGGCAATTAATGTTTCCCAGTTATCTCACCTGAATTTAAGATGTCACTGCCTGTGACACTGTGTCTAAGTCTTGCCCTTGTGATTAGCCTATTGAAAAGGTAATTTTCCATTCTAGCCACACTTAAACTAACTCTGGTCAGGCGAAACAGATTTGTCTTTTTCAAGATAAAACCCTTAATAGCACAGATACAGTAACATATGACACCTTTTTTTTTTTTTTTTTGGTAGTTTACCAAGAAATGAAAATGCCTGAAAATGCCATTTTTTCTGCTGCCATTGAAGATAAATAAAAACGCAGGGATGTTTCTTAACATTGATTTAAATTATGTCCAACAATGCAGCTTTCTTTTTTGATATTTGATTGTTTGACTTTCCCCTTGCTCATAGCAGAAGCAACTGAAAGCACATATTGAAGCATCAGGTATTTTATTTTATTTTATTTTCCTTCATTATTTATTTATTTAGCATTCACCTCTCCTTTTTGCCTTTTGTAGTAGTCTTGGAGCCCAACCCTTCTACTTGTATTTAACTGCCTTGCACCCACAAAGCTGAGTTCATGTATGAGGGATTGATGGAAAAAAAATAACAAAAAAATAAGTCCACCTTCAAAGAAGCCCTCCAAAACTGTCATACACACATTCTCGTGTACCTGAGCATACAGATGGGATTAATTCAAGACAGCAAAGCTTCATGTGTGCCTAAGTGGTTTCATAAACTGGAATCTAAGTGAGAGTTCTGTCTTGGTTGCTCAAATACAGAGGAAGAGACACAGTGCTCTGCGACTGAAATACAATTTCTTCAAATATCTGCCATTGGCCTGAGCTTTGACAGGTTCTGAACATCCCCACAAACCAATGTGAAATAATGATGCTCAGGCTCAACACCCACACTGCAAGCTTCGTGATAAACTGAGTTCTCCCCATGACGGATTAACGAGAATGGTGGCACAAATCAGTTGAAGTCTCCAGAGGAGGCAACTGGTGCTGTAAGACAGCAGTCCTTCTGTACCCTGAGGCGCACACACACACACACACACACACACACACACATACAAACACATCCCTGAGATTACTCATCTGACAAGAAGATTTAAATTTACTGTAGCACTCAGACTGGGAGAGAAAACTGGCAAACAAAACTCCCAACTTGAAGATGGCAGAAAGAATGAACTGAATAAATTTCATATTGTTTTTGCAGTGGAAAGTTTTATGAAATTACTAAAAAATACTCTGCTACAAGTGTATTCTAAAGCAATTTATTTGCTAACTCAGAGAGAGCATTTTCAACAGGAGAACTGCTCAAACTGTGCATCAGCTAAACAACAGGTCTATCCAGCATGGAAGGCAAATACCACTTTCTTCTTTACAAAGCTGTTCTGGGGAATAGTTGTACACAGCTGAAGGCAAATAAGAGACACACAGTGCGAATCTTTCTCTAAGTTACTGTGGAGAAGTTGCTTCCAAAACCTTGGGTGTCACAAGACCTAATTCCAAAAAGGCCATGCCAGCTCACCACTTTTTCGGTACCTGATCATATTTTTCTGTCTATTGCCTGACTGTTAAATAATACAGCCAAAACCTGTATTACTAAGGTTGTCTGTGCTGGGCTTTTAACAGGAAATGAGAGGAACTATTGGGTTGAGAATTTTATGGGCAATTTGTCTAGAAAAAACTTATTTTGGATGGGAACAAGCATTCCTGGACTTCAAACACAGAGTATAGGCACATTGCACTGACCAATTCTTTTCTCACATCTGTCAGTGGGAATCTTTCAATGACTCCTTACAGCAAAATGATTCTCTCTTTGCTCGGCATAACAATCATCAGAGGTCTCTGTCGTTATCTGCTGCACTTATGTCATGGCCACACATAATTTGCCTCTCAATCTCTGCTTCCATCTCCTTATCTAGACAACTGAGAAAATAATATACAATTCACAGACGTTTTCTGAAGGAAAGAGACCAATACAGTGAAAGTGAAAGGATTCTTATTTGCTGTTACAGAAGGAGCTTCAGAAAAAGCAGATTTTGCATTTCTAAATCTCTAAAAGGGCTGTTGTTCAAGGCATCTCCAAACTCACCTACAAAGCAAGCCACAAGGGTTTTTCTTAAAATTCTTACCATTGGGATTGGAAAATGGGATATGCATTTTGCGAGGTGAAGGTCTGGTACTTTCCAGTAGCTTACATGACTTACAAATATGTCTAAGAAGATTCTTTCTCACAGGAAAAGGAAAACAAAAGGGCCTCTAATTTTTTTTTTTTTTCCCATAGCTTTCCTAACTTCTAACCCTATCCACTTTTCTTTTGTTGACAGCTCTGTTTTGGCCAGAATCCAAGAAAAATACAACTTATTCAGATACCATGTTTTACATTCTGGATAAACATTACCAGTGGTATTTTCCCATACATGCTTTTTTTTTTTTTTAATTTATTTTTCTGACTTTGGGAAGAACTTGATAACCTTTATGCTGCCTTTTTGGTAAAACATGAGGTGCTAAAAAAGACAGCACTGGTGAGTATGTAGTCCAAACTCAAAATGGCAAATGTACTTGGTTCCTGGAGGCCTGTGCACATATTACTTATGTAGATTAGCAGAGATTTGTGCAAGAGCATAGAATGGAGCAAAGTGACTACTAAACCACAGCATTTAATGTTCCACTGAGCTCAGGCTACAACGCCTAATTGCTCCTCAACAGTCATTTGCACAGTTGGAGACAAAATGAAACTTACAGCAGCATTTTACCAAATTAGTGCCGTGCGAGACAGACATTTATGACAAAGTTTACATTCTAAGAAAGAGAGAAAATGCTCTTATAAAACTAGCTGGAAAAGCTGCATTAAAAAAAACCCGACAAAACAAAACCAAAAAACCACCGAAACCAGTGGTGAGACAGGATTTGCAACGAGAGAAGCTGCCATTTTGTTATAGTTACATCAGCTTTACTCATGGATCTGTAAATGACTGACCCAAGTCTCTCTGAGCATTTCTTGGGAGTTTGGGTAAGTCTCATGTATGGTACCAGAGGTACAGACCACATCTCCCACCATCACTGTTCAAATACAACACAGACCCATACAAACTGCAGGGAAGGGACCAAAGAAGACATTCAATCATCTAAACACAGGCACTTGGTGCCATTTTAAATGCTGTAGGATATTCAAGACATCATAACATGAAGACAGGGAAACCCATGTCCTACCTGAGTGGTAGGAGGTAACAAGAAACAGCAGTAGACATATCTCAGGTTTACTGAGTGTGATTTGAAATCTTACTCTGCACCGTATTTGCTACACTGAAAGACTTAAGAATGGACTCCTGTGAATCTGGGAGCTGGGGAAGGAAGACAGACCCATTGCAAATAAGTCAAATGTAGGCAGGCACACTGTGCAGTAGGAATGTAGTAACAGCTATGACACAGTTCAGCATTCAGCTTCTCACGTGTGTCTGGGGCAGCTAAGAGGGATTGACCAACATGGAAAACCTGATATGCTTACTCTAGACTGGACTTTAGAGCATTCAGGCTCCCCTCCCAGCTCTGACAGTCCTCCTAGTCTGATACTGGGGAATTAGATTAATCCATCTGTATGTATCCAAATTTGTCCTCTTTAAAATGAATCCATGATATAGACCACTTACACAAATGCTGGAAAGAGAAATGCTTCTACCTTGGCTATATAAGGTGGGTATTAAAGACAAAACTGATGCTGAATGATTTTAAGTGGTAGGACATATGGCTGAAGCTGTTTGAAAACTATTCAATCAGGCCAGAAAGATGGCATTAAGCAAACTCAGGGTGTTTATATCTTTGTTTTTGTGAGTGATGTAGCAAAGTATTCTTCAAAAGTGGACTTAACTGTGTTCAGATTAACACAGTCTTAGGGACCGTTTTTCCATTCTTTGCATTTCTTAGACTAGATGATTTTTCCCCCCCCATTTCTTTTCAAGGAAGAAATATAAGAGCAGCAGGAGAAGAGCTAGTGTAAGTGCTGAACTCTCTGGTCACCCAAGCCATGACCTGACCAGTGAAATTGTCCATTTCTACTGCCTCTTGAAAACTGGAGCATAATTTTTTAACCAATGTCTGTTAAAATTCAAAAGTTGTAGACTGAAAAATAAACTTAGGACTGGTCAGACAGCAAAGTCATCACTTGCCTTTGATGAAAGATTTCTTAGAGTGGCAGGCATTTAGAAAAGGGAAAAAAGCATATGGTCATATTCTGTCGAATGCCAGATAACCTTGCTTTTTATGTTTTCAGATGAGCAATAAAAAAAAGCTGAACATGTTTTTGAGAGCAAGGTACAGGTATAATTTCCATTCTAAGTCTTCTAGTTTGTGTTCTCTTTCTAGTTCTGTTGGGCTACATCAAACTCACAAGGGTCTTTATACTGCAATTGTACCTGTGCTGAATAAAAATCATCAGAGATTGAATTAAACTATTTTTCAATTCTGTAATACACAAGTACAGCAGTGTCCACAGATATATGACCACCAAATTAGCAATAAGAACTTGCAAATATAGGTAAGGAGAAAAATGAAGTAATTTTTCAATAGCAGCTGGGTCTATGGTCCTTTTACAGTTCTCCTCCATGGTTACTGGTCAAGAATCTAAACAGAAAGCAAATGAATATGCTTTTACATAGTATCATTTTGTGTTTTAATGCTAGAAATCTCTAAGACTGTTACATACCAGGGTGATTTAAGCTTCCAGAGTGCCATGACATATGTCAGTTCCAGGGTCTTGCTGCACAAGCAGCAGCTTGTAGTTGCTATACAGCTGGAAGTGTGCCCCCGCTCCCCCTTCCCCACACCGGTCTCTGCTAGCAGCTTCTCAACAGGAAAGCCTGCAGGCAGACAGCATTGCCAGAAATAGTCAGGAAAGTGGACTAGCATTATTTAAATCTTAATACAACCACATCACCTGTGCAATATACCACTGCAAGTTAAAAGATGGCACAGTTAAGTAACTTCTCTTGGTTTCAACAAAAAAATTAGAAACAGACCAAGGACCAAAGCCTTTCTCTCCAGAAGTCAGCACTACACCTTTAACAACTCAAACAGCTCTCTAATATTTAAAATATTCTACAGCTCCAAAACACAGAGAATTTTTCCAGTGGACGGGTTTAACAGAAAGGCTAATCTGTGTTTTTGCTCTATAATGACTGTGAGTATCTATTACTTAACCATAATATCCTTAATATCTTCCCTCCATGAAGATCTGCCAGCAAAAAGTGCATGAGAGTTTCCAAATTTAGTTTTCTGGAACAAGGAGAAAGGAAAAGCCAGAGATAAGGAAGGAAAACTATATAAGAAGCAGAGGCTTGCAAATCTGTCAGACATCTGGGTCTTAATTAAATAATTTTTCAACCCTGAAGTTCTCCCTTTTATGTTAACCCTTTCTCTCCCTTCCTACCCCTTAAAGCTGCTTTCAAAAAGGTAAAACTTGTGCCTACCCAGTTAAAATAAGACCTATCAAGAAATAGCAGAATAAAACTTTCTCCCGTTTCTCAGAGAGAGTTACAAGTGACAAACCTAATTACATAGAATGTGTTTGTGCACAGAAGTATATATAATACATACACAGACTGCTATTTTTCATTGCAGTTTTTCTCTTTCCTTCCTGTCTGCCTTCTGCCACTCACTATTTTTATTTCCTCTGACCAGCTTGGCCACTGAATTCTCTCCAGCTACTGACTTCTCCTTCCCTCCTGTCCTTCCCAAGTGGAATACAAAACCCTGTAATATTTGAATTTGAATGCATTGAAAATTAAGCAGAACAACTTCACCCACTCCTATTGTTTCAAGCTCTTGTTTTAAACTAACTCATCAAAACCCTAACAGTTTAGTAGCAAACAGCAAGTACTTCTCAGGTTGGTAACTAAGAGGACTCTTTTCCTCCCAGTAGCTTCAGCAACCCCAACCAGAGCCAAAGGTAACAAATTCTTCCAAGAGAAAGGGAGGAAATGGGATTATCTCTGTCCAGACCCCCGGCATGAACTGGTCTCTGGAGGGTTTCCCCACCCCCAGTCTATGTCCTCCACTAGCTGTATGTGAAAAAATATTCCTCTCTCATGGCTACTGAAAAAGACACTCAAGGGAGGGGAAAATCCTTTTCAGACCTGTGGAAGGTATTTTATCTTCTTGTCCCACAAAAGTCTGTATTTATTTAGCTTTATAACTACAAAGTTCCCTTTAGATTTTAAAATACTTTTATTTTTTAAACATTTAAATACATTTAAAATATTTTCAAAATTTAGGGAAAAAAAAAGGTTTTGTATTTTAAAGTGCTTATCCCACTTTGAGAAAGGCCAGGGGGATCAATCAGTCTTAAGACCCTTTTAAAGCCCTGGTTTCAGTTGCTTATAAATTTGAGAAACTCTACATCTTTTCCAGATGCCAGTCCAAATCACAATTTATATCATGCCCACAATCATACTATTATTTTATTTCAGCCAAAATATTTAATTGTCTTCCAAGAACAGAGTTTGGAATAAAAGCAGAGCTGCGTTCTGATATATGAAATGCCATTTAATGCTCAGTCCTCTGAAAAAAGGTGGTGCTGCGTGGTGCAACTGTTCCCTACTCTGCCTATCCACTCTCCTTCTCTGAAACAGAATAATGACACCTCTTCATATCACATGAGCACTGTGCTGAGAAATGAATTAAAGTCTGGACGGCACATGGATACTAGTGCGACAAGTAAGATAAAAAGAGCAAAAGGAAATTAAATAGTCCTCTTTTTAGAAGAGCATTTGAACTGAGTGAATAGTAGTATACCTGTTTTATTAATTGAACTTTGAAACTTAGAAAGAGAATAAAACAAAATTGAGCACAATCACTTTAACTAGAGATGTTATCATGCTGTACAAAAGGGGGGAAATTAAGGTTAAAGGGGGGAATCTAAGGTTACACAGAGAGCCTTAATATTAAAGTTACTTAACTTTGAGCACGTGACCTAGCAACCCTAATAATATTATTTTAACATAATTTTTAATGTGTAATTATTTATAAAGTTCCAGACAGTAGGTGTGCATGATGCTTTACAGGCGTATAAAATTGTCTGATCCCTGCCCCTAGAAGCTTGCGTGACGACACCACACAAGGGATGGGAAAAGAGGGGGTATGGGAGGACAGGGTTGCAACACTGTGAGATCATGAGATGTACTTACTGCTACATAAGCAACATTTCAGCTTCTCTGTGGTTTTCTTGTTACTCATTTAACACTATATATTAAAATTTGGTGAACAGATACATAACACAAAGACATCAACCGTAAGAAAGGATATGAATAAAGAGAACTATGTAGTACAATGTTCAGAGTCAGCAGTTAATATTAAAACATTCACAGCCAAACGTTGCATATAGTCAACTATTTATATGGTTTAATCCTTGGTACCTCCAACTGAGGTCTGGATTCTGTTCCATCAGGGACTGTATAAATGCATCATGAGATACGATAGCTGTGTTAGGGACTTTATCATAAAAATACAGTCAGTGGCAGAACGGGATACCACAGGCAGATGGTTTAACGGGTTAGAGGCAGAGCTAAAGGTAGAGGGTTTTGACACTTGCTTTGATACTATAATTGCTAACTAATATGTGTATTTAGATTACTATTGCCGGAATAAGAATCCTAAAACCAAACCAAACCAAACAAAAAACAGTGCACTTTTAAGTTGCTCCCCATGTACTGGAAAACAAAACCACAGAGCAAAGACCCCAGCCTGGAAATTTTAGAATTCATGCACCTTCTTTTAGAAATTTCTGTTTCTGTGCTCTGGGAACTGAATGGGACTTGAGGTCTGCTGTGGCTGTAATTTCTGTGTGTGGTTGTACACTCCATTTCTGACCCGGACGTACTATTAGCCTGCTATGTGCTGACAAACCTATTGCATGTCGAAGACTGTATCCTTAAATGCTCACAAGTTCCCTTGACTTCAGCAGATAAAGACTCTGCTGTGATATTCTGATGCTATCAGGCATTCCAGTCACAGAGAGACCGCCCAGGACATTTAGAAAACAACTCCAGAAACATGAAGAAAAATGAATTTAAAACTAAATATACAATTAAGTAAAGTAAGCAACATGGCAAAATATTCTTGATCTGAAACACAGGCTAAGCCTCTGGACGAAACCTAGTTAAGAACTGTGGACTTGATTCTGCTTTTCACCAAAGTTCTTCACAATTGCATGTGCAAAACACTACCTTTTTATAGCCCTTCACACTCCAAATATAATTTGCTTGTACTTTAAGAGTACTTTTCAAAACCCATAGAGGACAACATAATTTTAGTACACAGCATTATAAATTCTTATGAACTTGCTATTTTAATGAGTGAAAAGCCCAAGTTTTAGTCAGTTTTACAATTTAAAATGACAAGCCAAATGTTTCCATTACTCTTATTAACCTTTTTTTCCCAAGTCTTGGCCAAATTAGTTACTAAATAAAATTTCTGGCTTCAGTAGCACTCATATTCAAGGAGAACTCAGATTCACTGCTGCTAACCATTGCTACTTTACAGTAGCAACGTGTCCTTCCAATTTCTTTGTTCTTATCTTCCTTTTAGAATTCAATTAGATTTTGGTACAAGGATCACTAGTGTACCAAGAAGAAGAAGATAGAAAGGAATTAATAAACTCTGTGTAAAATTTTCCTTTCAGTTTTGTATCTTATGAAATATATTTAAAACCCTGTATAGCTTGGTATCAGTTACTCACATGAAGTACATTTTGACTTACCTGGGGATTTAAGAGGCTGTTTTGGTCCTGAAAGTAGCCCATTCATCAAAGAACTATGTACAATTTCAGAGTTCCCAACACATTTTATTAGTCGGGTGCCAGCTATTCTGACAGTGGAAGTGGAAACTGATGTTCTTCAAATTTGGCTGTACTCAAAATTGTACTCAGAATTTATTTATATCTGATTAAAACAAGAATTTCATGCAAATAGGTTTAAAAAACTATTTTTGTCTTCCCTCTACACTTAGTAAGTGGGTTTTGAAAACTTAGTAACTAGACATCCAAAATATTTAGAAGAGCACAATTTTCAAAACTGTTTTGTTTATAAAGACAGGTTAGGAGTGGAACTGGATTTATCTTCAAATATTACTGGTAAATTCAGAGCATAACATTTTAAAAGATATTACCATCAGCATCACTGCTATGTCAATCTAAGTAGTTGCTGACATAAGATAAAAATAAATTGCAAATGTTAAATTTTTTCTATACACTAAAGCTGATCTGAAGCAATTTTGCCACCCCAGAGCTTAAAAAATAAATAGCATTTATGAAAAATAACTGCACTCCCCAAACAAAAACAACTGTCTTCTACTTCAGTCCCAAACCACTCTTTTTAAATTATGGTTATATTAGATAAATACAGAATATTTAGCATGACAAAAACACAGAAAATATTAAGTTGGAAGCCTAGCCCAACCTCCTGTTCTGAGCAGGGCTAATTTCAAAGCCAGACCAGGCTGGTTTTCTGGCAGAGTTATGAGAATCTCCAGACATGAAGATTCCTTGACTTCTTTGGGCAACCTCTTTCACTGCTTAACAGTTCCCAATTTAAGGAATTTCCTCTTTATATTCAATTTTTATTTCCTTTAGAGCAGTTGGTGACAATTGCCTCCTGTCCTTTCACAGTGTATCCCTGAAAAGCTTCATAGTCCTCCTTTTGTTTAGGAGAAAATCGTGGTTCGCTGGGGTAACAGGGACCGATTCCCACTCGAGTCAAGGGTCGAGAAGACTGCAGTCAGGTGCCTCCTTACCCACATCACTTTCCCAAGGTTAACAATCCAGTTGCTTCCCCTCACCCTCATCCCGCATGCTCCAGTGTCCCAGCCCTCTCAGTGGCTCTCCTCTGGACCCTCTCCAGTTTGCCAATCTCTCTCTTGAGCTGGAGGCCCAAGATTGGACATACAGCACTGGCCTCACAACAGCTGAGCACAGGGAGTTTCCACCTCCCTGACTGCAACGGTTGGTACACCACACTGTCCTTCCAGCTTCCACTCCTTTGGCTCAGCAAGACCCCTGTGCAGCAGTCCTGCTGGAGAGCTTATGAAACATCCTGCTGTCTCTTCTATGTGCACTCTTTCCAATTAGAAAAAATTTGTGTGTTTGTGTGGCAAGGGTAAATCTAAATGCAATGTAAAGAATATGTATCTTTGGCTGAAGTGAAAGAGAGAGAGAATGCTGACTTGCAAGAGGGAGTGTGTCACAATGATGTATGGTCAATCTTTTAATTGATTAAAAAATCAGAAAAAGTTCCCCCCAAAGTGTAGATGATTAATATTGTTATTACAGAGTTTTGCTTTGACATCTTTGCTCAACAAAATGTTGACTTCTTCCTCCCTCACTGAACATGCATGTGTGTTTTTCTAACCAGTTCAGATCCTGCATTTCAAGGAAAGCTGGGATAGCCTATTTATCTCACGAGGACCAATCTAAGTCTACTGAAATTAATGGGTCGCTTTTTTGGATCACGCCTGAACTTTTAATTGCAGTTACAACACTACCCCACCTAATCCTTTCAATAGAAACTGCATCAGGAGCTAAGACACTGCAAAAGGACAAATCACAAGAAAAATGTGTTTTTGAGCCTGTATCTAAGCGAAGCTTGACCTTGTCCCCATTGATACTGATGGATAAAGAAAAACTCTGAGCTCATTCCAATCGCTTAAATAACTGATTTTGGCTTAGTTTATCCCTAAGTTATCACCCACTGCATGATCCAAAATGAAGTTCTCACTCAGAAATGTGTGGAAGGAAATAACTAGGTCATGATACATGCTCCTATGAAGGGGCTACAGATTAGCAGCTGAATGGAGAGAGACCAGAAAGCACAGACTTTGTGTCAACTGAGAATTCAGAAGAATTTCTGGCCCCTGTCCCATGACTCTGCAGGATCACACAGAGCGGATCCCTGTCAGTATTACCAGGCCACCCTCCTTGCTGGAGGCACAGCTTCCTATTTAGCCAGTTTGTATTTGCAAAGTCCTATAAATTTTGGGTTCCCTTTGCAGCCCTGCCACCAGCTATGTGAGTTTTGGCAAACAAACAGTGTCAGAGTAATTTGTGCTTGAAGGCAGTTTCTAGTTAAATTGCACGTTCTTGTATTTCCTTGCAAAAACTGCAGAAAAATGTTTGTTTATGAGAAAAAAAAAAAGAAAAAAAGGAAAAAAAAAAAAGGAAGTATGCTGAAGAAAAACCACCTCTAAGTATAACGCCAGTGGAGGTTAGCATTAGTAGAATATATAAGTAGATGCATGCACACTCCCAAACCAATCTCCAAAGTTCACTGCATACAATCCTTTTCCACCTAGCTTTCAGTCACTTGAATTTTCCGTTGTATGACTGGCATGTCATTTACTGGATCAATATATAGTAACATTTTAAACAGTCCAGATGCTATCAGAAGTGCAATATAAACCAAACTGTAACAAAATGATTTCAGACTTCTTGAAGAAATCAACTCTGGAGGGCAGTGGTCTTTTGCAAGAAATGTAACTACAAGTTCAAACAAAAAAGTGACCTTTGCCTGTTGCTACAAGTATGTCACTGGAGGGGATTTGGCAGTGAGCTTTCCACCAGGAGGAGTCACTTGGCAATGGTACTGGTTTATGAAAGAGCAGAAGAAAATATAAGTTGGTTTTCTTGAATGATTCCCTACCAGGACAACAGGCAAGACATTTTCCAAGAGAGGTTGGCAAGTAAACATTTACCTCTGTGGAGCACTGTCAGATCCCATGCTATTGCAGGAGGCGTTCTTCACAGGGCACGTCTCTGTGCCATACATCGCACCCGCCTCAGCTGAGTCCCTGTAGCCATTGACCAGCTTGATGTCTCTCAGCTTCATACTGTCATTTTGTGAATCCAAAGACACAATGTCAGATGGGGAGCTCACAACACCCGAGTCCTCTGTGGTGTCCTCAGATGCAAAACAGCTGCCTTCTGATGCCGTTTCTTCCACCTCTGATAGCTCCAGAACTCTGTCATCCACTACATAAACATTATCACGTGTAGACAGCAGGCTCTCTAAATGAAACACAGCAAGGAAAGTTAGCTGAAAGACATTAGTACATAAATCAGAGAGCTATTCCTTTGTAATTGGGAAAAAAACCCACATGAAATACATATGAAATGGTAGGAGGGAGCTCAGTATTTGTATATAAAATAAAGATGGTTTGAAAAGTGACAAAAATTATGTCCTTTGCTTTTATTGCTATGCCAGTTCTGTGGAGTTTGGGTTTTATAACTTTCATAGCAAATCGGTTTTCCTAATTCTGTGAAGAAATAACTTTCCAGAAAGAGTTTCTTGGAGAATTAGACCCAAGTTTAAATTATGTAGTTCAAGAAATCACTTCTGTTATTTCCTCTGACAACATAATCTCATCATTCCTCTTCCATTCTGCCAAACAGGTAATGATATTTCTAATAAGAAGACTATATACAGGTAAAAACAGGCAGTATTTCCCTGTCAGGACACTGAATTGGTAAACTAGATCTACTGCTGGTCCACTGGGTGTCACTTATTTTACCACCCTTCAATTTTAATTTTCTGTTAAGTGGGAGAATAACAATTGTCTCTTTTTCAAAGCACATAAAATCTACTAATAAGTGTACAGAAAAGTGGACAGTACCATGCTTAAAGCAGACATTTTTCCAATGTTTAGTCACTTATAAAGGAGATTTAGGGATATGCCCTTTGCATGTTCAATTGTATTAAAAGCTGCAAATTTTGACAGAAGATTAGACACAGTACAATTTTGCATATTTTGTTTTAGTTTGGTTCCTTTGAGCTACTGGTTTTTTTGGTATTTTTTGTAAAAAATACAATTTTTTAATTTCCATTAAATGTACTCTAGACTTCATCATGCAATTATGCCATTAAAGAGAAATCCAACAAGGTCCATAATTTCAATGACTGAAATTATTGAGTGACAAAAGACAGAATCAAGCCCAAACATACTTCTCCTGATCAAAAGGAATCTATAAAGACTAATCTAAAAGTTTAATTTGGAATTATAAAGTGTACTCCATTCTCTTCTTCAATCTCAGTAACCAAAAGAAAGATTAAACATCAATGTATGGTCCGATCTTCCAAACAATTGTGGTGGATGTTAATTATATGAGAAGTCCCAAGTCTATAAGCATGACTAAGATTAAACATACACTTTGCTATATTTTAGGGTCAGAACCTACAACTTTTTGAAGCAGACATGAAAGCCACAGCTCAAAAAAAAATGATCAACAGAGAGAAATACATCTGAAATATTTTGTATGCACAAAAGTATTTTCTTCCAGCTTTGTTAAAGGATGTCAGAAATAATTTTATAAGAGTGTAGCTTAGCAGTGAAGCTTTGAGTAAAACTAGAATAAAAATCAAGCCAACATTCTCCTTGACAAAGGTTACAAGATGCCATTAAGCACTGAAATTGATTTCCGACAGCAGAAGCAATAAAATTCAGAAGGTTGCAAATCATGATTAAAGTTTTAAGTGCTGTCAGGCATTGATATTTATGATGGAAGATGATCCAAAGACTCTATTGCAACTTTGGAAGCAATGTTATTTGATTTCTTTGACCTTATTTTCTGTAACATTAGCTCTGGATTCTAGATTTAATCCAAGAGATCGCTCCATTTTAAAACAGTAATTACAGGAACTAAGTATGTGTCACTGAATGGATTTGAGTATGCTCATGACAGAACTACAGTTAGGAAAACACCAACACGAAACACAAATATGAATCATTTGACATCGAACATCAAATAATAAAACACCCAAAAAACAGAGAGTGAAGAAACAGGTAAAAGTATATGGCCACCTTGGCTTTTAAACAAACAAACAAAAAACCAACCCAGTAACAACCCACGACCAAAACATTAGTAAAACCAGGACAAAGTGGGATAGCAAAGAAATCAATTTAAAGAGTGGAAGTTGAAGAGTGGAAGCACATAGGAAGATTTTGAAGTAATGCACAATGCAGTATACCTTGATGCAAAGAGACCTCTATGTATTACAGGCCAGATCTGTTGTCACCTGGATGCCATAAATGACCTCTGCACTATAGCTGGTACAGCAGTTTATAATGAAGTACCTACTCTCAGATCCTGACATGAGGATGGCAGCCTTTTCCTCCCTAGCTGTCTCTCTCATTTCCTCATCCTCTTCTCACCTGCCTGCAACTATTTCCTGCATGTTTCTGCTTAGGGATTTAGATCCTTTTGGTCACCCAGCTCTACTTGGTATTACTGTAGTAATAACAATACTCAAGACTCTCCCCCCTCTATGGCAGGATCCCCATTCCCAGTCCACTGTTCCCACATATTGACAAATAAAATGAAAACAAATTCCCTTATTATCAGAGTCCAAAGGATCCCTGTTGTGTATAATCTTGGCAGCAGATTCACTGAGTTCAGAATAAGAACCATCTCACTCAACAGCAGTTTTATCCTGAAGGGCAGAACTACAAACAGACATCTTTCTACTCAAGCAAAACCAAAACGCCCACTTTTCTTCAAGCCTATCAGTTTGTCAAAGCACTTCCCTGTCTTTTATCTTCACCGAGAAGATTCAAGAATTTTTAAAACAGTTATCGCATAGCACTGAACAGGGTTGTTGGCTACTAGTCTGAACATGAAAGCACACATATAAAACACAACTGTGATGGTTCTGTGCCATGTTAACAACCTTGTTTCAGCTAAGAGCAGCACTAAAACACCCGTTTTAAATTTGAGCCATTCTTTGATGGATTAAGTAAGAACTATTTTTCCTTCTGCATGCTTGATTAAGTCTTCACTGGTGCAAACTGAAGATGGATGGGCATTACTGGGTAATGATACATGACATAAAAAAAGCTTACCTCAACTTTTCTGAGTGGTTCTGACTTCAGGAGCCAGAATATACTTTATAAAACTTTCTAATTCTACATAGAAGACAGGGTAAAATCCAGGAATGTGATTCTGAATTGTAACTCTTGCATACTTTTTTTTCTGAGAGAATGCACATGCAGAAACCCACCTCACACTAAACACAGTGTGATCACTATGATGGCAGCTACTGAGGTTATTTGTTGGCCAAATAAAGAAAAATCTCAGCATTTGCCTCTCTTTTCTCTGTCATAACACTGTAACACTTTCAGGTTCTGATCTTCACGACCTCATGCAGACATATCCAGGTTAAAAAAGAGTATTCATCAAGTATTTCAGGACTGAACACACAAATAACAACTGCCACAGGTATTATTGAAACACTTCTGCACCTCAGAAGACTGAGTTTTCAAATATGTAAGTAACATATGACCCCATTCACTGGCTTCAGGTGGGGTGTGATATTGAAACGGCTGTAGAAGTTGGCCCATGGTTTCCAAGTCATTCTAAAATCTCTGTGGGACATCTCACCCACAAATGAAACTAGAAAGAGTCACTCAATGCCCTAAATTGGCTGCTACCTATATGCTGCTTCAGGTTGCAGACACTGCTAAGCCCAAATGAGTGCTGTACCAGGGATCTCCCCAGATCTGCAGCAGCAGTGCTGTCGCTGCACAATTAGGTCAACCACAAGTTACAAAGGCTTCCTTGCAGAGGGGGACGGACTGAGATGTCTGTTTGCAAGAATGTTGCTCGTGATCATCAAGAGGGAAAGAAGAGAGTATCTCATGAGTGAAGAATTTGAGCTTCTTGTTTCACACAAAAGAGATCTTGTTGCTTTAATCTCAATAGTCTGTAAGTAATTAGGAAAACACTGAACTCTGAGTGTTTTATCTGCACTCATGCAGTTTGATATCACATACGTGTACACATTACTCATAGAGAATGCCAACGATGGGGAGACAGATAAACCTCACCTGGTGTAAATGTGAATCAGCACTTTCATTTCAGAAATGAAGATTTAATTCAATAGGTGAAAACTACCGTGGGTAAAATACTCACTTTGATTATTACTATTAAAATAACCACCACCGACTTTGAATAAGATTAGAATCAGACCTAAGCATTCAAAAGATGCATTTTCCACCTGGACTTACAAAATCAAAGCCCAAGCCATCACTCCTTCTGAGTCCAATGGACCCAGGATGTAAGTCGTAACTGTTCAGGAAGTGCTGTAAACTTCTGGTTTTACAACACTGATGGTGTTTTATTGTTACATTCAATAATGAGAGGAACAGTATATCCAAAAGAATTTTTGAAGATGTAATAGTTGATTCATCCCTACATGATGGGTAACCTGAACTTCGCAAGGGGTTTTAGAGATGCAGAGTTCCTCTAGCTCTTGCTATGAGGTTGGTAATTATTTTACAATTTCTTTCATCATTTGTTCCACTGCCAAAAAACTTTCTTTTCATGGACTAAAATTGCTTTGCCGTACTTCAAATGGTCTATTATAATGAAGTTGTAAAAAAATACTACAAACTTTGTGATGGTAAAGAATATTAATTCTTATAATGATCCCTAAATTAGAACATAATTCTTCCAATGACAATACTTAAAACTTTTTGAAGTACTGCTCTAATTATTTGTACTGGCAGTGAAAAGTTAGACCATCACCAAAGACCAGTATTAAAAAAATGGTGCATTTTTTCACACACTTGGAAGAAGGCTGATGGAAGAAATGGGAAAAGAAAACATTTATTGTGGCAATTTACAGAGATAAAACAACACAGGTGTAGCTTAAGAGCTTTCACACAGCTACAATGTGTTTTTGTTACATTTTACTTATTTTGCTCATTGATCAAAAACTTGTATGTAGAGATAAATGTTAATGACCATTCAGTGTGAAGTTAAAGCTCAAGAAAGAATGGGTGGTCTTCTCTGTATCATAGTTAAAACTATTTTAATTCAACGTGCTTCTTGGCATACTTGAGCCTACCTGCATACTTTCTTTTTTTAAATAAATAGAAGAAACACAGAGAAAATAAATGACCACTGTCATAGACTATCAATAGAATGAGAGGAGTGGGGGAATGGCTTGAGCTCTGAGGTGCTTGTTCTCTTCCAACTCCTGGAACTTGAAGAAACTGAAGGTGAGGTTAAGAAATGCTGAGGTGAGACACCATGCTCTGCAGCTCCAGTCCGCCTCCAAAATGAGGATGAACCAGCTTAATGTTGGTTCAGCTCATTTAGGTCACAGAATCAGAGAATAATTTCATTTGGAAAGAATCTCTGGAGGTCACCTAGTTCAATGTCCTCCTCAAAGCAAGGATAACTTTCAGCTTCAACGAAGTAGCTCAGGACTGAGAGCAGCTGAGCTTTGAAAATATCCAAGCATGGAGACCTCACAGCCTCCTTGGAAAAAAAATCATGAATCATTCCCTGGGCAATGTCTAATGCTTCTCCCACTTAAGAACATTTTTTTAATGTCAAACTAAAAAATTTCTAGCTGCAACTTGTCACTGTTGCAGTCTTACCCTTTTGCAGTGGATCTCAGAGAAGAGTCTGGCTCACTCTTTCTTTTCTTTGAGATGCAAGATGGCATTCAATTTCTCCCTGTCCTTCCCTTCTGCAGGCTTAACAAGCCTTGTTGCCTCAGCACCTTCATGTAAATCTTTGATGCCTTCTCACAGACTCTGCTGCCTCTGCTCTGGTTTGTCAGCACCTTGTTATACAGAACTCAAAACTGGACTCACTTTTGGATAATGGACTCATATGTGGCTTCATGGCAGCCAACTAAAGAGGAGTAATCATTTCCTCTGATCTGCTGGCTGTGCGCTTGCAAGTGCAACCCAGTCACCCAGTCTGTGGTTAGTGCTTCATCACTGTAAGGGCATCTTGCTGACTCACACAGTCCCAGTTCTCACATAATGAGACATTTTCAGTCTCCTTCCTAGTCTTATGCCCCATGCTCATGTTTTCCAATAGGTTCTTTAATTGCAGTCATTCTCACTGCACAAACCTTACAAACAGAAGTAAATCCATTCCTTTACACACTAGCCAGTAACAAAAATTAAAAGACTCAGCAAGGACATGTCTCACCAGACATACCACCAGAAACTCACAAATGGAGTGTTATTGCATACACCCTGTGAATCTTCAGCATTTCCATAGTTAATCCCAAACTAATGACAGTTAACTTAGCTACCTAGATCTACCCTCCTATGGTTGAAAAATAAATACAATGTGGACTCATTTAACCTGCCTTATGAATTTGAGGTAGTTAAGCTCTTCCCTTGAGGTTAAACTTGTCTGTTGTTAGTTGATATCACAACAGAAAAGCATTGTAACTTTTACAAAAGCTTTTTTGGCAATAGTGTTTCCTTCACCAAAGGCAATACAAGATAGGATCAAGCCAAGGAATGAGAACTGAAAAGTGTTCCAGTCCCTCTACTGTTTTTTCCATCTACAAGCAACTCTGAAGGTCTTTGCACTAATGTTTGAATTTTCTTTCAAACATATACTGAAAATGATTGTGAAGTTTCTCTCTCAAAACAGCACTACCTGAAATGTCTGCTGGCTCTCGAAAGACTCAGAGGAAACTACCATTGCAAGTAAATGTCTGCTACCCTCTCCCATTTCAGACCTTTATTTTTACCACCTGCCAAACAAGCTAAGAAAAGTTTCTGAACTAATGCAATGCAGATTTTCAGACAGGGAAGAATTAACATACTGAACTTTATTATTCCTATTTCTTTCTCACAAGCCTTTCTTTAGTGTCTGAAAAAGAATCTCTGACCTCTGCAAAGCCTGTTTGACCTAGAATGCTGCTGCTATTGCTAAACTGCTTTTCATTATCTCCTTTTTAGCAGTCTCTTGAACCTACTAGTTCCTTGCTTTTATAAAAGCCTTGCTGGACCCTCTGACAAGTCTGCATCATAGCCAGTAACTAGCCTTCCTTATTCAAAGGGATCAGATGTCATAAAAGTGACAAGAAGAGCAAAATGCTCTTTGACAGAAAAAGGATCATGTGTCAAAGTAGATCTTTCCTTGATTAACTGGAGCACATTGCCACTTGGCTTAGGGAGAAGAGATTTTAGAAAATGAATCAGTAGTGTGAACTGTTCATTTCCTTTTATACACAATAAAGTATGATGAGGAGACTTTCACAACAGTTCCTGGTGTTCACTATCTTAGGTTAACAGCAAGCTAGAATGATTCACAAGCTGCTTTCAGGGCTCTAGATGATCCTTTATTTAGCATGAGGAGGGGGACAGTGTGCCTAATCCATGCAGTTCAAAAAAAAAATATGAACAAGCAGGTTAGAGGAGGAGGATAATATGCAAGTATATTTAAGAGCATATTATAGATAATTTCAGACTTGCACCTCATAAATCACCATGTGTAACACTGGTAACATGCCATGTTAAATAATGGGGCTCTTTGGGGGCCACAGCAGGAAAGGAAAGCTGAGATCTAAAGAAACTGCCCAATGTAATGAGCCTGGTGAAGAAATGAACCACTCTCCACATTTTTTCTGGGAATTATTCATCTTAAGTGATAGATTTGGGCAATTCACATCTTTACAGAGGTGGTCGGTTCCATTCATGCATGCTGCAAAATCTAAACAAATGGACTGTGAAGGTGATTTTCATGAGCCACCTTAGAGAACACACTCTATAAAATTGCAGGAAAAGCATATGCAGTGTAATGATTAAAAGCAGAAATTATTAGTGTACCTATGCAATAAAACAATGTTTATTAGGTGATTTTCAATACCACAACAAAAAAAGCCATTTGCTCAACTTTTATTTTTAAACTTCACCATTTTTTCCCGTGCACTCTGTATCAGTTCTCTTCCTTAGTTTGTCTGTTAATGATTCCATAAAAGCTCTACTACAGTTTTGCATTTATAGTGTAATCCAGAGGAGAATAGCATAAAACACTTTTGTATTGCAATTATACTTTCCTTGTCCAGCAACTAGCTGCCACCAAACTCAGCAAAGAAGAGACACAAAAACCCAACCCTAAACCAAACACACATACACATATGTACACACACACTTGTGGGATTTAAGAGCTCTTTTCCATAGTAGAGAGACACCATTCTGCTCACAGTTGTTTATTTATTTCTAATTAAAAGCGATGTAAAAGTTAGGAAGGATGGAAGAGAATCAGATCAATCTGTAATAATCTATTACTGAAACCATTAGGTATTACACACTTAAAAACAAAAAAAAATTGAACAGTTGCTTTTTATTTATGGGGAGAAAATATACCCTCCTTGGACACAGAAGCACTTTTACTGAGAGCTGCTGCACAGATGAGAAAAAAACCTTCCTACCAATGCAGACTTCCTAAACAACAAATACTGGTTTTGTTTAATACCAAAAAGTAAGAGTAAACTCCAGGCTGGAGTGATGGTAAAGAAAATGCGATTTCATCACTCTCACAAATCTTTTTCCTACCCACCCGCAGAGTACCTCAGTCCACTGAGGTATGTGATGTCACCCTTCACTTTCCCCATTAGCGCATCCATCATTTCCCCTTACATCTCTTTCTACCTTTTAATAGGATAGTACTTATAGTATAATCTGAAGTCAGACTGAGCCCTGACAAAATTTTTTCATACAAAAACCACCTCTCTAACTTACAATTAGAATGGCACAAAACAACTCCATTTAATTGGCCAAAGCATACTTCAGTCAAACCACCAACAATGTAAATGCCTACACAGAAGATCTGCAAGAGAGAGCTCCAAATCTGGACATGAAAACATTTCCATACACCTCCATACTATAAAGACGTAAAGCTCTACTCTGACCTCTTTTTATGTACATTACCTGACTCCTCTTGGACCTCCTAATCAATGGAATACCTGCTTCCCTCTCCAACAGGCTTTTCAATAAACTTGGGCTAGTGGTTTACTTTTAACCTAGAAGAGCATGTTTCTTTTCTGAGTTTAGTTATTACACATATTACTGCACATTCACACTTGATTACTCTGTTATCATATTTCTCATAGCTGTTACACATCCAGTGATGTCAATAAAAGTATATACCTGGTAAAAAACTACTTGGAGTACCTGAACACTTCTTGTCACTAAGACAATTTGCCTTCTGAAACAGTCCAGTAAAGAAAAAATTATTCTTGCAGGGAACAAAACTGAGTACCAGAGTGTCTCCCTGAAGGTCTTGTGTGATACCCTCCACAGGGGGATTGTAGCATTTTCAAAGTACATTTCCCAGGCACTTTGAAGACCACACTCCCATGCAGGAATGAGGGCAAACCAAGAGCAGTGAGGGTAGGAGAGTGCATGTCAATCACACTCACAACAACCTAAAACACTGCCATGCACCCTGGGTCTATGCTAGCAGGAAATAGCTGCAGACATGCTGCAGAAGCCCATAAATCAGTTGCACAAAGGCATAGCAAGACACAAACTTCTTCAGTGTCACAGACATAGCCAAGCAACCACACCACGGGGTGAGAATCAAATGCAGGATATCATGAAGTCCAGAGGAGGGTCATGAGGATGATCAGAGGGCTGGAGCACCTCTCCTGTGAGGACAGGCTGAAAGAGCTGGGTTTGTTCAGCCTGGAAAAGAAAAGGCTTCAGGGAGACCTCATAGCACCTTCCAGTTCCTTAAAAGGAGGCCTTACAACAGAGCTCAAGAGGGACATTTTACAAGGGCATGTAGCAATAGGACAAGGGAAAATAGCTTCAAACTGAAAAAGGTGGGGCTTAGATTCAACATTAGGAAGGAATTCTTTACTGTGACACTGGAACAGGTTGCCTTGAGAAGTTGTGCATGCCCCACCCCTGGAATTGTTCAAAGCCAGGGGCTCTGAGCAACTAGTCTAATGGACTAGACACATAGCCCATGGCAGGGGGGGTAGGCTAGAGATGATCTGTATGGTGCCTTGCAATCCAAATAGTTTTATGATTCTTTGATTCTATGAACTCCATCTCACACTCTAGCCATGAAGTTACCTTTTCCAGCAGTGCACACTGAGGCTGCCTCTGGGAGGCTAGTAAGAAGGGGAATATTGCATAGGTAGAGAACAAAGTGCTCACAGAAGAGCACTGCTGCCATGCCACCACTCCTTTTTGACAGCAGATAGACTACATCAGATTATTTCAGACATAAGCAGAGATAGGAAAACTTAAGTCAGAGCTGAATTTGGCCTGCTCTTCCACAGTCCTCTTGTGAAGTCAATTATCTCATCAATCATGCTTTGCCCTGGGGCTCTCTTTCCCTATTAACTTGAAGAAATGCAAACATGTGAGAGCGGTAACTGGATGTTACGCTTTGTACTGATTCGCGGATAGTAACATGTTAATGGCAGTGCCATCTCTGGTGCACTGGTGAGGGATAGACTGGTGCAAGAAATGGGTCATCATCTGAACATCCACTTAGAATAAATTCTCCCCTTTGATATTATGTGCTGTTAGTGTCAGATCCTGCTTCCACTGCAGCAGTTAGGTTTTGCCACTGACTTCAATGTGAGCAGGATCAGACCGTTCACTGATTAAAATGCAAAGCTGCAGATATCTCCTGCATGGGATGAATCCCCACAGGGAAAATTTGTCTGCATTTTTATTCATGTGAAGCATTTTAAAGCTTTCATTTACACAGTTGATTCAATAATAATGTGCATGCTGTATAATGGGGTACCTGATTAAGCATGCTTAAGTGCTTTGCTGGAGCAGGGCCATTTCTAGAATTTGAAGGTTCACTATGATCATACCCTCAAAACAGACAAGCTGGTTTGGGGAATTTTTCACCTCAGTTAATAGGCTTAAATAGGATCAGCATAAAAGGTCATTTTTCCTATGGGAAATTTGGAAATATCTTTGAGTTTCTTTCTTTTTAGCCTTGGTTCCTACAGAAATTATGTTGAGAAGGTCACCCTGTTGTAGGTTTTGTCTGTGAAACCCTCCAGTAACTTTTAAACTGGCTACCAGCTTCTCCTGAAATAGTCAGGAAGGATAACAGTCTAAACTTCAGTTCTAGAAGTTTAATAATGAGGTAGAAGGACAGAGCAAGGGGACTTTCTTCATGTAAGTGCTGACATAAAAGCTCATTCTCTGTCTACCAGGGATACCTGGGGGAAGGATTCTATGAACAATAGGAAAACTTCAACCCACAGCATGGTGGGGTTTAGATGCCAGGGAACTTAGTCATTAATGCAGTTCAAAAGAAATGCTTAAGGAATTACTTGATGGAGTCTGGGGGAAGAGAGTAAGAAACCAAAGAAGAAAAATCAAAAAAAGGGAAAAATTCTCAAATCCTAACATCCATTTTGGTTTTAAAAGTAAGAATTTCAAGCTTCTTGGATTTTCATCTCCACCTATTTTTTCCCCTTTTTTCTTTCTTTCTTTTTTTTTTTTTTTTAATCCATTATTATCTTTCCTCTTTCCCGTTCTTATCCCTAATTAAAACAAAACAAAACAAAAGAACCCCCCTTTTTTTAATCTCCAAAGAGTCAGTTATTTTTTTTTTCCTAAAACCACTACCCAAGGTGTGTGTGCGGAAAATATTTTAGCAGGTGTGACTGGCCACTGTTCCACTTTGTACAGTACAGTTTGTACAGTAATGCTCAAACATTACTTTAATTTTCCTTATTGCTCACAATTCCAGCATGGGATTATAAAACTCTCCACTCACTTAAGGGCAGACCCTATCAAACCAGCACAGAATCAAGCTGGTGTTTTGTTATTGTTCTTCCCATTACAGCATGTAAGTTTAAAGACTTCTGTCTCAATTGCTTTCACTCTGCTAATTTTCTCACAGGCACTAATTTAACTCTCTGGAAAAAAAACGCAAGGAGTTTCCCTGTGCAAGGATTTTTTGTGTAAAGGAATGCAATCGATACATTGCCAAAACCTTGCATTCTGAACAGTGGCATGTATTTAATGTACTCTGAAAGTTAAGAAAAGCCTTTTTAGTACAATCTGTGTCCTTTGTAAGAGCAGACTGAAGACAAATGATTTTATTTCAGGAACATCTGAATCCCATTGATTAGCGTGATGAATACAGAACAGGAATGCTGCCAGGTACAGAGGAAGCAGGGCACGTCCACGAGGGAGTGGAGCAAACAAGCAAATTACAGTATATGCATGTCTTTTTTTTTTTTTTAACCCAAATGTTTTTATTTGGAAAACTTGGACACTTAAGTCTCTGTTTCTTAGCTGACTGGTCAGTTAATCAGCATATTGCGCTCTTCTTCTGAAGGAGGGAAGAGAAGGTTTTAGAAGTAAAAAAATACATTTTTAAACTATAAATAGTCAATAAAATCTTCACATACATTGTGTTTAATTGAAATAAGATCTCTTCTGAGGAAAAAAAAAAGCTGTTCCTTATTTTATGGTAAAAAGCGGTTTGCCTGGTAAAAAAAAAAAAATAAAAATTGTGTCACTCCTGAGCATTGATTTAACATCTCAGACTGGTAGTACCCAAAAAGGGTTTCAGACCAAAACCAAAATACCAATGCATTCATACAGCAGACCCCAAAGTATCATCTACTTCATACCAGGAAATTACACAGGATAGCCCTTCTATAGTCCTTAGCAGTCCACTGTGAGGCTTTCTGGAGAACAAGTCATGTGAGAGTTTGTTTACCTTCCAAAATGCCCCGTCTCCTAAAAGTCAAGTAAAGAAAGCTCTTATCTTGTACTTAAAGCCAGTAATTACTTTTTCTTACAGTCCTTACAATTCTTAAAGAATTTTTCAGAATTCTTATAATTTAAGAAGTATATTCATTCAAGTCTTGACTGTTTCACCTACAGACACATCTTAAAAGAGAGCTTAGTTAAGAAAAAAACCAAAACATTGAAGCTATTTCTCCATTAATTTTCATGCCTTTACAAACTGTAAAAACATATTTCCTTTTAGTTTTCAACATCAAGTGAAAAAAATTGAGAAAAAACAAACAAACCTGGAAGAAAAGAAAAAATGCTAACCTACACATTTTAAAAATCAGAAATCAATAATAATTTTTGTCTGACACTTAAAGTGGAAAAATTAATTCTTTTGTTTGGTTGCTCTAACAAATAATTAGATACTCCCCTGTCAGTCTTTCACTGTTTATGGGAAGTTACCATATATTTAACAACTGTATTTTCACCTTTTAATCACAACAGTGTAAAATGAAAAAATAGTGTTTTTTTATAGTCATAGTCCTCCTTTCTCATTCTTTCCTCCATCTTCTTTTAGTTTAGGTCTTTGTCCTCCATTACACTCCACCTTTGCTTATGGTAGAGTAGGTTAGAAAATAATTATTTTCTCCATGCCAGGAACCAATTATGGAATCCACAAAAGGAGCTGACAAAAGAGACGCTGTCTCTGCTCTCAGCCTTTTGCTCCCTCAGGCCCTAGAACCCAGAAGTGAATGTGCATGGCCAGAATTCTCAATTTCTTAGAAGAAAGCAGGCAGGCATTTTACTCAGTGTTTACTGACTTAGAAGTGGTAATAGGAAAAAGCTGAGTATGAGCATCCCTAAGGATGGAAAAGCACTTTGGTATGAGAATTATCACCTACCTGGAACAGAGAATACAAACATTTTCAACAGTTTTCTTTCTGTAGCACCCTATACACTGTCTGCATTTGAATCAGTAGGATCTTGCACTACAAATTTCAATGCCATTTCAAATACAACCCTTCCAGTTTGATTTGGTCCATACCTAATGTGTCAACCTATCATAACTTCAAATTCATACCCAGGATGAAAGTTCTCACAGTTGCATCACATTTTGAATGAACACAGGTTTAGTCCTGCTTGTTACTGATACAGTGTAAGTTGCTCTATTTGTACGGCTGTGATGATTTTCTCATATTCCACCACTCAAGAGAGCAGAGTATGTTTAAGATGCCACTCAGTTATTAAAGATACCACTCCCAGAGTTAAATTGTTCTTATTTTGACTAAGGAAGAGGAAAATAAAGAATTTGGTTTCACTTGGAAGAAACATTCAGAGTTTATCCACAGACCACTTGCAGATTGCAGAATTGGTTTTGCAAGGGAATTAGAAGAGAAATGTCTTGACATTTAGTCAGGATGGAAAATGAAACTAAGGTTTATTCCACGCTCCATGAAATAGTTAAATAACCAGTTAAATATCTAAATATCAGGAAATGAGGCTAGAAAGACTATTTGATTCACTGGGGTCCAGTCCCATACTTATGTAATCAGAAAATATTTTCTTCAAATATTCAAAGTAATTGTGCTTTCTTACAGTCAGACCGACTTCTGGCTCAAAGTCTGCAAATTGACAAGTTTTATTTTCAATACAGGCAGGCAGCAGAGTGAACTTGTAAGGGAAAAAAAAATACAAACCCTTTCAAAACAGTGTTAGCTGTACCCAGGACTCAGTCTCCCTGTGTGGAACTTTCTCAAGGCATAAGAAAATGAAGCAGATCTGGTGATCCGAATTTACAATTTTCTTATTAGAAGTGAACAGGGGAACAAAAAAAAAGAAAATCTTTAATGTTCAAGGCACATTCAGGAAATATGAAGGACCTAGTAGTTGACACCTATTCAGTGTACTTTTAACTTCATTCTTTCTACTGGGCTTGATCCTTTCAACAGTCCTTTCAACTTGAAGCCAGAGCATTACAAAAAATTTGCAAAAAACAAGGAATAAAGCAGCTGATTCTTGAAGAGAAATATACAAGATCACCTTCCCCCTTCTCCATCTCAGCAAAAATCAGCATTTATTATGTGTAAGCTCCTCTGGATAAACAAAGAATTAATTATGTCACATTTTGTTTTGTCAACTTCCCATGAATTTTAACAGTGGACTTCTTTAGCCATACAGGTGCTATAACAGAATCTTATGAATAAGAAGTGTGAATAACACATGAATAACAGTGACAGCAAATTTGTTTCACTCTCCTCAAGGGGGGAGTCCATAATTTTGCAATGACATCAGAGAACAACATGGCTGTAATTTTCAAGGGATGGAATAAGTTACATTTTGTCTTCTAAAATAACATGTATTTTAGTATGGAAAATTAAATGGTGCCTACTGCATGTACTAAATATATATTGAGAGTCATGGTAGTGACTTGAAGCCAAGCTTGGAAGACAGAACTGTTGTCATAGGTTCACACACAGACCAGCTCTAAAAAGGAGACACTTTTATACTGGGGACAGTACAATAAAGGGGGCTTAAAGTGGCTGTAAGCATGAATGATGAGGATATAAGAATCCTGACCACAGCGTTTA
Source organism: Anabacerthia variegaticeps (assembly GCA_035583185.1). NCBI lineage: Eukaryota > Metazoa > Chordata > Aves > Passeriformes > Furnariidae > Anabacerthia > Anabacerthia variegaticeps. Next base: position 80,793,483 of record JAWWEW010000078.1, read on the forward strand.
CTTTTAAAAAAGCAGAATAGAGGCACAGATGATGGGCATACGATAGAAAATTGTGTTTAATAAACAAATGCATCATAGGACTTTGCAATTCATCATGCAATTTGAACTGGATGATTTCTCTACCAGTACTACCTCAGCACTTAGTGGAGCAGTCTAGATGCCACAGAAAGGTTTAAATAATTCCATTTAAAAAAGAACAAAAAGAGAGGTATTTTCTTTTTCCATTTATATATTCAGAATATTCTCTCCATATTTTACCCGCCCAGAATAAGTTTCAGTGCTGGACCAGTAGCACGTGTTCTGAAAATAAAAATGGAATGAGTTCAAAGTTTAGCATTCTACAGCGTTGTCACTAGAAAAGGAAAAAAAAAATCCATCTGCTCACTGAAAAAAACCCAATATTCATTTTAATCTCAAAGATTCCAATTGTAAGAAAAAAAAAGTATTAAATGTAGAAAAGATATTTAAGGATGTTTTGAGAATATCTGAATCCTAGATTTTAGTCTCTGAATGACTGATTGGCTGGTAATGAAGTCACTTTTCTCTGAAAGAGGATGGATACTAAACTAATCTGGTCATGCTTTTAAACTTCGAAGATTCAAGCTGATAAAATCCTTTTAACAGAACACAGTCTTTCTATACTGGCACTAAACCTGACCTACTCCTATGAACTTCTTAAGCATGTATATCAACCATATGCACTAATTACCACACCTTGGACACAGCTGCCATAGATATAGAGACAGTATCTATGCAATATAATAGCCAACCTCATGCCACTACCCTTTGCAAGAATGCTTACAGAAAAAAAATTGAGCTTGCATCTGGAAGATGCCATCACAGTGGCATCACCTGCAAATACGATTTCATCTTCATTTTCCTGTTTGTGATGAGATTATTAAAAAAAAAAAAGGAACAAAAATTTATTTTTTATTTTTAGTTGCTGAAAAAACCGACTCTGAAAGCTAAGAACTGAAAAATTCTGTGTAAATGTGGGATCTATTAGGTTAAAATTCACCTTTAACATTATTCTTGCTTGCGCCCTACGGCAGCTCTGGGACAACACTGGTTCCCTCTGGTGGCCAACAAACAAAAAGAGTTCAGTAAAATCCTGTGTGCCACGAAGCTTGATCTGTTTCTAATTCACTGGATTTCGTACAGGTTGAGCACATTCATAGTGTTTAATCATAAATTATACCTCTGTCCTTATTCCCTAAGAGCACTGAATGTCAATGACATTGGAGATGTTTTGATTTGTTTGTTTTGATTTATAAGTTATCTATGCATTTACTTGTCCTGAAAGGGCTCAATGAGATTTTCCAATATTTTTCTTTATTTCATTTTCACCCCAGATATCTCACCATGAAGGACAGTATTTGAACAAGCCATTTGGTAATGCACATAAATCTTGAATATATAAAATGTGTTTCTTACTAACTCTGGTAATAACATTTTCATGAAAAATTGTATTACAGTAGCTAATTTGTTACCAACTTCTCCATGTCATTCTCACTACACTTCTAATGTCTCCAAGGTTAAAACAAAAGGAGTAAACCCTGTCATTTTGTATCACTGCTAACCAGAAAGACTCCATTAAACGAACCTAAACCGACATTCTGCCCTGTTACTGAAAATGACTGACAAACTCTCATTCTCTTCCAGAAGCCGAACTGAGGAGCCTTTAGAAACCCTGAACTGAAGCCTGGACCAAGCAGGGATTCCCCAATTGTACCTCAGCACTGAGCTGGTGCTCATGAGCGAAACTCCCAGCAAGTCCACATTCCCACAATCACACTTTGCTTAAACACTTTACCCCCTTGTACACACACTATTAATGAATTAACAGACATGAAACAGAGTATCTTATGCAATTTCACTCAACAGATTTGGATTTAATGAGTGTCACTCAAAAGTTTTTTCCCACACTGTGTAGAGTAATGGGAGGTTTTAAACTATGTTAATGTCACATTAAAATTTCTTATAATTAAGATGATTCCCTGCATGATGCAGATTTTGTTTTTTTTTTTTTTGTAAGTTCTGTTTAATATATATGTATCTAGAACTTATGAAATCATAATAGACAATGGATATTTTTTTTTTTTTAATCCCAAAAGGCAGAGCCAGCTACCTTAAACTGGTCATTAAAATATTTTACATAGGAATTCCACGAACAATGTTAACTCCTGCAAACTTATTTTAGATGGAAGTTTTGAATTGGAATTAAAGAAAAGGCAAATTAAGTGTAAGCAACAAACTTTTTGTGTTTTCCCCTACAGCTTTTAAGAGTTTGAGCAGAACACCCAAAAAGAGACCGCTTTTAATAGCCAACATGTCAGCTATGTGGAGAGGAACCATAGCTGTCTTCCTTCAAAGTAAGCAAACTTTTTCATTAAAAATGTAATTTTGTTGAAAAACTCCGCCTCCTTTAAGTGAAACTTGTGTTAATGCAACTTGTGTTAATGCAGAGGATTGCTTTGACAATACACAGTACTTCTACATTGTACTCAATATAAAAAACGTTGTTTTACCACTTTATTATTTCATTTTTATACTAGTCTAAACTCCACGGGGCATGTAACTCTATGGAGTCACAAATAGGATGCAAATAGAGTAATGAGAATGAGTAAATTAGCTTCTTAATCTTCACATTGTGAACACCTACTTGCTTATTTTTAAGAGAAGACTTACAATTAAACCATTGTCCTCCCTTAAAAAGGTATTACAAAGTACCTAGCAGTGCAGAGAGTTCAATTCTACTCCATTTTTATTAGATGACCCTTAGGGTACTAGGTATACTTTCTGAAGTATCACTTAAAACTAATTAGCTACATGTCATAGTTGTATTAAAAACTGTCAGAACCCTTTTTAGTCATGTTTCACATTATCTGTAGGAATTTTTTGCTTTCTTATTCTCTATTTTGTCTACCTGGAAAGGATTCAAGATGAAAATGAGTATTTGCTTGAGGGTAAAACAATAATTTTTCATCATTTAAATTAGATTTATGTATTGCAAGACACTCAAATAATATGAAGGTCTTAAAGCACAGTACATGCAAGGTCAGAATAGTTCTGGGTGTGTGCACTATCACGACTCATCAAATCTATGTTTGTAGTTCAGAATGATTAAAAATACGTCTTATGGGCCATTCACACGAAAAACTTCATTCAGCAGAAGTTTTGCTAACTACCAATATAGAGCTGATATTTTAATTAGAACTCACTGACTATTCCTAGTACAAGTGTAAAAGGAAGACTTGTGGAACAAGATTTATCTTGAGCAAACAGTGTTTGCGTCTTTGTAACAGAAATAGAACACACACCTTGATTTCCACAGGATGTCTCAAGCATCAAGATAAAATTACTCATACTAAGCATCAGGATGAAAGCAGAAGTAAAGACTGTGAATCAGTGCATTTGGTATTGGTTCTTGGTGTTCCTTTTAAGCCCTTATATATCCAGCAGATTGTCTTGGTTTTTTTTCTTTTCTTGGCAGCTTGATTGATAGTCAAGATATAGAAAGAATCTTGCACTTTAATTTGACTAGGTGATACCCAGTTCTAGTTTTGTTCCAAAGGAACAAAACAGATGTAATGAAAGAAAAATAGAACAAATGGAGAATGCAAAATGTTGTACCTAGACTAATAGAAACTAAAACTGAAAAATGTTCTTAGAAAATTTTCACTAAAACTTTAGACAGTAAGGAAAGTAAGCCATCCTATGCCCAAAAGACACTCTTTTGAAATATCAAATCAAATTAAATCATGGCTCAAAATAAAGAGAATCTTTTGGAAAAAAATGACAGATAATCCTTCTGAGGCTGATATATAGATTTATGTAACACAGCATTCAGTTCTGGAGCATACATCTCACAAACAAGAATGAACCACAGCCAAAAATAAGCAATAATAATGAAAAGAGAATGTATGAGTTTAAAAATAAAAGAAGCCAAAATCACAGTCAGAAGGAAAAAAAAAAAAGTTCTTTTCCGGCAGGGGAGGAAGGAAGGCAACAGAAGAATCAGGGTAGCAGAGGCAACGGGAGGTTCAGGAGTATGAAGGTCATAGGAAGAGGCAAGGTCTGTCAGACGCGCTTGGTGTATGAAGGGAATGATGCACAACAGTAAACTGTCAGGGGAAAAGAGTAAAAGGATAACATTATAAATATTGTGTAGGTCCGTCAGCAGAATGGCTAGCATGCTCAGTAACACTGGTAACATTGAAGATTCAGATGCCCAAAGGAAATGTAAGTGTGTGGGCACATGTGTTAAAATTTGGATTCCCACAGGTGCTCTGAGACTAACTCCCTGGGTTCATGTATAAGCTAACTCAATCCTAACAGCACAACAGCTACTGAAATGCAGTATGTCTACGAATTCTGCTTTACTTGACCTGAATTTTAATTCTCCAGAAGGTAAAAGACAGATGATGCTGGAGAATCAATTTCATTCTTTAGCCTCAGATCAGGATGGACGAACAAAGGTAGATATGGCAGTATGAGCCTCCTAAGTCACACCTACAAGTTTTCTTCCTTTAAAGACCACCTCTAAGAAAGAAAAGGCTGGGTCACTTGACAGATTGTTTCACAATATGCTGCAGTTCTCAACTGATTTAGAACCACGTGTAAGAAAATGAAGTTTCCTCTGTGTTTCTACCTATTTTTGGTTCCAGCAAACAAAGCTCAGCTCTTAGAGACTAGCCCTAATGACTATGAAAGGCTAGATATACATCTAAGGTGACTGAAAAAATATGACTGAACTGCTTGTGAAACTGTCAAAGCTTTTGTCAAGTGGCTTATATTACCTGTTCATATATCAATGATATATTGAAAAACATTAAAAATTAGATATAGGGACAGAGCTGCTTTCTGTTCTACTTGTTTCTTAAAATTAACCTGATATTATCCAATGACTGGTAGCATGCATGTCACCTACACAGAATAACTGGGAAATGTTTACACCCACTCCTTCATACCTTTAAAACTTTCTGATTAAGCGATGATTAATTATTTTGATCTATAGTTAAAGACAGGTAAAAATCATGAATTCGTTTCTTCAAAGACAGAACACTTTCTGAAATTTGCAAATCAATCACTTGTCAAGCCCTTCCACAGTGTGAATTCTGAGTTCACTAGTACTTTATCCAGTGCCAGAGTAAAGAATGTAACTTCCAGATCTCACTATACAGGAAGGTGAATTGTTTATTCTCTTTCCTAGAGCTTTTAATTTCTTACCGCATCTCTTAATAATAGTTCGTAACTAGCGAAATGAAGGACTAGTTGTGGAGTTTCACAGGAATATTGAATTTATTCTAATGAGCTAGCTGACAACATTTCAAGACAGTATGTTTCGATTGCTTGTCTAGGTGCAGCAGTCTCTCATTATGCACATTTTTTATCTCAGGTAAAGTAGCACAGAGCTTACCATTGACTCATATATTGAGAACTCCACAAACCATGTGAGATAACCAAATGCCATGCAACAGAGGGAACAATCCGCATGTCTGCATTCCCAAAGCACAATCAATCTGACAATCACAGGCCATGAACAACCTAATTAGTAAGATAAGGAAGGAGAAAAGATCCCATAAACACAACATTTTAAACATGCATGCAACATGCAGCTAAGGTTCCACCATACCAAAAGTTAGGAGGAAAGGTCATGTAATGACATTAAAAAGATTAGAGAGCAAAAACTGTGAGGAACTGTTGTATTCTTGTTTGTGGAAGGGATTCTTACAACTTGAGACAGAAAACCCCAAGTATCTTACAAAAGGCCCTATTCTCGAATTACTTATACACCCTGTAAGTTTGGAAAACTCCACGAAGAGTGATTACCATCATTCTCTGTGAAATGAAAATTCTTCAAAATGGGTCTCCCAGAACACAATGGGACAACTGTGTGTTTTCTGGGAAGGAATGAGGGGTGAATCACAGTGCCCCAAAGACAGTGGCAGATCATAAGGAGTAAGGATTTCAACTCCGCATGATTACAGATTTTAATTTCTGAATGGGAATTTTATCTTGTCAAAGACATATTGCTTTTAACAATCACTCACTCAGTGAAGGACGACCATAATCCTCATCAGAGAAAGTTTTTTGGAGAGAGTGATTTCAGAACAAATATGCCTTTCATCAACAGCTGGCATCAGCAGCTTATCCTCCTTCCTACCTTGTTCTATGAGAAAACACATTTAGTGAACTTAGAGCCAGGAAGGCTGAAAATTTTGCTGCTCTTTGAATCTACTGTTCAAGTACTATTTGCACTGCTTGAGGCATTCTCAGGCAGTAAAAAACATCATTGCAAAACTGTGTTCTTACACAGTTCAATAGCTACGGTATCTAAGCACCTTTCAGAATGGCATTACACAATACAATTAACATCTGTTGTACGTGCTGCCGTCTCTCATGGGTACCTCTATACACATTTCTCTTGTGTAAATCTATACACTTAGTTTTATCTAGGTAGAAAACAGCATAATTATAAAGCTAAACTTGTCCTTCTCCAACACTGTGTTTTAGGTCTAAAATAAGTATCCACTAAGCACTTGCTCTCAGTAAATTGAGGATAATAAAAACTCATGTTATGTTTTCATGTACAAGCTTAATCAAATCCTTTTGGCTGAGATACTGTACTTATTTAAGAGCAAATGATCACACTGATTAAATCAGGGCTGCATTGATTAAAGGGTATTTGATCACCAAGGTAGATCAGGAAAGCATTGCAAAATAACAGTGATAGAAACTCAAATGACGCAGAAATATTAATGCAAAGAAGGCCACAATGGATTTTTAATAAAGAAAACATTGTAGGCAAGCTGATGGTATCTAGAACAAAAAGCAGATTTTAAGTATGATATGATTTCTGTGCATAAGCTGGTAAAAATGACTTAGGGTTAACACTCAATAAGATTCAGGTCTTCTCTTAGTATGACCTCCTTAATTTCCTTCCCTTCCCCCAGTAAAACATCAATCTGTATTTCTCAGCACAGATATGAAAAATAATGCTTTAGATGTAGCTGGCAATCAACAGCAAACACAGCAACATTAATGTATCAGAGAAACTGTTACTGGCAGAGTACTTTTGGTATAGAAAATGTCCTGGAAAGAGATCTTTTGTCAACATAGCTAATGGAGATATTTCTCTATCCCATGGTTAGGAGACACCCTCCTAGCCTTCAAAGGAAGTGCTTCCATGAGATGTCATAATGTACAGAGTTTTGCTGCTTTTACTGGATCTACATGGGTGTGCAGGGCAAGCCCACAGGGAATGTAATACACGATCAAAGACTTGGACTGTGTACAAAGATTAAAAGACAGTCAATGGATAAGCACAAAAAGGTACCACGAAAACATGCTTTTCACAAGTACACAAGGATGTGGAAAATATTGTACTTCTTTTGTCTGGTAACTGTTATGCCCCAAGGTGAAGAGCACACAAAAGACTATCCAGAGATGCCAAGAAAGATGTTAACAACATACAGCTCCTGTAAACAGCTTAATTTTCCTAAGGAGATACCCTGTAGTTTTCAACCTGGACTGATAGACCTATTGACTATCAAAGGAACTCGTCTCTAGGGAGATGTAAAAAATGTTAGTACAGAACAACAAACATAAGGAATCAACACAATAGATTTTTTCTTTCAGTTGCACAAAGCCACAAAGTTTGATGGTTATTTTTAAATGCTTCTATACAATGACTAGGTATCATCCAAGAAACTGTCTTCAAACAAATGTTTTGCTTACTTTATATTAATTAGTAACACTGCATTGGACATTTTGAAAGACAACAGGCTGAAAAAAGGGAGAAAAACAGACATGCATGTCTAGAGAGCAGAGAGGAAAGTCTGGAAAAGCTACCCTTGAAAGCAATCATCAAAAGAATGGAAATGCAAATACATATATTTTCAAACATACGTTTAGGTACCAGCTCTGTTGGCGCTGTAACATCTGCTTCTCTGTAACACAGTGTTGAATCCACAATGTCACTGCCAGGAGGAGGGTAAGGTGGGGGTGGGGGGATCTCTAACTGGGGCGGACCACGAGTGGTGCCTCTAGGAGGCTTTTGTGGCACCTGCCGTCCATCACCTACAGGGGGATCAATTGACTAGTTACTTCATTGCAAGATAATGATCGCTCTGTTCATTGCTATTTTAAAAAAAAAAACACATTGATTTTTCCTTACTCACATCAAAAGTCCCTCTGGGTCTGATTTTGTCTTGTTTACTCCTAAATAATTAAGGCAGAAGAAAAAGGTATGTCCTTCTTAAACCAAAAGCAATGGCACCAGTATTGAGCCCAGCACATACACGTACATTACAACTAACTGCTAAAATCACCAGTTTTGGCAGACATAAGGAAGGAGGAAAAATAGTTGAAGTAAAAAAAAAAATTAAAAAAGCTATGCATGAAAATGTGAAAAATGTGTTTTATTTTTATCTTTTGAAGTGCAAAAATGCCTGAATTTGTTGACATCTAGAATATTTTTTGTGACTATTTTCCTAACTCTTTGAGAGAAAGAGGAAGATGCCTCAGGTCAGCATTTTGAAGTACATATCTTGCAGGTTTTTTCTGTTTTGGTTTTTTTTTTTGTTTGTTTTGTTTTGTTTCGTTTTTTGTTTTTTTTTTTTTCTTTTGAGTAGGTTTTTATTATTTTGACATTGTAGAGAAGCAGATGATTAAGTTGTTTTTTACAAAACAGTGTTTGAATCTATCAAAGGAAATGCTCATAACTTTGGCTGGGGGTTTACTTCTACATTATGTGCAACAACTAAATACATGCACCTTTGCACTATACTCTATGAACCACTTGCAATAATAAAAATCTGCTGCCAGTTTGCAGTATACAGAACTAGAGCTATTGCAATTTGGAAAGTTCTTAGGGGCTGAAAGTGCACTGAGGAACCATGACTGCCTGCTCATTGTGCTCTCATACCCTGCCTTAATCATCTTCTGTGGTCATTGCTGAAGATGGATACTGGTAGAGACACATCTTTGGTCTGATCCATTCTGATCATTCCTATACTCTCAGGCTCATGCTTTGGTGCTGCTGAGAAGGGAAGTAGCACTGAGAGGGAGGGAAAAAGATTAAACCATTATGATTTTCTACCTAGAAGTCACCAGCTTCCAGCGGAATATCTTCCAGAGACACAATTTAATGCTGGCAAATGTGCAAGACCTTTTTTATTGCTTTGAGGAAATTTGGCACAATACTCTGGAGTCACAGTAAATGATTCAATATTGAATACTGAATTTGTCAATTTGAGAATATTTTTGATAGCATCTTTTGCTTTGATTCACGTGGCTAACTTGAGAGATACATAGGTAGTTTTAATGCTTTTTCCATCATGTGGCTATTTCTCACAGCACGTTTTTCCCCTCACTACAGTCTTGCTTTTTTCACAGCTTTTCTCTTGTGCTTTCAGAGCCATCTGTGCTTTCTCATTGTTTTCTTGCACAGGCTTCGAAGAGAGGCTGTTTTACCAACCTTCTCTGGCTGCAACATTTTTTCTTGTTAATGAACACATTCATTCAAGAAAGTAGCAGAAAATGAAAAGCACTGAAGACAGGGCTACTGTGGGATGAGTTCTTTGTCAGTGCAAAATAATAAGGCTCCATTAAAGTAAATGATACTACAGAATCCTACATGAGCAATCTGGCCAGCAAGCACTTATGTACATGGTATTGAAAGAACTAGAAGTGGCTCTGCTCTGCTTTATTTCATCCATAACATTTTGAGCACCAATACAAAATAAAACAAACCCAAAAAGTTTAAAGCACCAAATGTCATCAAGAAGTGACCAGCAGTAGGGCAAAGCACAAGAAGTGACAGTGTGACATCTGCAGTGATTAAAAGTAAGCCAATTTGATGAAAACTCCTGTGTTATATGGCACAGTGATAATGTTCCCCTTAGAGGGTTTAAATAAGAGACGTCACTGGAGTTGAACATGTCACACGATAATGGACTCCTGCTGCTACATAAATGCTGAGGCATTAACTGTGAAGCATCTACTGAAAATAAATGTTGGAACAAAGCCAAGAGGTTTCTTTCTAAACTGTGAGGCATTTGTAATGTAAGCAATTATGTATGACAGAATGTCATATCTGTATGTCTTAGGCACTTTATGAAACATGAGGTCAAAGGCATGAACTGAAGTGCACTGAGTGCACTACAGCACTTGAAGAATGATTCTTTTAACGTACTGAAAAATGAGTTTCAATATGTGGGGTTATTATCTCATATCTTTACCCATCATAAAATCACTTTGCTTGCTAAAAGCATAATCTCTGGGTCCTCACTTGGGCAGAGCTTCCGCCAATCTGAATAAGTGACCAGACAGAGGTCCTGGAGAATGTTTTTCAGTCTTCCTGTATGAGTTAATTGTGGTGTTACATGCAGCTGAAAGATACAGTTTCTTTTGTTGTCTCCAGCTATGTATGGCACTCTTTCAAGAGCACCAATTCTTTTCTTCCACTGATTAGCTAAAGACTCAGCAGAGATTGATTTATAATAAAAATGAGGATGAAATTCAAAAGAAAAACTTTACTGCATATGGTCAGCTGATGGAAAACTGTTGGAGGACTACACGAAAATCAAATGTCTTCAGGCTTTAGGAACATGAGGAGACACTGAACCAACTTGACTGTACTTCAGTTCTTGCCACTTCATGGCTTCATATGCATTCAGAATTGCCTGGCCTATCTCCATTTACTAGCATTTCCATTTACTATTTCTGTATTCCCACTTAGTAGCAAAGTGACCATGACCTTAAAGGCTAAGGGGTAGTGCTTTTGTATATAAAGCTTGTGTCAAATATTCAAATAATGTGATGAGTACTATCTAAAATGTAGTACTATCCACATTTTATTATCCCATGGTACTCTGAAAGGTGCCATTTGAAAGAAAAAAAGAGAAGGTAATATACAAAGACTTATTTCCAGACTTTCATTCTGCAGAGAAATCTATTTTTTCTCCCAAGTTATGAAAGTTTTCAAACTCACAGCAGAACAGAATTAAGGCAACTTCAAACAATGAGCATTAAAAGCACATGCATAGGGATTATCCAGGAGAAAAGAACACCTCTCACCCATCGTGCTCTTCCTCTTGTCTTCCCTGTCTTCTGTCCTGTTTGGTATGGCAGGAGTAGGTGGAGCAGATGAGGTTGGTGGAAGAGGGGCACGCCTCTTCTTTTTCCTTAAATCATTCAGGGATGCTCCTTGTGATATCTAGCAAAGTTGAAAAATAGGCACAAAAAAGGATATGTTTTGTTGATGTTGTAAATTGTCAGTAACTGAAAAAAAGGTGTTTGCCATATGACCTAATTTCTCAGCACAGTATATTTATAATGAGCATTTATAGTGACAACAGGAGATTAAAGTGGTACATTAATATTGCCCTCAGAAATGGAAAGACACAAGAACTGTGGATGAGTGTTACAGCAGAAATACCAGTCTGGTAGGCAGTTGATGGTTTTGGAAAAAGTGAGCTAGACAGCCCAACACTCAGCAGAGTATAACACTACATGTGTTGTTAAGCTTGAGCCATAGCATGACCTTCTTTTTCCATTGATTTCTTGAAACCTTAACTTATGGTTAAATAGTCCAATTGGTATGTATAGGGAATAAATTCACTCTCATTTCTTTTATGTTCCTCTCAAATTCTTGTTTAAGGACTTCTTAGAGAAGAATCAGAACTGACAGTTTGCTTGCGTGATATGAGGTCATACTGTACTCTTCTTATGTCTACTGGACTTCACAAACATCCTTTGGAAGATCTGTAACACCTTGGCTTCCAATAATTGCAACATGCAGGCTGATATGCCAAGACTTCATACTATTGATGCCGTTTTTAAAAATATGAAAAATGTTATTACAAGTGACTTGGGTTTCACTGGGTTGCATAATATTCTCTGTGGTTTCTTGGAACTTAGCTCTATTTCCTTTTCCCAGAAAAACAATAATAATAATAACATGTAGGAAGAACTGTTGAATTTTTGTATTTGAAAGGTACTGACAACACTAGACAGTACCATGCTTAACTGAGGCAGAGAGTAATGGGAGCTGCCCACATATGACATGCTGTTGGCATTCCTTAGTCTTCAGTTCTTTGACTTAACTGCTCTGTCTGTCCCAATATTCCTGAAGATATCTAATATACAGAACTGCTTGGTGGTTCTATACTATTTCAAAGGTCTAAACGATAATAATCATATTTCCTTTAATCCAGAAGATTAACCAACCCTTAAAATACAATTGTTGTAGAAGATTTCATTGAACAAATAGTAGCTTCATGCTGCTTAAAGCTGTCATCAGAGTTCAGAGGAAAAGCACTCATTTATAGGTGTCCTTTCCCACATTGAGGAAAAAAATCCGAGAAGAAATTAATTTTACAAAGATTAGGACATAAATAGAGCCTCCCTCACTTAGCCTTCCCTTTTAAAAGCACTCAGGAGGATCCCACGTTATAAAACAGACACCTTCCATTTCCACCTTTCAGGATGATGCTTTAACCACCATGCCACATGACAATTGAACACTGTCCACCCCTTCTTGGTGAACCTGCATCGTCCATACAGACAAACTTGGTAGTAACTGCACTGGACAGAGAGCATGTTAATCAGGATGAGCTGCAGGTTTTTAGCAAACAAGGGTAGGAAAGAAAGGTGTGCTGGTCTTACTTCCTACTATCATGGATTATTTCAGCATTTTATATTAAATTTACATGGGATACATGTGCATGACTAAAGACAGTGAGACAAATCTAGATAAAGTAACTGGGCAAGAATGCTAATAGCAACTAATGATTTTGCAGTCAAATTTTGATCACTAAACTTCATGAAATTTAAAAAAAGATTACACTTATACCTGGAAAAGAGCACCACACCAAATGTTCAGCAAAATTTTAGAGCTCCTCTGAAAAACTTTTGCCCAAAGTTACAGTGTTCCTCCACATTAAGATGGGGCACTTACCCTGACGAAGAAACTGCCCATCAGTGATTAGGAACTGACTGCAGCTAACACACCCTGCCACTTCCCGGTTCTTATAGAAACAGAATGTCCAATATTGAGATGAACACAGAAAGCCCTGTTCAGTGGAACAAACTCATCAGGCTTTGGCTTACAGAGGAATTACATGGAGAATGGCCACCTAATGCTGCATTCTTTTCCATGACGATTTGAAGAAATTGGCAAATGTGCACTTGGGACAAAAAATCACATTCTTCTGCACTGCATTTAAAATAACTAAAAACATGTGAGCATTTAATACTTTATCTTGATTATCCAGGATACTAATTTACAAAAAAACCCTGAAAATTATCCAAGTGGAGATTTTTATTACTACAAAGACTCCAAAATTTAGTAGTTATGAAGAATTTGAATCATCTGGGAGACAGGCAGCATCTGAACTTTCCCAACACTTCACAATCACAAGCTATGACTTTTGCAGTTGTTTAATGGCATTTTGCAGCTTCCACATTCACTCCTCCCTCTTCAGACAGAAAGGTCATGTTACTGTAGGACAAAAAAATGGGAGGACTGGTGATTTAAAAGGTAAGTCTAGCACATCTTGAGAAACAGGGCAGACAGGAAGGAAATGTGTCTTCCCACTTGAAATTATAGAGATCACTAATCACTGTTCTCTGAGTATGAGACAAGTGAAAGGTTTTAGCTTGATATAGTCAGATTCCTCAAAGATACATTACTGCTTTTCTATGAACAAAGGAGCCTTGTTAGAAGTCTGCTTATCTTTTTCAACTCTACGTATTCTTACTTAATTGAACCTTTGGAGGAATATTAGATAGATATTGATGATCATTAGGTAGGTGTATGGATGAACATGCTGCTACAGTTAAGGAATAGTCTATGAAATAGTAAGTGCATGACTGCCATAATGCAAGTTTGGTGAAATACACACACAACAATACTTTTATTAATACTGTCAGCTAAATGCAGTGTACTTCAGAAACACCATAAAGAAGATGAAAAGCTTGTTTAAAGCCAGCCATGCTACTGTATAAGAAGTATCTAGTTCAAGAACAGGTCATAAAGTTTGTTAAAACTAGCTGTTCTTTAATCCCAATTTCGGCAAACCTATGAGGCTAAACATAAATGTAAGAAGCACAAAGAACATTCTGTTTCTTTCTTCCAACTGTATATACAAAACCAATGGAACTTGAAAATAATTTGTTATGGCTGGCTGCTTCTTTTATAAAGAAATCAAGCCTTAACAACAATATTGGGAGTAATTTCCCACCGAAACTTGGTTACAGGAGCCCCTCTCTTAGTGTAACAGAATCTTTCCCAGTCTTAGCTCTTCTGTTTCACCTACATTGGATTTTTAATTACAAGAAATTATTAGGTCAGCTTCTGTTATGCAACAAATACATAATCTTAAAAGACGTTCATAAGTGTTCTCTAACTATAATTAATACCATCAACAGAGCTAGAGATGAATAAAGGCGCTCAAAAGGACCTAAGTCTGACAAATAGTCTTATTTTTGTTTCCATGTTAATAAGACCACATATTGTGAAAAAAAAAAAAATATTCCATTACACTCATGTCATGGCTTACATGGTCTTTGAAAAATACTTATAATATTGCAGACAAAATTTCTGAGCAATGTGCTGAATATGTTTTCCTTCTACAAAAGCTCAACATAATTACTAAAATCTGAGGGTTTTAGATAAGATCTTAGAATATATTTAGAGTAAAACAACAACATCATGGGGAGATTATTCGTCAAAATTGTGTGGGAAAGAATCCTACAAGGCTAATGCTTGAACTTTTCAATCAGTAGCATTTCATTCACCTTACTTGCAAACAATCTCTACATACTGTAAGAGTGGATGTGTAAATTGACTTTAAGTTTCCTCATTCTTAAGAGTCCAGTATTTTCTTTGGGTTAGCACTGAATATGAATTTATGAAAAATATTAAAAGAGGCCCAAGAAAACAAAAGTCACCACCATTTAAAATTCATCAAGCATTCAAAGACAAGAAGTTTCTCAGATAAATTTCCAGTTTGAGCTCTACTCCTTTGCATTGCCTGTCCTCTACTTACAGGCCAGACACTGGTTTTGTATTTATCAGCCCTTTCCTTTTAAACTTTCTAACAGAAATATTTTTCCATATAAGTACTTGTTAAATCATCTGGCAAATGCCATCTTTCTTCTATCCACAGACCAAACTAGGCCTGCAAATTCACTGTAGGTTTACCGCTCCTGAAACTGATCTTCCTTCTTTAAGCCAGAAACTGTATCAGTAGTTTGTGATCCTCCATCCCTCCAGTATCTACCAACATAAAGTAACCCATTTGATGCCACTGACCATGTATTTCCATTGTCTGAATCCCTACTTTGACCAAGAAGGAAATCTCACTCTACTGTCTCCAAAGACAGATTAAAGACTCTATGATAGCATACTCAGACCATCATGCTCTGCAATAGCATACCCAGAGGGCCACGTGTATCCAAGACTCTTCCATTAAGGACAGCTCACACACTCATGCTGGAGATGACAAAAAAGGATTGGCTTTAATGCAACCCTGGAAATTGCACATTGTCATCCTTGTTAAATAACAAAGTACTGTAATATTATAATCACTGTGGTTATATCTTGACTGGTAAAGAATCTAGCAAGTACCAAGGTATTTGAAAAAGGTTAAATGGCCAGGGAAAAATCCTTAACCTATCAACTAGAAGCCCAGCTGTCTTCTGTGGGCTTGCGGGAAAAACATCATGTAGCATTTATATTGAATGTTGAAGGCCACTTTGATGCCTTCTGGAAACTACTGCCTTTCAAGCAACACATTTTGGCCTTTTATTGAATAGCCAAGGGGAAATTGATACTCTTCAAGGACTACTGTGTTTGGACACAATGACCAAAAGAATGAGCCATGTTTTCTTCCTTCTCCTAAGACTGATGTATGTCTGAGAAGAGTGCAAAAACAAGAGACATGTACTTTATGCAGGGCTGAGAATAAGGTTGGAAAAAAGATGTGTGAATAAGAGTACAGGTAAGGAAGAACAACTTAAAACTTGGCATGGAAAAGCCTTCCTGGACTTGCATGCTAAATGTGAACAGCACCTTCTTGCATTACCTGGAACAGGTTTTCTGTGAACAAATGCAGGTATCTGTGTTGCAGTTGGCATCCACACTTAGTGGAGAAAGTCTGGATAATTGATAGAAAGATCGAAATGGTTCTAACTGTGCCTTAACAGGAAATCTTTCAATTAATCTAGTCAATATGTGACTAAGATGTCTTAAAAAAAAAAAAGGGGGGGTCATTTGTGTTTCAAAATCCAAATCATTCTTCCAATATTTTTGTAAACATTGCAAGAAACATTTGTCTTATGGCAACAGATTTTTCCTTTTACTATCACCCCTATCATTTTGCCATAGAAAAGGAAAAATCTTGAAAACCTACGAATTTTCCAGGCTCGATATTTAACAAAATTCTCCTTAAAGCAATTTTCTTCCTGCTCAAACAACATAGCTACAGCTGATACACTTATATCAGCAGTAAGATCATGTCTGGAATATGGATTGTTTTTAAGGGATGTCCCACAGATGTTGAGCATATGCAAATAAAAAATTGTATAGCATAAGATATAAACTGTGTGAAGGAAGCTCATATACTCTCTTGTGTCCTTCCACTTTTTATGCAATTTTACCCATCAGGATCTTTTATTGTTTTGTAGAAGAACTGGCTAATGTGTATACAAAATGTCTTATTCATGGAAACAGTGAGTGACTGTAGAAATTACTTTTAGAAGTAAACAAAAAGCATTGGAAAAAGAGCACATGGATTCAATCACAGGCATGCCCTGATTACAAACTGGTTTCCATCATCCCACACTGACTAGACACACATTCCGATTTAAGCAAGTCAAAATCTGATACACCTGCTGGTGATGATTTTGTGTGGGGTCAGAATGCCTATTGAATTACAAGAATGTTTAAATGCAATCCACAGAAAAAAAATCAGACGTAACCTGCAACAAAACAAGTAGCAGTATCACCCCAAACTATGTGTGGGACCATCCCAAACTTCTCTTATCAAAGGATTTCAAGAAATCTTGAAATAATTAAGAGCCTTTTTACAAGAAGTTCTAAAAGAAAAAAGACATATGTTTCATTAATCAGCTTTAAGCTCTTGGTATAATCATTACTGTACTGATTCTTTATAGCATTCTATGAAAGACAAGTGGTGGATTGGTATGTACAGAAGATTTATGGGTTTAGATTTAAAGATATTTTCCTATGACATAATTTAAAGCAGTTGAGGAGAAAATATTTTGATCCAAGAGGAGTCTTCTATGAAAATGAGAGCAATAAATCTTTCAGCTGCAGAATGGCAACATAAATCTGTCCACTAAACTTGATGATATAAAAGCTATTCTACCCAGCTGATTCTGCATTTTCACAGGACAACACATGCTTCAACATGTCTAGCACTAGAAACCACAAGAAATCCCAACTGAACATTAATGTGTCTTAAACAACATTTAGTCATATGTCTCATATTCCCTAGACAGGTCATACATTATTAGGCTCTTCACTGGCATACACCGACAAAGAAAAATTCAGTGAGCTCTCAAAACTCGATGTATGAGCAATTCATGAGCCTGACCACTGTAAGTTACATTGAGCAAAACAGTCTATTCAGCACTGAACTTCTCTACCTTGTTTCTTTACTGAGTAGTGTCCCATTCAGTCTGACTTCAAAAAAAAAAAAAAGAATGTTTAATCCACAAGTATGTTACAAGCTGCATTCAAAGACAGCAGTCCGATGCCTCCCCAAACCATTTTCTTTTGTTGCAGAAGGCACTTGTGTGGGTTATTTAAAACACTTACTAGGATCCCATGCAATGCAACAACATATTGCAAAAATGACATACACAGAGATACTAAAAAGTCTGGCACATGGGAACAGTTTTAAAAGCAGGCATTATTTGGAAAACTTGTCATTTTTGAGAGAATGCATAGAAATAACTACACTTCAGAAATTAGCAAGCAGTTTCTCTGGACTGGTCATTTTAGTTCTGCACATCTTGATTTTTCAGTGTTCGTTCTCACATGCCTTACAATAAAATTAATAATAGGCTTAGTTTTAAATAAGCCATAGGAATAAGTATGCCGGGATAGCACGACTGATATTTCGACTGACTAGATACAATAGGTTGTGTTACTCAGGGCAGGTCACTCTCCCGTGAAACAGATTTAGATGGGAGACTCCCAAGCTACTGCCAGCATGAGTTCAAGTCCAAAATAGTAACAAGTAACTCTTCAAGAAGGAAAACCATGTTTCAATCCTGACAATATCACTCTGTTAGGGCGCTTTCTCCTGACCTTGAGACTCTGCACTGTGCTTCCCTGTCCTGTGTTTTTGTCACCTGATGGCTGCACCCCAGACATACCCATGGTCTCAGCTTCTGAGTGGCTTTGCTGCTCAAAGCATTCAGGTGCTGTGTTAAGTGGGAAATCCAGCTTAGAACTAGAGTGCAAACTGCACTGTTCTTTTGAAACTACCCTTAATATCTAAATCAAAAAAATTTGCATAATTTCACCTATGTTGCTTAATTTCAGATTAATTTTTTCTTCTTATATACTTTTGGTGTTAAACAGGATTTTGTAACACAATATTCATTATCAAAAATCAAGCTGTGACTGCAGAAACAATTCAGTCTTAATAAAAGATGAAAAGTTTAGCACTACTGGATTTTATGAAAATTGCTATGTTCTTGTACTACTTTATTCTTAAAATGAAGAAGACAAAATCCAAGCATGTCCTTGAATACTTGGCTGATTGGTGACAGAAAGCTAAACCAGTTGACACAAGAAAGCCAGTACAAGGTGAAGGGGCAAGCTCATTTTTCCATCTGTTTTTATTGAACACACCCTTTGTGAAATGTCACGGTCAAGGGCAGTTAAAAATTAATCTTTAAACACTTTAGCTTGTTCAGTTAAATGTGTCAGACAGGAAACTATCCATAAACAAATTTGAGATGTTAAATTACTAAGATAGCTGTGATTTCCGTCTTTGCAAAATCTCATTTCTAGCTGCAGTATTATTTCCACTCAAGGAAATCACTCTACAACACCAAATATTTTCACACGCCTTGAAACATGTAGACTACAAATGTCTGAGGATGTTTGCTTTGGCAGAGAATTGAATTTCCTTCGTTTCTCTGAATACAATGCAATCCTCCTCATTTATGCCTTCATTAAGGGGGAGGAACCAACAAAAATCATAAACCACTTAAAAATCACATGTTAAAACCACCACTAAGATTCATTTCTCCTCTAGAGAAGTTAAACAAAATAGTAAAAACAAGCTCTAGATTTTAGTATCATATTTGTGCTTATCTTTTTAGTTAAAACTATATAATTAACAGAACAAATGAACATTAACTAGACTATAAAATATACAGTATGACTTCATATTTCTTCTGACAATTTTTTCAATGAGTTTGATATGATCAGTGCCATATTCTTGAGTGACTACCTTTGGGAAAGGCACTGGACTAAGGATTTTATGCATCATCTTTTTTACCTCAGTCTCACACCATGGATTATAAACTGGATGATTCATTGGTCTGCTTCTCTGTCCTTAAAAATCTCAGAAATTTTATAAATATCTGCAAAATTTGTCCAATTTTCTGCCAAAGTGATGAGCTGTAGCCTAAAATCTGCTAGGGCTAGAAAATGGAGGGCAATTCACACAAACAAGGAGGACTCTACCCTTCCTACTGCCTCTAAGGGACATACTTCCCTGGAGCTTAAGTTTCCCTCTAGATTTAAAATTTTCTTCTGTAGAGATAGCCAAGTTGAATTTCTAGTGCCAAGGTGATTCCTAGGCACTCACCTTAGCGGTCTTCTCAATTTAGAGAAAAACATATCTGACTTTCTTCCAGGGTTCTACCCCGTTCTATCAGCTCTCACCTACTGCAGGCACACAATGCCTGGGAAACGTGGTTTGGATGGTAAGTCAAATGACAGTTCCTAATTCCTTTCCAATTTCATGAAACCATAAAATTGTTTTGATTAGAAAATTAGAAATTAGTTTTGATTAGAAGAGACCTTTAAAGATCACCTAGTCTGTGCCATGCCTTCCCACTGCCCCCTGCAAACTCCCACTCAAGTCCTTCCAGCACTTATGAAGGGCTGCCAAAAGCCTCTACTGCCACAATCTTCTAAAACGAAGAAAAGGGGAAAATGCCAAAGCGGTATCACAGTGTCAACTGCATGCATTACTAGGACTGTAGTGTAACATGGCTTTACATCAAGCTACCCTCTACAAGTATAAGATTTTTGTCATCCAAAATTACAAACAGGCTCTGCTGTGAAGACTTGTTAGAGAAATCCACTATCACACACTACTTGCTATTCACACCTGGAAGTGGCAGCAATACAGAGCTGAGCAGGATTCAGGGGTTGTCTGTGGAATCTCAGGAGCTGAGAAATAATCCATTAAAATGGTCACATTGCAAACAAAATGACGTGCCTATTCCCAGTGACCTACACCATCTATCCTTTAAAGACATGAAAAACTTCAGTGGTATGCAGTCAGAGGAACTGGATCTGCATTCCTCTCTCCCTACTTCTGTTACTTTTGGGCTATAACTGTGAATGTAACTCAAAAAAAAAAAAAATGTGTAGTGCTGTGTCCAGTTCTGGGCTCCTCAGTACAAGAAAGACAAGGAGCTATTGGAGAGGGTGCAGCAAAGGGTCACAAAGATTATTAGGGATCTGGAGCATCTCTCTTATGAGGAGAGACTGAGGGAGCTGGACTTGTTTAGTCTAGAGAAGAGGATACTGAGGATCTCAAAGGTGGGTGCCAAGAGGATGGTGTCAGATTCCTTTCAGTGGTGCCCAGCAATAGGATGAGCAGCAATGACCATAAAATAAAACACAAGAAGTTTCACCTCAACATGAAGAAGAACTTCTTTACAGTGGGAGTGGGAGAGCACTGGCACAGGCTGCCCAGGGAGGTTGTGGAGCTGTCTCCACCCTAGAGACATACCAAACCCACCTGGATGCATTCCTGTGTAACCTGCTTCAGGTGATCCTGCCTTGCAAGGAAGTTGGACTGGGTGATCTCCAGAGGTCCCTTTCAACCCTAACAATTCTGTGATCCTGTGAAAAATAACTTAAAGTAGCAGAGAACAGTTTTTACTAGATTATACTTGTAATGTCTTCCCTTGTTTTCTTATTTGGCTGAGCAATGGTTTTCTCTAAAATGGTATGCTATTAAGCCATAAAATTAAACCTGATTTACACAGCACACATTTACTTACTTATTTTTTCTATTCTGTAATTTTTTTACCTTTTTAATTTAGGATCTAAGTAAGGTGGAGTTAGAAGCAAAATCTGAAGAGTGACACAGACCCAGTTTCTAAATTAAGCACAGTGTTAGGGTCATTTGTCATCACTTACTGAAAGCTAGTTCTTCAGAAGTCTTGCTGCTCAAAATGATCTTTGTCTATTAACTTCCCCTAAATACTGTGCCCAAAAAAGCCCTCATAATTACTTGACACATACTTTCTCTTTAATGAGAGTTAAAGCTTACGATGACATCAGCCTGTCCTATTTGTCTGAGATTTGCAAGCCAGATGAAGTTTACTCACTAAATGTTGCAACCCTGCCAAAATTCAGGGCTGCATAGAACAGTATGTTCCGGCCATAATGTCTTGCCAGTTTTCAATGAAGTGCTTGACAGAGACCACATGTGGAGGTCAAGTGATACTATCATGATCTCACCAGATGGTAAGTTGTGGTATTATTCCCAAGGCAGGTAGTGTAGTCTGTTCAGAAACAGTTGGCAGGTGAACCATGAACTCACAGCCAGAAGCAACTGGATTATTGCAAAAGATCAAGAATGCTATTGATGCTGGAAAGACTATTCCAAGGATTTTTCTTGCACATAATTCTAGGAGTCAACTCTCAATGCATATATTTTCTTGCAAAAAAAATAGAAGTCCTCCTGTCGAACAAATCTTGTGTTCTTGCATGATTATTATGTGATGTATGTTAAACTGTAATATAAAGACACTGCAAGTTCACTTTGCTTGGGTTCTCCTATACATATTAACCATCACCAGGTCACTCTGACTTTGATGTCAATTCAGAGGTTGTATATATACAGGTTAGAGTGCAGGACTGGACTACTTTTCAGAAAATAAGAGAGTAGACCATGGAGGAATCTTACAAAATTTTGGAGTTACATTCTCTATCCAAGTCAAAGTGCGAAACACTCAGCAGTTCTCAGAGTCCAGCTTTCAGTTAAAGTAGGTAAGCAATTTAAAGCACCACTGACTGACATTGTCATTTTTTCGTGGACAAAATTGCAGTAAACCTATTTCTAAAACTTTAATAAAGCCACACAGTGGATTCCTCTTACATTGTAGCAGGTTTTCTCCATAGGCTAAAGAAGCAGTATTCCTCTTTCATAAAACCCCATAATTTTAAAGCAAACTTCAAACTTTTAAGTTCCTCTGGTGCAAAACCTATTAACTGACTGTGAACATTATCTGAGTTAAGATAGATTCTCAAAGGGTCCACTGTAAAATGAGTCTTACCTTCCCTCGCTCTTCTGAGAGGCTGCACCTTCTGGCTAACAGGAAAACCTCCACTGAAATTCTGCACTAACATCCTAGTTCATACTGGCCAAACTTCAGAAAAAAATATAATCAACTGCAGTTAATCACTTCTTGACTGAGAAAGCTAAGATTCCTTTTAATTAATTCATCACACTGGGACACCTTACTCTATTTAAAATTGCAGGACAAAAAAGTTGGAAAACAAAGAGAGACACAAAAGCTGCTGGAAAATAAGTTGGCTGCCTAAAAAACCAAATTTTTTTTGGTAATTTTTTGCCTAAAATTACTGTAATGCTTTCTGCAGTTCTTTTTTTTTAAAAAAAGCCAAAACTGAGACACGTGTTGATAGTAAATAAAAGTGCAGCAACACAAAGTTGGACATAAGGAGCAGCATAGAGGATGAGTGGCAATTTGGACTGAAACAATGGAATTCTTTAGATGTATAGAGAAGAAAATTCTGTAACATAATATTAAAATATAACATACCCTTAACTGACACTCTTTGAGAAAGTAGTCTCTACACTGCATGCATCATCTAGCCATAGCCTTTAATAACTACTTTAAAAGAATTAATGTGTTTAAGTGTGCGTACACCAGAACTAATTTTTGGAGCTGTTTCTCTCATAAAAGATGTACAAATTACTCCCTTTCAATAGCAGCTTTTTTTAGCCTTCCTAAATTTGATGCCTTACATGACAGCAAGATAAGCCTTCAGCCATCACTGCACTTTACTCTTTTAATTTGGGTCTGCATCATTTATCCAAACCAGAGTGCAGCTGTTAGCTAAATTAAGCATCCAAACTGCACAGCAAACCTTATCTGATGTGCTGTCGGCTAGTTTCATGTTTGCCATCTGAGCAGTTTTGTCAGACATCAAAAAGTATGGATACTTCTCATTCTGTTCTTTGTCATGTTTAAACCTATTGAGGAAAAAAATTAGCAAATGGCCTTCAAATGGAAATTAACTGTTCTGTGTTTTAATTTCTTATTCATTTACCAATGGTGTAGGGCATTTTAAAGATCACAGATTTCTTTTACTACTCGCTGTTGTTTCTACTAATTGGTTCAGGTACATCTTCATAATGGACTCCGCAATAGGATAGCACTATCCAGGTTCAGCTCCAGTGGAAATATGAAATATATAAAACTTTTCAGGTTTATGAGCGGTTACAGAGACTATTGTTCCTACAAAGCTTAATGTATGTTATCACAGAATTTCATGTCTGTGAAGGGCAACAGTTTGCAGATGGCTTCTTTAATAGGGCAGTTAAGTGAAAGTCATTAAGAAAAGCTCTGTCTTTATGCACTGTTTAAGAAATAGTGCCTGATCCTTTGAGCAAAAGTACACAGACGCAGGGAAGCAGCACACCTGAAGAGATTGATTAGACTTGCATTATTCTGAGAGGTAAAAACATCATCATTTGCTATATAAATCTGCAGCCCCATCATTGCACAAGACAAAAGTGTCCCAACAGTTCCTTCCTCAGATGACCTGCAATCTAGAGAATATATCTGGCATGCATCTGGATCTGACACTGATTTCAAATGCAAAGGACTTAACTCTTCCACGCTGCTTTTATTTTGTCAGTGAGAGGCACATGTTCAGTAGAGGGCACTGGACATCACCCATACAGCTCCCAGCCACCTGTAATTTGAGCTGCATAAGTACATCTCAACATTCTGAGATGCAGCCTCTTCGATACTGCAGTTACACTACTAAGTTGTAAAATGTACACCAGGCAAGTTGCTTTAGGGTTCACGGTGCAAAATTCTTATTGCTCATATGATATACTTGCAAAACTTATGGCTTCATTCTGTAAATGAAGTTTTGCACTCAGGAGCACAAAACAGAGAGATCAATGATTGTGAATAACAATCAAAGACAGCTGTTTCTGTTTTTAATGAGAGACAAGTTTTCCTGGTCATCAAATTACCACTGATAAGAAGACCTAGTGAGGTCACTGTGAATGCTGCCAGTGACTTTTCTGGAGTGATATCAGATGAGAAATTATGTGGATATGCCTCTCTTCAGTATTCTCCAAAGATAGCTGCATGGGTTAGATCAAGGGTTCTTCTCAGGCTTCTGTATCAGACTGTGGCAAACACCTAGAGGACAGCAGAAGAAAAGTATGTACGGTACAACCTTCTCCCAAATACTTTTGCAGCCACCAACTGTTTTCATGTCAGGCACTTCCTGGTGTGATTTATATTTAAAAATTCACAATGAATTTGTCATCCTTGCAGAATTTGTTCAGTCTCCTCTTAAGCCTATGTAAACTTTTAGCATCCATATCAACCCTGGTGGACTACTTGCATGAAGAACCACACACTTTGCCTTTGGGGGTTTACCTGTTTTCTACTAGCTTCAAATGCACTTGTAATGGTTGGTTGAACAGTCAAATCCCTATTCATAGTCTTCAGTCACTTTTTTCAAGATGAAGAATCATGGTTTACTTTAGTTGCACTGTTGTCCTAAACTACTTCACACCTCTGATGACCCTTGATGTCCTTCCATAAGTCTTGTCCTATTCTGCAATACCCTTCTGAAAGAAGGGAAACACTGCTGTAGTATTTAAGATGACATAATAAAGCTCACAATATAGTTGTGCAATAAATCTGTTATTTTGCCCTCTTTTCCTCTCCTGAAATGCTCTGAATTCAATTTGTTCTTTTAATTACCATTAATTACACTGACTTTTTTCAAGTAAGTATGTCTTCTGATTCTAAGATCTTCCTGACTTCTTACTTCCAGCTGAGAAATCAGTATTTTGTAAGGTATTTGGGAAAATCCAGAGTGGCCTTTTCTCTTGTATTTCACTTTACACTTCCTTATACAGAATTTAACTGCTTTCACCTGCAAGTGTTGCCAGCACTCAAACTCATAAGGTCTTTCAAAGTTGCTCTTCATACTCAGCATTGGTCCTTACTAGCCAGATAACTTAAGTAGGAGCAACAAACTTTGACACTTTACTGTTTGTTTTTTTTCAGGTCACTCCTTAATATGATGAACATGAGTCCTCCAATATGATGAACATGGGTCCTCAAATACTCCAAAGCTGCTGCAATGTTCCACCACTAGATGAGACTATCATTTACTTCTAACCTGTAACTCCTCTTTTCTTTCCTTTAGTGTCAGTTATTGAAGAATAAGATGACCTTCCTCATTATGGAATGGAGACTTGGTTTCCTTAAGAAATTCCTTAGGAGGGAACTTGGAAGCTTTTCAGAAACCCAGACAGATCGTATCAGCCAGATCACATATATCCATCTGTCTTCTGAACATATCAAGAGCACTTCAAGGAAGCTGGAAAGCAGGGCTTCTGTTTTACTAAAGATGCATTTACCCTATTCACTATCTTTACAAAGATGCCAACTACCTAAATTCTCTATTTTATTTCTGAATTATTAAATTCTCTATTATATTTCTAGTAACTTTTCCAGTATAGAAGCCTAGAAGCCACATGAGGAGGCCTTTTTTTTTTTTTTTTTAATTTCCCTTATACTTTGCAAACACCAACTCCTCTACCTTTTGCCTTTTTTTCTCTGAATTTCTTCATGAAAACCCAGAGCATTGGTAGCATTTAGCAATACTATTCAGTAATTCTTTTCTTTATTTTTTTTGCTCCACATAGCAGAAAGAAACTTAATACAGATTCAGTTGATACAGTTATTTTATACAATCTTTTTTACTTTAGAGAGCATTTCAGTCTCTGGTGCATCACCTTGAGAATGCTTTGCACAGCTGCTGCTCAGACAAAGGAACTAGAGAGTGCTCCTTAGACAAAGGAACTTAAGTGCATTCCTTAGCTATGTTATTAGAAAATCTTGATGTTCATTATCTGCCTATGTCAGCAACCTTGTGAAAAATGTGAAGCAAAGGTGAACTGTTTCACCATCCTAGGAGAACAGCAGACAACTCTATGGCCAAAGAGCAAGGCAAAATGAATTATTTCTATATGTTTTTTACGAGGAAAGGAAAAAGACCACATTGTACCCATAAACTCTCAACATGTATAAAGAATGCACAAATGAAATAAATAAGCTTCTGAATAAAATTTCAGACAGAATGACTGAAATTAAAGCACCAAAAAGAGATAGGTACTGAAAGCCTAATAGAAAGTTTTGTAATTACCATGCAGCATTTACATCCAAAATAAGCAATTGATAAGTGATTTTGATTTGAAATGGAAATAAATTTAATCTCCATTTTCAACAGTTTATCAATAATTATCTATTTATCTGTATTAACACAGAGATAGATACAGCCACTCTTTCAGCTTTATCAAAATACTGCTTCATGCCAGTTGTGGAAGAAGACCCCAGCCTCCTAATCTGGCATCATACAGCAGTAAAATATGCACTCCAGCCCCTAATATCCAAACTCTAATATAAAAAAACTGTGTTCTTTCTTTAGGGCTCACATAACTTGGGCACTTGAAGAGCGTCCCAGACAAAGACCATCTTTAATATAATAAAGATACAATATCCCTGACTTCATCACAAAAATGCTGTCGAGAGATATCACTTATTGCCTGAGAATTCTAACAAGTCTGCCACGAACACTGGAGATCATAGCTAACACGCATGACATGCTTGGTTAATGAACAAAGGCAAAGAAACTTTTAAAAATAACATGCACCAGGCCTTTTTGCACAAAAAGAAAATTGAACCAGAACAATTAAAAAGCTGCACAAACCCAGTCATTAATTAACTTTTAATCAACATTTTAAACAAATCAAAAAGTCAGTCAAGTGTTCTCCCTCCTCCTTTGGAACAAATCCTGTTTTTATATCTTCGTGAAACTTATAAAAACCTGAGAAGTGACCTAGAAGATGCAGTATTTTCTAGAAATAAAAGACGCATTTTGAAAAATAGGTTTTTTCCTACAGCAGAAATTGATTCATTGCATCCTTCCTCAGAATGTGAAAAAAACTATCTGTAACTCTCAAAGGAGACTTCTGGATGCTCCACAGGAAAAAAACAAAACAAAACAAAAAAACACCAAAAAAAACCCCTCAAAAAACAAAAACCCAAAGGAAAATAAAAATATATTCATGGAACACTTAAGGGAGAAAGGAAATGTGTCATAAGAAAAAGGTTGAGAAGACCTCACCCAGAAGACCTCTCAGTCAAAAGAAACCTCCCTTCCTCTCTGAAAGATGATTAAAAAAAACATGCATTCATATCTTGTTGACTTCTAGTAGACATTTCTGGCTTAGGTGTAACCTATGAAAGGCAGATAACTAATCTGAGTCCATCCACTCTTTTGTTGAATTCTGGGCTTCTTATTAAAAAAGAATAAAAGTCAGATGTCCACCATGAACTGTTCATTACCTTTCACCTTATATAACAGTACAGAAAAAAAGTACAAGGCGAAATGGAATAAAATACCTACAGCATAAACCTATCCTGCTGCAGCACAAAAAGCAAATAAATCCCTCCTCTGAGGATCACTACGATAATTTCTACAAAAAGTACGATCAACCAATTAGGCAAATCTAAACTAATTTGAAACTTTTCCTCTTGAGAAACAGGACTCTGATCAGAGTGAAATTATGAGAATAATAAATTACAGCAGATGCACAAAGGAAGAAGCAGAAGACAGCAAGCTTGTAAGAGTACCCCGCTTGTAGAGGTGATATTAATTAAGTGGGTTTTAGACACTTTCCTATGATATGTTCTGTAAGAAGCTGTGGTATATGTTCTCAATCAGCTGTGATTTTTCTGTCCTTCTACTTCCTTACAGAAGCAGTGCCTGCTGGTATCGTGCCTCTTCAACAAAATGATGATTCTCTTAGTGCAAGAAAATTTGTGAGGAAAAAAGGCTGCCATACAGAGAAACACAGGTTCTTCCTTACTAAACACTCATGGTGCTTCTCAGAAGGAAAGCTGACTGCAGGAGTATTACTATCTGACATACCAGATTTATTTGAAATACCCAGAAGAAGGCAGATTCAAGAATCACAGGGCACACAGACAGAGAGCCCTACTGATGGCACCCCCACTGACACAGATGTACATACCAAGAACTTAACTCTACACTGTTCCTAACAGATCTGCATTCATAGCTTTAAGGCTTAATTTGCAGCCACAGGGAAATATGTAATTTTGCAAATCTGAGGAGAACAGCAGTAGAAGTGTGATTTCATACCAATCAAGATCATCCTTGCAGCCAGCTAACCACATATCTATGGCATTAGATTATAAAGAAGTAAGGTGGAAGAGTGGTTATCACTTTGTGCAAACATGCATAAAATATAACTGTGCAAAAAACCCTGCTGTGCGGGGGTGGGGGGGACACATTAGTGGAAAAAATGCTTGCCCTGCTCAGATTTTTATATTAACAATTTCAATTTAAACTCCTTTTGCAACAGAAGGTGGCACAGTGAAAAATAATATGATATTAAAATCACAGTGGCCAGATACTGAGTTGCTGAGCAACCAGACATAGCTTCTGACATCTTAAAAGTTCAGAAAACATCAAGTTCCAAACTCAGCTTCCTAATTATGGACAGCTGAGCTAACCATTTCTAAAAATTTTGGCCACTGTTTTAAAATACATCTTATTTCTAAGGAAGATAATGAGTCACAGTTTCAAGTGGCTTCCAAGTCCATGTCTGTAGCATACACACATACACATGGGAAATTTGAGAACTGCAAATTCAGGGACTGATTCTGATAATTTGGATGAGTCTACGGTTCAATAACACTTTGAACAAATTTAGTGTGTTAATTACAATTTCAATACAAAATTATTAATACATTTCCTTCACCACCTGTCCTTCCTTTTTACTACTTTAATATTATTCTGTGGTTCTTGCCAGCAGAATGAATTCCAGGTGTATTTTCACTATATGCTGTCTTGTTTGCAATGTCATTTAAAGTATTTCAGGGTTGCCTGTAGATGGGCATAAATTCAATGGCATCCAGAAGGACATTTCACTAGAGTATTTTTCCTCCTTTTGACACACTCATTAGTATGCTCTGTCAAACAAGGAGGACCTAAGCTCTCAGTCCCTGTATATTCTATTTTTATTGGTTAATGTATAAAAAGACAGCGAATAGTGCTGTAACACAACTGCTATGGGAAAGGCAACCCCACCAAAGGCATGAAAATAATACTAAATGGCCAGGATACCTGACCCAGGGTCTTTCCAGCTCTGCAGCACTCCTATGAATGATTGCCTGCAAAATCATAACTCTTAAAGTGCAACGTGCACTGGAACAGGAGAACATACTTTGCAGAAGGCTGCTATGACCAACAGGAATGCAGAAACACTTGAAAGGGAAAGAAAGAAAAAAGAAAAAAGCTGCCCTATGTGGTGGCCAGTATAAGAAATCATCAATTAAGATGGTAAAAACACAGCAATTACTGAAAGTATCTTCTATATAATCAAGAAATTTGGCAAATTTTTGGTGCATATTTTTTTTCTCCAGAAAAGATATAAAAGTCTCATTTACATTTGTTCACATTAAAATGATTCTCTTAAAGCTGAACTTGCCAGTTAGGCATAAAATCGGTTTATTTTAACTGTGGACAGTGAGAAAGAAAACTGACAGCAATGATCTGAGTAAGCCTGTGGCTCTTTTTGGCTGCAATATTTGTTTTTATTCATGTGAGTAAGACACTTTAATGAGTAACTAAAAAGTTACTTAGCCTTGATAAAAAAACTGAGTGCAAATATTCCGCTCTAAAGTTATGGCCTTGACCAAGACTGCAGAGTCAACAACTGCCCTCAGTAACCCAAGTTTGAGATGTAAATGGAACATAAGAAACATGACAAAACCCACCGTATGTTACATATATTAGCTTGTCCTCAGCAACATACAGAAAACTATATAGACATGGAAATAAACCAGAAAATTGTGTTGGTTTATAATGCCTTCTAAAAGTGCAAGTCCCATTCGTCACCTGCACTAAAAACAATAAATTTTTTATTTAAGTCCACTGTCTTGCCATATGACAACTAAGATTCAAGTCTATGAAACAAATGTTAGAATATTCTATTTGATATATTGTCCTATTCTTCTATTAGTAAAAAAATTTGACTAGTTAGTAGCAAATCCCAGATGCCTCCTGTTACATTTAAGTATTATATGACAGTGCTTCTGTTCTGGAAATCTCAGCAGCTGAAATAGCACACAGTTCATTCAACACAGTCTACAAGTTGCATTTCTGAATTTTGAGGTTAACATCAGAGCTATTATACTCATGAAGGCACTGAAGAAACCTCATCTAACTCTCTAAAAAGCCTCATGACCTTTTTCTGAATAAACCACTCTTTTTCATACAAAAGGCTCTTGAAAAGGTCCCTGAGCCCATCTTTATCATCCCCTCAATCGAACTTCTGCTTTCCCATACATGTTAAAGAAAAATGAAAAAGTAATTATTCCCATAAACTGATTTGCCAGTTTATTGTGGCAGTATTGCACAATACTCTTGACTTTCAAAATACTCAAATACTCAGTTTGACAGTTCTTCAAGGTTCCTTCAAAAGTGTGGTTTTTTCCAAGGAAAACACACTTCTGTTTTTATAAAGAGCAGTCACTGAATAAGCCCCTAAGAAGATGCATGTAATTCTGTCAGATCTCATGTGTGACTTTTCTCTGAGTAATCGATCTACAATGTCATATTCATACTGGTCTTCTCTTTTATTTGGTCTATATGGTGCATGTGTTTTGGCAGGGGATAGGGAAATCAGTTTACACTGTGCTTGACTTAAGGTGGCCCCAAAATCACCTAGCACATCATCCAGAGTGCTAGGACAGACAATAGAGACTGTCTGCAAAGGGTGTTTAGTTTTAGTTCATCCTTACACTGTTCTTATCTACTCTTTGGATGGTGTGGGCTCCATGTTGCAACTTACAAAAGGAGGGGACATCCTTGCTTCTTAAGCATCAAACCAGGATTTCATACTGGAATTGTTACATGCCCCAAGCCTTTTGAAGGGTATTATCCTAAATAGCATCACTCAAAAGTTGTTTAAAAAAATAGGGGGAAGACTCCAGGGAAGAAATCTGTAGACTTTTCTTTGACTCTGCATTCCTTTGCAAACTACTTAGTGCATGTTCAGCACACTCTGGGCAGATATGAATATTTTCTACAGGAAATTTAGAACAGTTAGAGAGGGAACATTACCTTCAAAAAGACATGGAAAACTAATGTTGCTGCACTAAAAAGTAAATAAAGCTACTGCAAAGGCCTTATCCACAAGAAGATAAATTATTCTAAGCCCCACAGGAACATAAGCTGCAATATGGTAAAATTATATTGGAGTAAGTCACCCATCCAGAAAAGTGAGTGGAGAAAATTTAAATGTACAGCATAAATTAAAACACCCCAGTCTTCATACACATGGAAATTTCTGATTTTAAGCACTAGGGAGGGAGATAAGATACCTATTCCTAAACAATCACCTGTGCTTGAATGGCCTGGAACATAACAATAGGTATCGTTACATATATATATATATATAAACCCCATACATAATGGGCTTATTGGGTTGGAAAGTCCACTACAGGTATTTGTAACAGCTACAGTATTTGATTTCCCTACACAATTTTATGGAACCAGATAGCTAAAAGAGGAAAAAAAAACTTCTGAAGGTTCATAATACTGCCTTTTTCATTTCTTATTAATGTGCTAGCTTCACTAGAAATAAACATGTTCCCCTTTTGCAGGATTTTCCTGTTAGTAACAGTTGCACATAAATAAAGTTTTCTAAACAAACATCTTATCTTTTTATGGAAGGAAGTCCATTAATAAGGAATTGACGTTCTTCCCTGAAAAAAAAATCAGTCCTAATTCTTTCCCATAAACTAAAGAAATAAACTTACACCCTGAGATTTTTTATTCTATTTTCACAGCAAACTGGCTAGTCTGCACGTAGATAAAATGGAACTGTTTGGGTTTTCTTACAAACAATATCTATGTTGCTACCTTACCCCATAATACTGAATAATTAATCTCTTCCCTCAGTTTTTTATCGCTTTGTGGAACTTGTGCTTTATTTCAATTGTACTCCATGCACTCCTGTTAAAACTACATGGTAGGCTGTAAGCAACTTTCAGCCTGGGAGCTTCAGAAACACACCATACCTCTCTAATATTTTAACCTAATATTTGCCATCATTTTCAGAAAGATGTCCTTTATCCAACAAATGCAGCCAAACATACTCTATCACCTGTACTCAGAATCTACTGTGGTCTATGTTGGCTTTGTCAGTTATGGAGGACATTCATTTTGCTCAAAATGAACTTCATTATGGAAAATCCTCTGATACAACCTTCATCTGTTTCCCTTCTTCAAAACAGCTTTTCCTTCAGCCTAAGAGAACTTGAACTTGACGCTGTACTGTATGCCATTTGTGATAAAACCCCCATATACTGTTTTTTCCCAATGGCTTCAAAAGACCAGCACTTTAATCTATTTGCAACAATGTTGACAATAAAAATGCTAACATGTTTAAAGATATTTTAGATTTTCAGTGTTATTATGCATCACAATTTAAAATCTCAATGGCACACTGCAGGTTATCAGCTAAAGAGAATGGCAGAATAAGGTAGTTTGTGATTACCATACTTGTATAAATTGAGGAGTTATAATGCCATAGCATTTTTGTACAAAAAGATCTATTTATCTTAAACACATTAAATGTTTGACTCTGGTGGATGTAAGAAACCTCATAAAAATATTTACAGTAGGAATTTAAAAAGGAAATATTTGGAAAAAAAAAAAAGAGTGCCAAATTTTGCAGGAAAATAATCTTCTCTTCAGCTATGTCTATGAATGAGTTGTTTCAAAAGCACCTCTTCCAATTTTGTGCATCACCTTTTCTTAAACACTACTTCATTGGAACAGGCCTCTAACACATGCCTTAATGCAGATAAATAAAAGAGTAACAGGCAGCAAGACCGAGCACTAGACTACTCCTCCTCCTCTATAGTGAACTCAAAGATTCTTTCTTGACTCGATTTTGCACTAAGACATTTTGCTTTCCCAAGATCAGTCTCCTGCAGAGGTGACAAGCCCTAAGCAGATAAGAGTCAGTCCACATTAAACAGCCTTCACAGTATCAGTTCTTTGCATTCTTATTTGGCATCCATATATAGCTTTACACACTGATTTTTACAGTGTACATTTACAATGTAATACTATTTGTTGCTGTTGGAATCAGAAGACTTACTGTGTTTGTGCATGTTCAGTAACACACGTACCTGAGACTCACTATAAAAACAAGAGCAATTTCCTTTTCCCTTAGCTCTATTCTTTTCAAAGGCTTAGGTTCTCAGAAAGGTTTCCCCCCATTTCTGTTTCAGTCTCAATAACTGTACTGAGGAACAGTGACCTTTAATAAAGCAAAATCAGAGCACTGCTTTAAAAGGTCACACAGTGCAACTCAGAAAACAGAGCAGATACTCTGGTATCCCATGACAGCACTGGAAACAGGCAATAGCCTGACAGGTATCTGGACGAAGAGCATGCTGAAGGTTTTGTCACTCATAACAACTGTCAGACATTCTCCAGGAGTGTACTGGCCAGTAAGCATACCGAGTCACCTTATACAGTTTTCAGCTTTTCTGCCTTACTTTTTCTTTTAGCTAATGCCTCACAAAATTTCTGTGATTTAGAATGATTCTTGACACGGGAGAAAGCTTGGGGCAGTCTCAAGAAAGCTCAGTAAATATGTACAGAACTCCAAGACTTTTGGTAATTTTATTTTGTAAGATTGAGTTCTGGTTAGCTGTAGTTAATGGCTAGCCAAAATATCAGTGAATGGCTTTAGGTCTCATGATGGTACATCAAACAAAGAAGCCCATTCAGTGGTGTCACTGTTACCTGTGCTGCTGTCTTGTCTTGTCCTCTCACCTCTGCGTTCGGCAATACTGGTGTCACAACTGGGGGAGGAGGTGCTCTGCGCTTTTTCACTTCTGGGTTTGCTGTCATTCCCGAGATGTTACCAAGGGATAGTGATGGACCCAGGCCACTGGAACGAGAATTCACTGAAGGGGAATTTGGTGCCGTGGAAAAACCCTGTAAATGGATTAACATCTTGGATTAACATCACTCTTTAAAAACAATGGGAAAGTAAGAAGAAAAACAAGACACATCTGGTTACCGTTTAAACAATGATATGAATAATCATGTATGTTCCTCTGCCAAACCTGCTGAGTTGCAAACTGTAACTTTTGGAACCTTCTAAAGGTCAGCTGGAACAAAGCTTACATGCAGTATTAATAATACAGGGGGCATGATAAGCACCTACTGTGGTTTAACTGTAGTATTGATGGGAACACTACTGCTGCTTGTTATTTAACATACAAGCTTCATCAAGACACATAATTACAGTTATACAAATGCATTAGCAGTTGCATTTAAATTACAAGTATTTCACATTCCTGGAAGCAAGTTTTACTCTTAAATGAGAACACTGTATTAATAAAATGCTGCCAGTGTCCCAGGCTTGTCTATTTTCTTATCAATCTGCCTGATTTACCTGACTCTTCACTGCAGATTTACACAAGAAAAATTTTGCTACCATTAAACTATTTCCAATTTACATGTACAATCAAGCATAATCACTTACAATCTACTGAAAACAATGATTTAACTTTGTGAAAAGAAGTCCTACTGAGAGGCACCACTCTGGATTTTAAGAGGCCCAGATGAAAGCAGAAGAAGAAAACTATTTCAATAATTCCTTAATGTTAAGAATAACTGTAGTTGTCACTTAAAACTTCATAAAATCAGCGGAAAAAGTGTAATTGATTTCAGATCAAGGTCTTAAGGCATTTTTATATTAATACACAAACAAAAATATATGCAGTCATATAGTACTTAACCTACAAATATGAAAGACTACAACACAATTGCTTGAAAATGTGCATTTTAATTTTAGTTTTGACTTGAATTCAATACAATTTTTTTTTTATTCTGCTAATAAAAATCTTGCAAATACTTTTCCCTCAAAATCTGTGAGTCACCTTTTTCTGTTTTTAATTAAGAGAGCCTTTCATATTAAATTGAAGATTTTACTTTTTAATTAAGTTATGAGACTGTAACTTCTTCCCAGAAATATCTTCTGTGGAATCACCACTGATACCACTTCACCATGACCTGGAGCAGAATAGCTGCTCTGGAAACACAGACTGATGAGCATGGTTGATAATGCTGTTCTTATCACAAGAGAATATGCTACCTCACTTGCAAAACTAACCCACCAAGGACCTAAAGCTGGCTGGTGGAATTTTGTCCAAAACCACAGAATACATACTGGCAGGAAACTAATGGCCACCACAAGTGCCATCATTTCTGAATAATAATAAACAAACAAACAAATAAATAATAATGATTAAAAAAAGTAGCTCTTGGAACCGAAGTTCTCCAGTCTGGAAAGTGATGGAAAATGCATTGCCTCAACTATATAGCTACTTCATCATTGTAGTGGAGATCTGGATAACTGTGGGAGAGCAACTTATAGTGTATTTGACTTGCACCACAACATGATGATTCCTTTCCACAAATGCCAAGTGCAAGTTTAGGTAAAAATTAAAAATGCGGGACAGCAAGCGCAAAAATGCAATTCACTTAGTTTTAGGACCGTTGACGAAGCACTGATGAAGCATGAAGAGCTAAAAAATAGAGCAATGCATAAAGATGTATCCAATACACGCTCCTGAATGCCTGGTAAAGTTCTATCTTCTGTAGATTCCTGTAAAAGCAACTGAAATGCAAACTGAATTGTGTCTTGTCTCTCTTACTACCCATGTAATAACCATCACTGACTTAGGACATTTTTTGTAACTTTTATGCTGCACACTGCACAGCACACTTCATCTTGGAATAATACATTTAGCACAAATGGGGCATGTTACCTGACTAGAGTTTTACTGAAGGATTAAAGCAGTATTGGCCACATCTGTTTCATATTCAATTTCTCTGAATTGAATAGCATCAATAGCAAATGAAGAAAAGTGCTGGAAGTGGAAGGTGGGGCTTAAAAGATTAGGTGCAATCTTATAAAGAAATACAGCCTTTTCTTGGCCCTATATCTTGGGCAGTGGAAAAAATAATGATCTCATCCGTAAACTACAAGTTCTAAGTCATTCTCAGTGCATATTGCACCTAGTTCTATCAAATAAAATTTGTTTACTCCTACAGAAATGACAGGGTTCACACGGTGAAATACAAAGTAGTGTCTTTTCACAGATTTATAAAACAACTGGACAAAATAATTTCAAAGTGCATTCTACAGGTATGCTTTAGTGACTATTAATTCTTTGCTTTTCCTGGCCTGATAAAAAGTTTAAGGAATTTTGGTAAGAGACAAAGGTGCTTACAAGTAATAAAAAACCCCTAAAACTTCCCTAGTGGCACTACAAATACAGGGTACTGGTAACAAGACAGGCCATAAACAGCTTAAAATTAATATCCTATTCAATTCTATCTCAGGGTCTTGTGGCTGAAGAGCTATCAGAATCCTTTTCTAGGCAACAGATCATTGTGAAGAAATACAGTGATGAACAACTAAACATTTTAAAGCTGGTTAGTTTTTTTGTTTGTTTGTTTGTTTTTTCTTGTTTTGTTTTGGTTTTTTGTTTGTTTGTTCTTTTTTTTAGCTTGGATTTCCTAAGAGAAGATACAGGGGGGTAAAAAAGTAATACTTACATGGCACTATAAATAGTCTATAATAAAAAGACTTGAATGAAAGGAAAAAAAAGCCCCTTGGAAATGTATCTATGTTTTCTTCTCCAAGTCCAGTCTTTATACCAAACCCATTATTCCCTTACTAAGCATTTCAAGAATGTTGATGTAAAGACATTTCCCCTAAAATAAAAACTCGCCATGGCTTCCAGGGGAATGGAATGAGGACAATTTCAAAGTAGTTTTGAAAGCCCTCTCATTCAGCAATGACAGCTTTGTCTAACTGAAGACAGATCTTCAAGCTCTCCCATGTGTGCAGTCCTTTTCATTAGCTTTAAGACAAAAAATAACAACCTTGGACACAAAACACTGATAAGTGGTTTTGGCATGACCTGTCTTTTGTTGCAAAACTAGAGAGGCAATACCTAACCCAGTTTTTGTATTTTATGTTGTGTTAGATGTAGTGCAGTTTCTTTCCAAATCATGGGATTTTGGAGGCTTTGTTTTCAGGCAGTTTAGCAAGGCAACTCTTAAGAGCGTACAACTAATCAAGCAAAATTGCAGGGACTTCATATGTACACATCAAATACTCCAACTATCTCTCATTTCTTGTTTTTCTAATTTGTTATCAAAGAACCAATTGAATTACTCAAATTACAGCAATGTAAGTGAGCAAAGCCAAGCTCAAGACTTGCAGCCAATGTGGCTGGCAGAAAAAGTAAGTCCTTATCCTCTGTTTCATTTGACAAACAGGTTAGCATGAATATTGTGCTCATAATCCAAATCAGTTCATACAAACTATGTGTTTCTAACAAAAACAAACAAACAAAAGAAAAAGAAAGATAAGAAAAAGAAAGATAAGAAAAAGAAAGATAAGAAAAAGAAAAATTAATTCATAAAAAGAAAACTCATGGAAATTAACTATAAAAAGAGCTTTTAAAAATATCTCCCAACTTGTACAATCATATTCTTTGGTAGACCATTAATGTTAGAGCACTCTGCTAGCAGTTCAAACAGCAATTAAGTAATGCAACCTATCAAGAAAAAGAAACAGCTATGTTTTTTAAGTAAGAAAACCTAGCATTAAACCAGATACACCAGCATAGGTCAGTAGTCAGACTAGACCCT
Source organism: Anabacerthia variegaticeps (assembly GCA_035583185.1). Lineage (NCBI taxonomy): Eukaryota > Metazoa > Chordata > Aves > Passeriformes > Furnariidae > Anabacerthia > Anabacerthia variegaticeps. Next base: position 80,831,851 of record JAWWEW010000078.1, read on the forward strand.
AGTCGAGCAAGGGTCTGGAAAATGTACTGAAGAACAATCATAAAGTCCATTTCAATTCCATAAAGCAGATACTGGAAGAAGGCAAGAAGCAGCTGCAGTACCCACCTATGGTGCCATCAGGTTTCATCACTGTTTCATGTTAAACTTGTCAGCTAGTTTTTTTTCCCTCTCATTAAACTTCTGAAATCTAAAGAACGTTCTTTTTCGTTCTAATGTACCAGGCAGATGTTTTCTTTGGGGTTAAACATCTTAACATTAGGATTTTTTTCCTATTAGTTCTTCTAATTGAAATTTAGCTTTCAAAGACTTTTTTGAAGGGCAAAGAGGGACTGTTAAAAACATAGAAGTATGAAGGCTCAGAGTAACCTGGTGAGGCAGGCATAACAGTGACATTTTGAAGACACCGAGCAGTCAGCTTTTTACAAGACTACCAAAGTCCATAGCCTGCTGAACTCAACACATGACAGATTAAGAGCCTAAAGCAGAGGCCAGTGTGTGTTCCAAGGTCATCAACCTAGCATGCAATTATAAAACATATTTTCAAACTACTCCCTTTTTAAGAAAAAACAGAAGTTCTGGTATGGATACTTCTGAAAATTTTAATGTCATATTAATAACTGTAAGATTAATCTATTAAAAATATGACTGTACTGCTGTGAGAATTCCATTTTACAAAAATAGATGTGTATAAAAATTGAAGTCAGCTTACGTTTGTTTTCAAAAGATATCCCTCATATATAACTCTCTTACTCAACGCCCTGTTATTAGCATTTCCTTGATTTTCTGATGACACTAAGTGGTATTTAAAGGTCAGCAAGGAAGAGGCTGCAGATTGCCTGTGCAAGTGATCTGACTTCCTGTTCCCTGTTCACACTGGTCAATAAAAATTTTTCAAAATGTCAAGTTCTTTTCTTGTGAGGTTGCTACAGCCAGGCCTTTCTTCCGCAGCTCTTTGCCAAAACTCACATATTTGAGCTCCCAGTCTTGTTATGCAATTTCCTTCTCAGAAGTTTTTAAATCAAAAGTAATCAATTGAGCTGTTTTTAAGCACTCAAAGTACCAAATGTATCAGCAAAAAATAAGGGTTTTATTTTTTCCAAAACAGAGATAAAAAGTAAAAGCATCCTAAAGGATACAATTTTTTTGCAAGTGTACTATGGGTAAATATGAAAGGTAAGATTTAGAGAAGGTAAACAAATCCATCTACTCAGTGGCAGCAGGAATATTTATGCCTGTTGGACATTTAAACTCCATTAATGCAAATTTTTATTGTTTTGCTGAATGACACCCCAAATGATTATGACAGGCCATCTGAAACACTAGACAGGTTATGTCAGACCTACTGCACAAAGCAAACTCAAAGGCTGCCTTCTTTGACATGATACTGATATCACTTATACTAGCACTAAATTTGACAACATAGGAACTGAATTAATCCAAGCTCCTGTTTCAAAACTAAAGCATAATACTATAGTCATGAGATTGCTGGGAGACACAGATAAAAAACCCCAACAAAATAAAACAAAAAAATTGTGACTACTCAGATTTTCCTTTCCAGCCAACCACATTGAATACAGTTTGTTTTTTGTACTCCCTGAAGCACTTGTGCTGACTGTCTGCAGTCAAAAGAAAAAAAAAAGTTGACCTTTGCCTGCTCTAAATTAAAAAAAAAATAAATGAAAAAATGTATTTTTATGCAATATTACTTTATGTTGCTTTATTATATCGGTGCATTTTGCATTGGAAGGAAATTATCTGGTTACACATCACATTAGTAAAAGAGAAGCAACTATTTCATTTCCACAGCAGTAACTTACACAGGCAGCACTGTGTTGTTTTTGTATGTCTGGCAAGTAGGCTTTCAAGTTTTTACTGTAAAAGCTTTGAGTTATACTTTGAAGTCTGTACAACTACAGTGCTACCTTACACTTGTATTAATCTATTATAGCATCTAGATAGCAGTTCCAGATCTTGTGGTCAGGGCCCATTTGGTAGACACCAGAACTGACACAGCCAGATTCAGAAATGTTTGAGAACGTTCTGTCTCCTGTGCTGCTGCCAGTTCTCCCTCAGCGTGGCTGACCACATTCCTCCTGTTTTAGTGCAGTTTGTCCATCAGAAATTCTAGCAGTGCCAGGTTCAAGGAGGTCACCTCCTTTACAAAGTCATCTACTTTATCTCCCAGCACTCAAACAGCATGCTGTCACTGCAGAGGTTACTAAAATCTTCCTATGACGCAGGTCTTCAGCATTTGCAATTATGCTGTTTTTCTTCTTAGCTGTCCTTATCAATAATTTTTTTTTTTCCTTGTACTTTAACTATAATTTCCCTTCCTAGAAGTTTATCTGATTACTTCTTGTCTTCACTTAGGTAAGATCATGTAATGAAAAGTGTCTCTACAGCTAAGAGTATAGCTTTGGTTTCCAACTCCAACTGACTTATGTTCACTTCACAACTTCTGTTGTGTCCAGCCTTGTTTCCAGTAGAAAAGCTGAAAGAACAAGCACCCAAGGAAAGGAACTACAAAAATGGAAGCCCCCAGGAAGAAAGTGTTTTGAAACACACCAGAGGTCTTAGATTCACTGTGAATTTCTCAGTAGGGAACAAGTACAGTTATTAACTCTGGCCCTGTGCACTACACTGAGGACAGAGTACCCAACCTGAGCGAGCTTCCAAGAACCTTCTTTAGTTTTTGCTATACTTCTTATCTATAGTGTACCTAAAAAAAGTGAAGCAATATCCAAAGCTCATTTTCCGTTGAAAATCAGACGGATACTGAATGAATATGACAAAAAACCCAAGTAAGCTGATTACTTTTATTACTGACTCTCAAATATTTTATTTTGAAGTTTAGGAATATAAACTTTTCACCCAAATCATTAGTAGATTAGAAAACATGGGTTGGAATACATGCATTCCAGCTAAACAAGAACATATGTGTAAACTCCTGCAACCAGAAAGAATCAAATGCAATAAGACCAATCATAGCTGCTCTTATCAGTACCTATTAATACCATACCATTAATACCATTAATACTCCCTCAGTATTCTGCCAGTCTGAGATGACAAATTTAATCTGAGTTCTTCAAGACTGAATAAAGTACCATGACACATATAAAGCAGTGGAATACACACCTATAAATTCATCAATGTATACATAATAAGCAACTCAGAGACTGTCAAATCACCTACATTTTTTCTAGATTTTATGATAGATGTGTCTCCTCAATGCTTTGAGAATTGAAGCTTTTAAATAATCTGTGGTGATTTAAAATTCAGTGTATTTCCTCCAAATAAATTCTCCTGTTTTCTGCTTCACTCTTCAGATTTTCTGAAGTCAGGCTACTCTTCATGCTTAAGAAACCCTTTGTCTATTACTGCTACTCAAATTCACTCATGTCAATCTGCAGAAGTCATAGTATCAAGAGAAATGGATGCAGTATTTTTTTTTCTATTACAGCAATACATGCAGAAAAGGGAAGACAAGCTAACTTCATTTACACTGCATGCTTGTATCACCTCTTCTGTTTAAATGACATCATGTTTTAAACAAATTCATATTTTTTAAAAAAAGTAGCATCCCAACAGAATCAGCAAAAAATAAGCTTTCTTGACAGAAGAGGATAGTTGTGTCTCAACAATTCAGAAGGTGGGAGCAGGCAGAATGCTGCCTTGTACTAATGAGAAGACTGAAGTGCTTGGCAGACCAATCAGTGTTTGGAAGACACACACATAGGTCATTTGCGTCTTCTATCAATCTGGACACCGAACTCTTTGCAGTAACCAGCAAGCGTGTATGCCGTGCACCACATGAATCACAGCTGAGTCATTTGTTATAAACAAAAGAAACATATCTTCTTTGATTCAGAGCTGTCACTCTAAATAATAAGTCAATTTCAACTCAATGTAGTGAAAATACACTTGATACAAATCTTTCTAATGCATAATTTATTTAATTTCTGTCACTGCATGTTCTGTGAAGGAATAAAAAATTGTTTTGTTGAAATCTGAAGCTATTTAGCCACAAATGAGAGAAACTTAAGTTGCAAAACAGTCTTTTCTGAACAAATGTGAACAGCAAAGCAAGTAAGTGTATGTTCAAAATGCAAACCTCAGCTCATAACCACATACACTACAATACTTTCCACTTAGTACTTCACTTTTCACCAGATTCTCAATTTAAAGAAATACAGCTAAAGAGCTATGAAACGTGAAATTATTGGGAGCTACATCATCAACATTAGTATAAATCCAATGACATCTATGAAATAGCTACAAGCTTTAGCACATCTCCATTACAGGTATCTTTTTAAGTGAATATCCTAAACTCAGCATGCATCTTTAGTCCCTTAAAATACCACAGAAACAGACATATCATAGAGAAAACACAGACACATATGCACAAGTTTTCCAGGCACACCAACTTCCTTTATGTCCTTCTTGTGCTATGCACCTGATACCATCAGGCTAAATGATAGGACACGTGAGTGTCAGTCATGTTCTTTTTTAACTTTTGGGATGGGCGATGCATTTTGAACACCCTTAAAACGTAAATAGTCTTGCTTTTGTTTTGGATATGTAAAGCCTAGTGAGACAAACCCATCATTAACGCAGCATAGAAAACATTTCTGAATCAAATGTTTCTATGCTATTTAGTAGTTTAAAGGAAGCATTGCTACCTGTCACTCAGGTGGGGGGTAGGGGTACAGGCTGCAGGCACAATTTGAAGAGAATTCCAAAGTCAAGCTGCACCATGGATGACAGTCTGGGATGCTGCCAGATGCTTAGGATAAGGTTTGCTTGCGTTCCATATAAGTGTAAAATGATTTATCTTGACTTTCAGAAGTGTGCGGACAACTTTGTGTCTCATTGGATAGAATGTTCTGGTTTTTTTCTTTTCCTTCTTTTTTTAATATCATTTTGGGAAAATACCAGAATCAATTTCCATCTAAAATGCACCCTCTCGGGGCTGCTTTGCATCTTTCTGGTTAGACTGCTTAAAACTTATCTTCCACAACTCCAACACTTTTTGTCAAAATGCACTGTCAAAATGTGTCAGCCTATAAAAAAAAGATCCTATTTTGAAAATAGATTTTTCATAGCTGTCAAAAATACAAATATGTAAATCCACTAAGGGAAGAAATATTAAATTCAAAAGATTCACAAAAAGGAATAGCTAACAAAAGCTAGACAGTCAGCAAATTCAGCTGCTCACAGCATTTTTTTTTTTTTTTATAGCTATGTGCTTGTAATGAGAGATGTTCAGGGAGTTTGGTGAATCATAAAAGCAAACAGAAAAAAACCCATGGAAAATACTACAAATTTCTTCTTGGATATTTGTTCAAGTGGAACAAAAGCAGATGTGAAAGAAGCAGGAAAGAATACAGGAAGTGAGGACAGAAACAAAAACACAGTCATTATGGCAAAAACCGAAGTGAACACATTCACCAGATTTGACAGGACAGTAAGTCCCTGAAGACATTCTAACACAAAAGCGTAGAAAAGGAGAGGAGCATGGCAAAAAGCAGAAGACTTCAGTGAATGTGATGGAAAGAGTACTGGCTTATATCCTGGGGAAGGAACAACGAGCTAAGGAGACTGTGCATGACAGAACCCATATTCTGCAAGAAAACTCCATGATCATCCATATATTAACCCAGAAAGATGGTAGTGTTCATGTTCACTTGTCATGAAAACAGTGGATGAAAATGAACACACATGAACTCAAACTGGGAAACTCAAACTGGGAAAGATTTAGTACTGAAAGAAAAGGGGATTGATATATAGATTTTTGAATATGTTAGAAATATTTCTGTGGTAGGGATTGAACACATGCTAAGACACAGAATGAGGCGGAATAGACGAAATAACTGAAGAATCATTTTAAAACCTACCAAGAGAGGTCTAAAAGCCAATGACAGACTCCAATGGAAAGAGACATTTTAAAGAAACCCGAAGAAGAAAGAATTACAGAGGAAAATTCACATGAACTCCAAAATTCAATTCAATCCCAGTATAGAAAGAAGACAGAAAAATATTAAGCCAAAAGGAAAACAAGGAAAGAACATTTGAAAGAAGGTTATTTACACTTGGTCTTTAAAGGCCATTAGCAGATCTAGTGACAGCAATCTTGGAAGACCGACGATGGAAAAAGCCATATTTTCGTAAGTCTGAAAAAGCTGGTTTCTCCTTTCACTTACGCCTTTGCATTATGTGAAAATAGGTTATCTCAATCAAATAGTGTTGAACAACCAAGTCAAAAATCAAAATCTGTCATTATTAATGGTCTGGCAACAGACTTCAGGAAACAGGGAGTTCAAAAGGTCAAAGACTGACAACAGGAAAAAAAAAAAAAAAAGACATTTTTCCACTGGTGTTAAGCATTCATCAATTACAAATAACCCAAAAAAGGATCAGATGTCTTGAGTGAAATGAATTCACCATCACAATATGAGATTATTTTTTCTAGGATTACTAATTCTTTTAAATCAATCAGCCAATGTTTTTGTTTCATGGAAGACAGGAGTTGTTACATTTACAATATATGTCCCTCTGAAATTCAAAATATTTTAAAAACTATTGCAGAGGAAAGTCTTCTCAGCAAATTCTTTTAACATATAGAAACTATTAAACCACTAGAATTGATCATCTTCAATTTATTTTCATTGTACATATGCCAACTTATACTGGAGGAGGAGATGGAAACTTTGCATAAAACATACAATTTTCAAAATATCTGCTATAATGCCTGCATAGCCAATTTTTATGGTGACCAGATTTATGAAAGGAATAGTTCCTCGCATGAGTTTTTTTGGGTGTGTGTTTGATTGGTTTTGAAGAAATAATTTCTGTTTTCTACTGAAAGTATTTTTATTCCAGTTAAAAAGTGTTTTCTCCTCATTTTAATGAAAGTGTTGTCCTTATGCAAGTTTTCCAGAGACAAAAAACATGAATGATCAATCCTCATAATCTTTCAGTGTCTGATGACAGATATGACTTTTGGCCTCTGAAAATCTCTACTTATTATAGCTGTTGATGAATGGAGAAAATCTACTGAAACTCACAGGTAATTTTTCACCTGCAGAACTTCTCTAAAGTCAAAGCAGTTGCTCTGATTTACTCAAGCTCAGGGATCTGGCTCCTAGCTCCAGTCCCTATAATCCAACTCTGACACAAATACTTTGTTAATTTAGAATGCAGTTGTGCAACAACTTTTCCTTTTGAAGTATATGGTGACTGTGGGTGTTTAGCTAGAGTAAGACAAACACAATCATCCAACTGTCAAAGCAAATTTTCAAAAAGGAAGCTTTCCACTTTGTAGTGATAAAATACTGCCAAAGATATTACTGAAAAACAACATAACCTCTGAAGACTTTAAAACTTAAATTAGAAAAACAAATCAGCTTTTGAACTCTGAAATTAGTGCAAATCTTATAACAAATCCTAATTACAGAGTCACTAAGAGGATTCTAGCAACGTGAAACAGAAGTCAGCAGCCAGGAATTTTACTGTTTCAATTAGCTCTTTCAGATGTCTGGATGTGTGGGGTACATAACCTCTCTGTGTACCTATGTATAGCCACATACAGACACAGGTTATGTATCCATGCACAGATCCTAACTTCAATTAGCCCTTTCTGGTATCTGTTGTATGTATGTGCCTGTGTGCACACATATGTACTATACACTGAGTACAATATGCTGAGTCTGAAAACTTAAGTGGTGGCCTAAACAAGCTCCCAGACTACCTGTGGAAAACTTCTGACTGCAAATAGCAGCACTGGAGCAGACAAACCCTTTAAGGAGATATGACAGCTTTCTGCAGAAACAAAAGACAAACTCATATTGTGCTTACAGCTTGATGTTTGAGTACAGATGTCAACAAATCATTTTGAATTGTAACAGCTGAATATTTAGCCCCAGATGAACATTAGGTGTCAGGAGTACAGAGGTGAAGAGAAAGAGTCAGGAGGACAAGGTGTAAGAGTAAAAGAATGAAGAGAAGGTTTAAAAACAACGCTCTCCTGCTGGACCATGGATAGAGCACATCCAGGTGTCATACAACCCACCTTCTGTTTTGTAATACCTACAGACTGATAGTGAAGAAATTAAGCTTGTCTCATTAAAGGAGATGAACAATTTGGATAGAAAAATACATATGCTAATACTTTGAAGAAATCACAAGTGAATTAATTTCAGGATCTGAATCTTGGAAGATGACAAAATTAAGATCCAAGCTTCCCCTCCATTCCGGAGAATTTCACAAAGACTATCCTCTGTGGAGAATAATCAGTACACTGATCACACTGGCAAAAATCATGCAAGTTCATTAACTGGGTGCAGAGGAACAGCTTAAGAATGAAGAAGCAGACCCTCCCTTTGAATTTTTTTTAAGTAATGTTTCAATACTCTTTTAATATCTTTGACCTTTATTTTTTTTTCCTATTGTGATCATTCATTATTATCCTTTGAACTCTATCTAGACCACACCATCTTCTAAATAAAAGTGAAGTGAGAATACAGGATACTGCAAAGCAACTGGAAGTACAGCTGTGCTGGACACCAAGTTATTTCAGTCTTTTCATACTTTGTATATGCATATATATAAATTAATAATTTTATCTTCCTTTGCAGTATACTATAGGCTGCTAAGTTTCTCCAAGTCTAAAAATTAAGTAGTATATCCTTAGGACACCAGAGCTTGTCCTGTGAATGTTTTTTATTCCCAAGTAACTAATTTCCCCACTGTGTATAGTCTTGTTTCCTTTGTGAATTTAGTATGAAATACTAAGAAATCACAGCTCTCCAATCTACTTATTTCTGTTGCCTGGAGTACTCCAATTCACTGTAGTGCACTTCCTTCCCACTGTTCAGCTGTGGCAGAAATTTTTCAAACACAGCCCTTAATTTAACTGACACAGAAGTTAAAAACCTGTGGAAGTAGATACAGCTTATACCTATACTTGGACTTTAACTAGCACAATTGTAGCTTAAACAGGGCAAGCAGTGCTGAGAATTCTGCTAGCTTCTGGGTATACATTGCTTCAGATAACAAAGAAAAACCTGCTTTTTGCAACGAATTATTGGTTGGTGAAGGCCACTCCCATCGTTTGCCACTGTTTGCAATTCATCTTCTACAAGACTTAACATGTTTACTTTGGGGTTTTCTCCTTCCCCAGTGAGAAAATGCTATATAAATCAAACAACTTCAAGGGGTTTATCTGCACCAACTGTCCATCAAAAAGGAACAAAGGTCTTACGTTTTCAGAGATGACAGTGAAAGTGTCAGAAGATCTTAGTACATGCAAAAGAGAACCTGAAGCAGCAGAAGGAAAAATAGACTAGTAAGAGATAGTGGCTAGCAGCTCACAAAGGACATGGTCCAAAGCCAGTTAAAACCAGCAGGAATTTTTCCACTGCTTCTAGTGAATTCTGCATCAAGTCTCTGATGGTTACTCTAACTGCATGATGCGAAAAGACAGTAATACTCTAAACTATGTTGCCACTGTCTTTTCTCCAGAAAATCTTTTTCTTCAGTATACTTTCAAGCTGAATGAAAATCCTAACAATGCCAGCGCAGAAAGTATAACTCTGATTTTTTAAACATAAAATTTGGCTCCAGATGTCCACACTTTAATCTGCTAAAGAAACGAGGAGAGTAAAGGACCTCCAACAAAACATTTGTGAACTGGATCACAACAAACAGGCAAGAAATTGTTTTAAAAGCATGATCAAAACACAGGTTAAAAAACCAAATCCAAAGAACCCAGTGCATGTTCAGATACCCTATGCTGAAATACAGCCTAGTTGTGTAACTATTTGGCAAGGGCTTAAAAAACCAAAACACATGATGTTAAATGGCATATGAACACATGCACAAAGCTAAAAGACCCTACACTACTTTCACCCTTAGCATGATGCTTTCTTTTGATGTAATATTCAGCCACAGAAAATTAAAAGTAGAAAAGTAGAACAATTTATTAAGTTCACAATTTTAAGCAAAAACATTAAGAAGTCTCAAAGTATTGCTTTTCCATAGATGGAGGATAAAGTGTTGGGGTTTTTTTTGTTTTTGTGGGGTTTTTTTGTTTTTTTTTTTTTTCTTCCTTTTTTTTTTTTTTAATTCAATCAGGTTGCATAGAATACATTCTTCCAAATCCCTTTTTTTTCTTCCCTTTTGGGTGAGGGGGAGGAAGGTGTCACAACTTTGGATAGGCAAGTTGCTTTTAATTAAATACTAGTTAATAACTTTGACTGACTTGTACCATTGCTGGTATTTTCAGTTGATATTGTCTTTCTGACCTGTAACCCTTAAACTAGAACAAGGACCTTGTTTAACATTTGTTAAATTTAGACAGCACCACTATCCACTATTACCCCCCTCCCACTGCTGCTGCACTAATCTCCCATGCCAGCTGCTCAAATGTTTACATTTGAAGGGCTTTCTCTGTTTATGCAGAAACAGTCTCTGCACAGTATCTCTCATCTGTACATTTGCCAGAATCAAGGCAAGAAAAGCCTCCCTTCTGGAATTCTTGATTAATAAATAGTCTTAAATGTTTCTTCTTCCCTTCCCCCTTTTGTCAAATCCATTGCCATTAGGTTTTTACAATACAAACCTCCCCAGTGCACTTTACTGGCCTGACTCTTGGCCTATGCAAACAACTGTAAATCAGAACAAGCTCCATTTAGAGTCAATGCAATGACACCATCTCTGCGCTGAAACTGGGAGAGACTGAAATCTAGATGCATACCTGAGCATTTGCTGCGATGGAGAGAATAAAATGTTACAATCAGAGGAGAGGGGTGTGGGGAACCTAACACTAACAACATAAATCTACTGGTAATCTCTCCATCTTGCTATGTCAGTATAGTTCAGAGACTGCCTACATAGCTCATGACCTACACATCAGTCGCACCTGGCTCACATCAGGTCACTGAGGTACTGAACCAGCAAAACACTTAGGTGCTAGATATGGCAGTGAAAAAGTCAGTGGGGCCAACACCTACAACTACTCATCTATTTAAGAGCTTTGCAGGGCTATGTTTTACTACTTGCCTTAATCTGCTTTCTCAAAAACTCACAGAACCATAAATACTTCCCTTATTTTGCCTGAGTATTTTGAGATCTGCTTAAAAGTGTGACACTGAAAAAAATAATTAATGAAAATGGAACTGACTGATGGTATAACTACCTCATACAATTGTAAAAGAACTTAAAAAGATTGACCGCTATTTACCACACCCTTTCCCCTTTTCAGCCTGCACCTGAAAGTGCTGCTGAGAATTCAAATGGTATTAAATACTAGAGAGTAAGAGAAAAAGCAAAGTCTGAAATTATTTCTAATCCTTTCTGCTAAGCTTAAAGGGAAAGATCAGTATTGTATGTAAAAGACTAATAAAACCTAATTTAACAGTTATCAAAAAAAAAAAAAAGAAAAAAAAAGAAAAAGAATGTGAAACATCTACATAGGCACAGACATCTACATGGCTACACACAAGGGTCTTTTTTCAGTGATGAAAAACTGAGCAGCACACACAATACTCAATGCTATATAGTCTTTGTGTCATACATACAACTGTTTGAGTTAAAGGAAGACCTGTAAGGGCCACTAAGCCTCATGTAGGTTTGACTGCATGACAGAACTAAGCCATAAATTTCACTTAGGAGAACTTCCCCATCAAAGTAAAATGCATTGTGTCCTGTCAGCAGATGTTGTTTTGCAAATCCTTCCTCACCTGCCATAAGATATTATTGAGACATATGGTTTCACACACTACCAAGCAGCTCAGTTTTGCCAACGAACAATAATGCGCAGAACAAATATGTGTGGAAATCATGAGATCATCTAATTAAAAGAAATGTTATTGTATGCCACTACTTTTAATGAAATTGAGTCTTCACTGTCCACAGAAGAGGCTGGAAAGAAACCAAATCCTATTAGTCCTCATGCCTCAGAAATTGTCTGCAAAAGAAAAGAAATTATACCTGAACTGGTGTTGAAAATTTTTACTGTATCTAAAATCTACATATGCTAATAGGATATTTTAGACTACTATAATGAACCTGTGGTTACCTGGGATTCAGATTATGTCACTACAAAAACAGGCTTTACTGTCTAAAAAAAAAATTTCCATTGTGTATTAGAAATATGGAATCAACGACATATAATAAGGCATTTTTGATTTCATCTACTAAAGGGCACTGGCATAAATATACACGAATCCTTTCACTACAGTAGTTACCAAGCTTTACAAGACAAATTCTGTGTATCTATCATTAAATCAAAAAGAAATGTACTCTGCAGTGGAATGAATGATTCCCTGACTCATTCCAGACCATCCCAAAGTTCAACACAAAATGCATTTTACGTACACAGAAATATGTGAGAGACTTTTTTGATGAATAAGCATCTCTGCTTATTCCATTGCAGAAAAGCCTGGTCCTGGGATAAACTTTTCTTTAAAGGTAGTCTTTTCCACAGCACTGCATGCTTGCCAGTTCCACTAAGAACAATATTCTGAATGCATTACGATGGAATATGAATTACATGGCTATTAGAGACTATTAAGGGGCTTTGGTAATATTAAATACCAAGAAAGCAAAGCCTGAGCGGTTGAGGTGTCACTAGAAAAATCTCAAATGGAATTCAAGTTTGTCTTTGGTTATTTTTAATGTGCTTTTATTAATGCAAATTAAAAGCCATTGGTCTTATTAGCTGCTGCTTTATTCTATTTTTTTTTTCCACTGAGTTGACTTCAGAACTTTTCAGTGAAATCAGTAACAAAAGATGAATCAGACATAAAAGGATTTGGGTGGTTAAGGGTGTGTCACCAGTCTTAATTAAACATCCGAGGGAGATATCTGAGCCAACTTATGCCAGACTGACTGGGTACATCCACAGTATAGAGAATAATGTCATACAGCCCAGGTCTGAAAGCTGAATTGCCACACACAGACCTAACTTAGTGTGCTCCTGTTAGGTTGTGCCTCCCTAAATCACATTGGTTTTTGCTTTCCCATCAATGAGCCTGACACATACTTCTCTGATGTGCTTACTTCCATTTTGGTGCTTGAATTCTGATTCTGGGTGCTCTGAGCATGAAAACTGTGGAGAAACCATGCTTCCAACCTCCTGCCTAAACTCCATCTGGATCCATAAAACTTGCAAATCTTTCCATCCTTGTCAGCCAAGGGGCTTGATCCAATAGGTGTGCTTAAAGAATAACTAAGCAACTGGTCTCCACAAAAACAAGTGCTTGAAGAGGCAGCTGTAGTATTTACCTCTTGTTCTTTCCAAAGCCCTGCCCCAAGTTCAGTGATTCAGTAAGAATATGGTAAATCCAGTTCTAAAAACTTTGTCCAGTTGAGAAAAAACAAACTTTTCCCTCTTGTGAGGAGAGCAAGATTATTCTCTGTTCAAGGACATGAACATGAGTTTAGCTAAAAAGAGATTAGGGCACTCATCTGGGCAAGGAGCCATTTGGCTCTTCCAGTTCTAGCTTAGTGACTACTTATTTGCTGGATGTAACATCTGCTTAACATAAAACACAGAAAAACATCTCTGGCGCTAGCACTGGAACCCAGAATTGCCACCGCATTTCATTACTGGTCTGAATAGTTAAGCTTGCTCTTGCTCTCTCTTTCTGAGTCACTGGATATTTGGGTATTTTTACAAAAGGGTGCTTCCCACATGAAGAACACCTTGCAGCTTTGTTCCAGGCAGTCTCCAGCCCAGCAAGCATTTTGGTTTTTTTCTTTTTGCAAAGGAGGAAATAATTCTCTGATGCTGGTATCTCTAAGGACAGGGAAGGGACTTGGTTCTCTCACATTTTGTATAAAAGTTGTAGGTGGTAAGCTTCTAGAGTAAAAGATTTAAACGCCCAAATTTAACAGATGATTCAAGGTTTCAGTCTTGAGCAGAGGCAGGTAAGACACACATTTGGGAAGAGTTTAACAAGCAACTCCTGCTGTGCAGATTTCAGTGGCTTCAAGATACCTGACTCTTGGTTGCTTAGATTCAGTGTCCAGATGCCCACAGTGCTGGCTATTTAAAACAGGCGCTGTCAGTCATAACTCTTCCCAATTCCTTCTGGACATATGGTCCTACTCAAGCCCTTTCAATATGATTTGATCCATTTCTCTGTATTCATCTCAGAACATTTCTTGTGACTATTTCCTTCAAAATGTGCTGCTAAAACCACTCCAAGAACTGAAGTTTATGAGTTGTCTTTTTAAAAGCAACGACTAAAATGCAATGCATTGTGATGATTTTGCTCCGAACCACGCAGTTCTAAGATACAGGTTCTGGTATCCAATGACTACCTGGTAATACTTTTTTTTTTAAATAAAAACTTTCAGGCTTGCAAAAAAAACCAACCAACTAACCAACAAAAACCCAACCCAACCAACCAACCAAATAGCAACCCCCCCAAAAAAGAAAACCGACCCAGTTTAGAAATGTGACTTCTACAAAATAATGCTCAGAAGTCAAGTGGAAGGAAGTCCACTCTTAGTGATCTGTTTTCAAATCTCATGATCTTAAGCCACTTTTGTGTGGTGAGGGCAAGAGCTGACAAGTGATTTTTGAATGCATGAAGTTGGCAAGTACAACCTAAGTAACACAGACAGAACAGGGGTCAGCCGACATGTCTCTTCACCAGATACTCTTTTTAATAGCTTATAACTTTACCATGCTTTAACCATGGAAGCTGAGGCTTTCCATTCCAGGTGTCTGCCTCGGGCTATTTTCTTTTTTTTTTTTTTTTTTTTTTTTTTTTTTTCTGTTGAACCAGAGTAGTTTAGCTGGTTCTGAGATGATTTTGTGACTGTGTGTGTGCTAACTCCAAGGACATTTTCTTTGAAGAGGTCTAGTAACACCACACTTTGTAGCAAAAACTTGAAGTCTGGTGGCAGGCAGCCATTGTTTCAAGCTCTTGCATTCTGCTATCACATACTGTAAGAAAAATCTAAAGATACTATATTACATACAAACATCTATGATTCACATGAATGAAGACAGTTAATATCCTGTAAGTGCCACCACTAAAGGAGGTAGGTACAGCTGCATCTCTTCAGCAGCCATAATCTGTTTGAAAGGCACCTGAGTGATCTACTTAATCTATCCCTCTGCTCTGAGAGAGAATCAAGCATGCTCATTCTCTAGACATTTGTGGAAGTTTTACAGATCAGGAGATGATAAGGATGTCACAGTCACTTTAATAACCTGCTCCCCTGTGAAACCTCCAAACAGTTGAATTTTTTTCCCCTCTAGTATCCAAGTTAAATTTTCATAGCTATATATAAAGCACACTGCTTCCTGTCCTGCCCTCAGTAGACAAGGAGAAATAAAGTTGATCATTGTTGTCTTCGCTACCTACTGGAATTCTCTCAATGCCAGTCACAAGCCAGTTAGCTTGGGCAACCTTTTGTCTTACCATGGCAGGTTAACAGGTTTGAGTTTTTTGGTGTTTTTCCCCACAGATTATCACAGGATATAAAAATAAAACTAACTCTACCACATGGTGAACCTTATCCTGAGATATCTGGTATTTAATAAATCTCTTTCTTCTAATCACATGAACAGCTGCACAAACGAAAACATTTATAACTGTATGTACCCCAGTGTCATCCTCTGGGATCTAACTACTGGCCAACAGTCACTGTCACAAAAGCCTGGGGGAACAGACCTGTCTGCTGTAGTACTTTGACAACTCTCCATACTCAGTTTATTGAATTTTGTGTTTCACAAACAAAACCACACTAAGCAAATTCTTTTCAAGGCCAGATCACAACCTACATCTTTGACAGTGCATATGGATAGCTCTAACTGTACTAAATGCAACATAACTATCCCTGGACTTGACCCTGCTAATACAAAATAAAAGCACCCTAAGCATTGTCAGGAGACCAAGAAGCAAGAATGTAAACCCAGGACTTTAAAGTAAATGTAACTGTCAGACACAAGGAAATACTGAAAGTGGATGGCTGTTAACTTCTAATTAGATGACATGGGCAGCATTCTCATTCCTATTGCCCTAAACAGTCCCTGCCCATGCAATGTGAAATCCTTGACAGTAAAGTGTATTAGCTGACCACCTGGGACCTGACATGGTTGAAGAGAAATCACATTTGCATAATTATACTCGATCCTTCCTTCCAACCATTCTGAACTGAGAAAGTGTATCATGAATGGTAAACTGTCATCAAGGAGGACAGAAAAGTTAGACTACAGTTAGACTACAAAGCTTTGAAAAGGTAAATCATGTATGTTTTAAAAGCCTTTATAAGGCGAAGAGTTGTTGCCATCACTTAAAAAGTGATTGCCAAGATTACTGATGCAGCAGAAGTTTTGATGACTTTTTTTAAACGTTAGGACTGTACTTTTCTTCTGAAGCATGATCTTGAAATTATACAGGTATTATGAAATGAAAAAAAAACCAAACTCCACACATACCCTAAACATGTCTGCTAACTGGTATTTAAAATTACATGGGTTTTTTCCCCTGGTAGTTTTGCATATGGACATACATAATCATAGCATGGCAGACTCATCAAGCAGAGAACTACTGGACTATCTGCTTCATTTAATGAATTCATTCTGTTATGGGTAACAGCTACATTCAGACATACACTGAAGACTAGGTGTTTTCAAAACAGTCCTGATGAATGTCCTCAAAAATACTGCATTGCTGAAGCCCTGTTTGAACTAGAGAAACCTTGTGTGATAACACGTTGTGCTGAAGTTTCAAATCCTCTGGTAAGTGTTCCTGGCTGTACTTCTAAATATTTCTTTCCCAAGCTGATTTATTACATAAACACAGTCCACATCAGAGCTACACATCGTTCAGTCCTTGGGGATGTGTTTTTTCACTCCTGATTTATGAAAACATGAAGGGCCCAAAAATAAAAACAGCTTTCCAAATACTGGATTTCACCAACTGTTTATTTGAGGACAGTGACACCAAGTGGCAGAGACTACTCAAGTTCCCTTTTTTCCTCCAGCTGTTCTTAACTGCAGCTCTGACGGTCTGCCTTCGGCATAGAAAAAGTGGAATACAGTTAACTGTGCTGCAACTTCCAATGCTTTATATGCATGTTGTATTTATATACCACTGTATTTCCACAGCATTTGATTTTTGAAAAGTTGACCTGGGCATAAAACTCAACTGCTTAGCACAAAATGGAATTTTTTTTCCCAGATTAAGGGAGAAGATTTCTGCTTCATTTAAAATACACTGTTGGAGTTCATGTCCTTGACTGATGTGTGGCATAATGAATGGCTGCACTTTGAGGATTTTCATGGAGAAGTCTTTTCTTGCATTTCTACACCCTCTCCCCAGGCTGTTCGAAAATCTTGTTTTTTCATCTTTTTTTTTTTTTTCTGATACCATGAGCAAATCTCCTTTCGTCTCAAGCATAAGTGTTGACTGCCATCTCGACTTTGAAAATCTGCTTCCTCATCAACAACTCAAAGTATTTTTAGAGGCATTAATTATTCCAATAATAATTAGATAAATACAGCAAGGAGAATGTTAAAATGTGAATGCAACATCTGCTTGAATAAACACTAAGTGTCTAATTTCTTACACCTTTATTTCATTCCTTAATACTGCCTAGTTAAAAAAAAAAAACAACAAAACCAAACAAACAACCCCCCCACACACATACACAAACTCCCCAAAACCCAAAAAACAAAGCACCAAAACAATATCCTGAAAGGATCATTACTTTTTCTACAATTAAGTGCACATCACCACCACACAATAGTGAGAAAAGAGTAGTATTTCACAAGTTACCTATTTCCTTATAGGCAAGAGAAATTTTTCTGATCCTGTCAGTGTATCTCCTGGCACTACGATGAAAGCAATGGCAAAATATTTTCCTTTCACAAATAAAACCGAAACTGGCTTTGGTTCCCCACACAGCAAATGCAAATACAAATACTTTCAGATGACCCAAAACAGTAATAGAAAGCAGACCTGAGGTAACTGCACAAGAGGAAGCCTTTACTGGATGACATTTTGTCAACAGTCCTATCTTAGCACAATGAAACTTCTACATAATGATCTCTAAATGTGTATTTCATATATATGGTTACATAAGATAACACTTATTTGGATAAGGATACTCAGTTACACTGAAGTAAACAAGATATCCTTTAAGCAAGTGGAATAACAAATTACTCGGAATGATCAAGAGTCTCAAAGTCTAGCCTATAAGAACTGCTAAGCTGAATTTTTAAAAGTATGAAGTCCTTTCACTGGTGCTTCCACTTGAATTTTATCTTAATGCAAGTTTTCTATGCCAAGTTTACAGTATTATAGAATTTTTCACCTAAGGCATCACGATTGTTGACCTTTTTTCTTGAAGCCCATCTAGCCTCTTAAAAGGATGGATCTTCTGTGCTGTTGGATGGATCTGTTAGACTTATTTTATACATTTTCTTACAAGCTTGAATGGAATAGTACCAAATTCAATGGAACTATGTCAACACAGTCATTTAAGTATGTGCTTATGTCTTAGCAGGATCAGTGCTCATAAAAATACAGGTGTCAAGCCAGAAGTGAAAGACATAAACACTGAACAAGAGCTACATTGTTCTTGAAGATTAATTGCTCTTAAGAAGAAAGGGGGAAAAAATTAAATCCCTGACACATTCACTTAACTGAATAAAAAGAAAACATTTTTATCTCTTCAGGCACCCTTTTCTCCCTATGACCCAAGCCTTTAGAAGATAACTACATGTTCAAAACAGTTTTGAAAAGCTTATTTTCACCAATGTCAGAGAAAAAAAAATATGATTTGCCCTATAAAATTTCCTACAAAAATAAAGAGATGTCTCTCTTCTGAGGAAAGCAGCACACACTTGTGTAAAAGACAGTTGAGAGTTATCTGAACTACCATCATATTGTCACTTGTAATCCCTTCTCTTCCTCCTCCTTCTCTTCTAGTACTTGGATATCAAGACACTGAGATAATTTATAATGGCAGTGAACAAAAACCACAAGATGATTTTATTCTGGCAGAACCTGTGATGCTTTTTCAATACTGTTACCTAGTATATTTCAATTACCCATATCACCCTCTACTAGGACGTTCTTTTAGTAAGAGAGATCTACTAATATATTCATCTTTATAGTGTTGTCCAAATTTTTGGTGTCATAAGCAGCTTTGCAATTTCAGTAGTCTTTCTTTATGAAGTCTTCACAGATTTGCAGAGTTAGGTGTTTTTACACTTCAAAGCCAATCACTTTTCCATCTACTTCTCCTTTTATATTATGCTTTTTATCTGGGATTTGTTCTCTCACTATGCCATTTTTCCCCCCAATTTTCTGTCACCCTTCTCTGTGCCTACTGAGTTCTGTATTTTGCAGATCAGCACTCCTTTTCCAAAGACCAGTTTGTGAAAGGGGGATTCAGAGCTCAGTCTCACATTCTATCATGCCATCAGAATCTTCTCCAGGTTTTGAAAATATGATAACAAGAAGTCAAGTAATTAAAAAAAGCAACAAAAAGACATACCATTTATTATGATTACTAAACCACCAGAACAGTCTTAGAAAAATATTTAGGATTCACACTTCTTAATTAGATACCTAAATCCTCATAATTTGGTAATCCGTTAGTCACTTAAAAACCTTTCTAAATGTAGTTCACAGGATTTTAATACCCAAGCCCTGATGAAGTCCTTAACAAAAATTCTTTCTGTTCTTTACAGAGTTTAAAATAAAAGTACTCTTCACCTCCAAGCTTCTTATGAAACAAATGGAATGCTGCCATGCTGCAGAAGTCATACATAGGTATCAAAGTGAAAGACATGGTTTTATAAGAAAAAAAGCCCCTATAAAAATCACTGATAAAGGCAAACATACTCTTGCATCATTCAGTATTGTCAGTGTCTTCCAGTCACAACACCTACATCCTTGATTAAAACACTTCTTACTTCAAACTGCTTAGAATTTAACATGGAAAGAAACCTTATTTATAGTGAAGCAAGCAAGTTTTATTTGAAGACAGTGCATTATGTTTTAACTTCATGGAGATACACGAACTGTACACTCAAGTAACTAAGCCTGCTAAAATGAAAGCTATTTCTACTTCTACTCAGCTAAGCATCAGGAACAGCAGTGGTTTGTGGTTAATTCAAACTGCAGGATCTACTAGGAATGCAACAGCATCTACAAGCTGTGTTAGTACTTACATCCAAACTTCCTTCACTTGTAGATGCAGAACTAAAAACATCCTCCTCACCACAATCTCTGTTCATCCTTATGTATTCTTCTGTCTGCAACACAAACAAGTATCCTACACAGCAGCAGCAAAGGAAACAAAACTCCAAGAATATTTCAGAACAAAACATCAAATCCCATCACAGAACCAAGACAAACTGTCTCAGTAGCGCTGGACCTGATTGCTGAGAAACCCTGAAGTAGTCTGCAAAATTCCCTGATGTAGGCAAGATGCTAGAAAATTCATTAGCAGAAAGATTTAAGAACAAGAATACAAAGAAACAATTCTTGGGCAAGGATGAAAATAGGTCGTAACTAATTCATGTAATATAAGGGAGCAGACTGCTAGACTCTGCTATACCCACAGACACAGGGGAACAAGCAGGGAGCTTCTTCCTTGCCATTTCTTCATGAAGGAACTGCTTCTGTGCACTAGCATACACCCTGTTTAAGCCTAGATCCCACGATTGTCTGCACAGGACCTCTGCTCTACTGGATTGTTCAGCAGTGCCAATTTGATCTGGATTTAGCCTCAGGCAAATGACTACATTTAACATCAAAAAGAAATGAAGTTCATGCCACCTTTATGTTTTTTATGCCAGCTGCAGGAGAACAGAGGTAACTGATCCAGCATAAAATTAGAATGGAGAGAACAAGATGATACCTGATCTGGCATTAAGCCTGCCAGTGCAAAGTTAACTAAAGAAATACTTTCAACAAATTTGTATCAACCATGAGAACAGGACTTTGCTTTCATTCTGTGTCACAGTGTTTTCAATATAGCTGAAAGTTTTTTTAGTAAACTTAGATCTAATGTATTGTCATAGCACTATTACTTTCAGTGAGCTAGCTGAGAAAGAAAGCATGTGTGTGGGCATGGAAATCTGAGCGTAGGCCTGTAGTGTGCAGTGACACCTGATCCAGGACAGTTTGCAACACAGGCAAACACTCTTCTTCCCTTGCAAAAGAAATTGCCTTCCCCTTGTAAATGCCTGCAACTCTGCAGTGCTACTGCTGTGCAAGACTGAGCAATTTTTCTTATCAAATAGTTCTAAAATACAGACTCTGCATGACCACATACATACACACAACATCACTGAAAATCATAATGCAAACAAACAAAAAAATTAAAACAAATACACAGAACCAACTTTAATCTTGCAGAGCAGTGAAAATGTCAGAATAACCAAATCCTTTCTTAAAAGAACTTTGTTAATTTATCCTCATTCTGCTCAGTCTGTTCAGCAGTTTCATTGCTGTTTTGGTTAGAAATCTTTCACAATACCAAGTCATATGTATCATGGATAGTTAACGCTTGCTCCTGTGTGCTGTACTGTTCTTCAGTTTTCAGTAATTCTTCCAGCTATTTCTTTTCAAACTCCCAGAGGTTTGTATTGAAAAGGCAACAGCGATTTCCTTGCTCAACCAAAGTGACTGATTTAGTTTCTTTTCCTACTGAGTAATTGCCATTTGAGAGTAAGAATCCAGTAAAGAAATGAAAACAAAAATCAACTAACTTGTCAGAAATAAAAGCAAGAAACAATTTTTCCTCAGATTTAGAAGCTGTTTTTCATGTTTTTCTACAGTTCCTACTTTTTCTCAAGTCAAATACTACTTGTAACTTAATTTATCCTC
Source organism: Anabacerthia variegaticeps (assembly GCA_035583185.1). Classification (NCBI taxonomy): domain Eukaryota; kingdom Metazoa; phylum Chordata; class Aves; order Passeriformes; family Furnariidae; genus Anabacerthia; species Anabacerthia variegaticeps. The sequence continues at coordinate 80,853,717 of JAWWEW010000078.1, forward strand.
AATATCCTTAGCGTCTATTAAAATGTGTATTTTAAAATCTCAGAGTATAGCCTACTTTGCCTTTGATTAACAAACACAAGAAAGAAAAAAGAGAGGAGCTTGCAATCTTGGGACACTCATCTCAAACTCTGCTGTGAGAAATTCACTGCAGTAACCAGAGAATTAGGATGCTTCACAGCAACTTTTTCTAAGGTTGTAAGCTTAAATACTTTAGAACTTAAATCTGATCTGTTTCAGAAACTAGAACTCCAAAAGCACAGACCTCATACCCAAGTTCAGAAAAATGGAATCAAAGGACAAACTCTGATGCAGAAACTGCAAGCCGTAATGTATCTGGTTCTTCCAGAGGAACTACGGCCCCACAGTGTACTCTAGAGGCTCAAGCTGAGCTCCCTTTTGCACTTGATGCTTACAGGCAGATATGGCATTATTGCTCCAGTTATGCTTTTGTTCCCTTCTAAATTGGAAATATTTTCTTATGGTGGAAAAACACTCTGAAAGTTACTGACTTTTTATCTCATAAAATACAGTCTCCATGTGCCCCTTATAAGATGTTAAGAAAAGTTCAGCATCTATGACAGATGTAATTTTTCAACACAGTAATTCACAACATCCATAAAGGAACCTATTCCCCAGCAAAAGCAGTCAAAATTTGATTATAATCAAAAAGACAGAGAACTAACAGGGATTTTGTAAAGCTTTCACAGAGAACATAACTGAGAAGCCTGGAAGAGTAACTGAAATACCATTATTAACATGCATTTGTTTCTTACTGACAGTTAGTAAGATACACATAATTCCACTCCAAAAGCCTTCATGAGCTCTTTAAATGAGACAAAAGAAAATTCCGTTTTTACTCTGACATCCTAGAGTATTAAATACTTTACAATCAAAATCAGTTTTCAGCAAAGGATGCAAAAAGTATGAAGTTAAAAGCCCACTATTTTTGTTATGTTCTTGAGTCAGAAAGCTTTTTCTCTATTTTATTTCTGTGAAAAATTCTTCATAAAGGCATCTCAATAGATGATAATTATGTTATATGAAATTTCTTTTTTAAATTTTTCAATTCAAGACTGTGAACAAAGTTAAAAATGCCTAACATGTATCCCAGCAGACACTGATCCTTCACTTCAATATGCAAGTTATTTCTTCTACACCAGATTTATCTGCTTTACAGACTTTGAGATGGCAACAGTGTGACTGCACAGAGCTTCCTAAAGGTACAAATGCTTTAAAAGAGATTATCATCTATGCACAGAAGAGGTCTTGAGACACATCTACTTGATATCTTAATTGTTCTATATTACACCAGTTCTTTCACAGATGCATTTTATAATCTGAGCACTACTAGTAAGCCAACATAGGTTGCTTGAAACTATTACCCTGTGTTAACACCTACTGAACCCACAGCATTAAAAAACAAAGGAAAAAGTAAATGGTCAACTTGTTTGACTCCTTCAATAAGCAGCTGATCTCTCCATCAGCCTGCACTGATTACACACAGTTCATGCACCTGTTAACAGATTACTCCCTGGAAGGAAAAGGAAGGCAGGCCAAACAAATGGCACCACCCACAGACATAACAGATCTAGAAAGGAATAAATTCTCTTTAGTGAACAGTATACTGCTGAACACTTACCTTGCTGCTTCTTCTATCAGCATTAAACAATCCCAGAAGTCTTGTCTTTTCTTTTTCTATTGCATCACTGCTTACTGAAGCCTTTCGATTTGGTTCTGAAACAATTTTAATGGAATAGTTTTTACATTTCTGATATAAAGATTTAGTATTTTAAAGCATCCTGGTTTAATGCTGGATTTTTATGGGCTGGAGATGTTATGGACTGAATTATCTAAGTTACTGCCAGATCCTGTACTTTCCTTCTCATTGAACTTTCATTTGTTCTGAGTATGTTCCAAAATCTAACGGAGGCAAATGGAATAAGCTGCACTATGTTTTCAATCACAATTCAGTATCTCATATTAAAAGACAAAATATGAGCAAATTGCTTAATCTTCAGAAATGCTTGTTAGATGTCTCACTTAAAACTCACAGAGTACTGTAATACTAAAAACACCCACATAAGTAAAAAAAGATATTATGGTGAATATCTTTAACAATTCACAGGTGTGACTTTATACTGCAAAGTTAAAGGAAAGACTCTCAACATGGCTTTGGACAAAGCTCCATAAAGAAGACAAAGACCTTTCCCTTGGAAACAGGGCTCTCCTTAGAACTTAAGCCAGCTGGTTGTGGTCATCTTTTCTTTTCCTGGTGCTTTTACTTCAGGTGGGAAAAGAAAGGAGTTTATAGGTATTTCAGGCTGTAAGAACTAAAATGTGTGACTACCTTGAACCTGCTTAAGGAATTGGATGAATTCTCACACTGTTTAGTCTCCTTTCATTTTCCCTCTTCGATTTCTCAACCACAAGCTGGATGAGCAAAATGATACAGTCATCCACTACAGGACAAAACTACATTTCCCATTCAATATACAGACTATAACACTCTCTCACTCGTTTTTAATGGACTCTTTATAATCCTTGACAATCTTTCTCCCTGGTTTCAAACACATCAGAGTATTCCACTAGCATACAGAAAGTTTAATTTGCAGAGAAGAACTTTATTTTGTAAATATTTGCTTTATTTGTTTAATAACAATTAAGAAGCAAATTCAAAATTACTTTTTTGTTGACACAAAATATTGGTTTCCTTTACACAGAAAATCCCCTCATCCCAGAACTCCTCTAAACTTATTTGCATATCACACAAAGCACATGACTTTCACATACATCACTATTGCATATAAACAATACCAGGTGTTAAGAGGTGTTAAGCACATACAGGAGTTCAAAGCACAGAAAAAGTGTAAAAATTATGAACCCAAAGGAAAACAGGAAGAAACTATCCTTAAGAAAGGCTTCAACTGCACTGAAAACAAATACAGTAAAAAAAAAATAATACTTTTCTTAAATACTAAGCACTGCCTACGCTCATTTGTTCATCAGAAACTGCTGGTTTTCTCTTTGAGGCTGGGCTGCAACTAGATATGGATCTTGATTCTCCTATTCACAATAGTCTTCAACTATAAACAGTAATGCTGAAAGTCTAGCATAATCTACGTCAGCAATAGCCAATTATCAGCTTTGTCACTACACACTGTATAATTCCCTTAAATTTGGATTTAAACACAGCATGTAATCTCAAAAGAATGAGTCTTTTTTAACCTGTACCACTTTTCCTTAAATAAATACAGTAGATACTCTCTCTAGTATTAAGCTCCATATAAGAAGCCACAGCAAACAATGACAGAGGATTAGGTGGCATAGTACTGGCATTAGTGAAGCCAAGATGCCATGAGCTAAGAATGGCTCAGTGCCTGTCATCCACTCGAGTGGGATTCCTTTCTTCCTTCCCTAAAATTTAAAGAAGTTGCCCAGTTTTACTTTGGTTATGTTGTGGCTACTAGTAATGCAGAGAAGTAAAGCCAGTTAGAAATCAGCCATACCTTTCTTGAGGATAATTAATTTAAGCAATGTATTAAAAGAAACTTAGTAGGGGGAAAGGATACACTAAATACAAACATTTTCTGCTTAACAAGAAACAGAAGGACAAATGTAACCTAATCAAACCCCACCTACCGTAACAATTCAGAAGTCAGTTATTCAATGTGTATATATACCTTTGATATTAAAATGCTTTGCTGCATGTAAATTGAAATCAGTGAAAGATCTCGTAGACATCAAAATATTCTGCCTTTGCTACTAAGTGAATTTTCAACCCAAGAGACCTCTGAAATGTTAATAATTCTGAAATTCAACTAATCATGCTTTAGGTAACGTGTAAAGGCTTTGTATCTGTCCAGAAACATACCATATCACAGAACAAATGGCAGGATTTGTTAATTGCTGGCATTTTAATGACAATTACTGAAGAGGCAGTATGCACGGAAATGTGTTTGTTCTGACCAGCAGCACAGACATATATGACACTTTGAAAAGACAACACAGATTGAAAAGAGCTTGTTTCTCTCTACAGTGCATTACTCAACATTCTTAAAGATCTAACTATGAAACCCACATTAAACACAGTGTGAAGTGAAAGACAGTTTTCCCTCAGCATCACTGTACAGTACCTCTATAGTTCAGAGAAGGTTCAGACTGAGTTTTTGATGGAGGAACTGGAAAAGGCAGACAATGAAAGGATAAGAGAAAACAGATTAAAGTTCTAATATTGCCTCGTAAGGCACAGTATTCATTAATTATTCCTAGCACTTTTTTCCTAAGCATTACCAAAAAAAAATAATAAATTGACCAACAACAGACATGCAGAGCTGCTACTGAGGCAGTTTAGCTGCATTTGTATTAATTCCTTATTCACTCGTGAAGCTGCTTCAATTGCTAAATCGAATTAAGTAAGCAGGTGGCAGCAGAGCTTGTCTTTTAATAATTCTTCAACATGGTGTTTCTGTTTCAGGGAAGGAAAGAACGATGAGGGTTTTCTAGAATCTGCTCTTACAAGCACAGTGTATGCTTTCAGCTACTCTGATGCCTTACTAATTAGTGGGAATGTGTTTAAAAAAATTATATATGTTCTGATAACTAAACAGGCTGGATACTTGCACAATTCATAGACCAACTGCTACTGAAACCAATGGGTTTCTTGCTCTTGGACATTACAAATGAGAACACGGAAGAAGGAATTTGACGAAACAAAGGAAAAAGTTTTGTAAATTTTATGTGCATTTAATGGTTTTCTCAGACACCATGGTGCAGAGTAAGAGGAAGGCAAAAAAGGCTGAAATACACCCAGAATCAGGGGGATTTTATCATAATGAAAGGTATACTGAATGGTTAAAAAAGAATAAAATATTAAAAAAAACCCAACCAACCAACCAAACAAAAAAACCCTAAAACAAAACAACCCCAAAAACCTGATGTAGAGAGCAGCACACTATGAAGTGTAATATAATTTGCTGTTATAATCCCATTCCTGTAATGAAGTCTTGTTTTTGACTGTATAGGCTACAACCATATTTGAGGACCAATACTGTCAGAGCATAGCCACCATCACTTTCATTTCAAAGGGAAGAGTTTAAAGCAGGCTTAGGTAATTACTCTCTAAGTTGTCCCTGCAGTATATTGAGTGACTCCTGTTGAATACTCTGCATGTTCAATATGTTGCTCCAAAATGGTTAGCTTAATTACAAGTAAACATGTCTTAAAAAACCAAACATGCAATTGAGTTATGACATGTTGTCAGCCTGTTTTTTGAACATCCTAACAACTCAAAGGAAATGGAGATATTTAGTTTACTTATAAACTCATTGAAATTTGATTCACACAGAGGTAGAACCGTCACTTATCAAAGGAGTTGGAAAGAAGAGACAGAACATCAACATAAATAAATAACTTCATAAATAAAAAATAAGCCTGCAGCTCAGCACCTACAAGAATGACATTATCTAAACAATAAATAGGGACATTTACTGTGCTGGAAGTCATACCAATTGAGACAAACTGCAAGAGACAATTTTAATGAATATCACTTTCTGACTTAAAAAGAAATAGTGCTGGTCAATATGTATTTTTAAAGCAAGTATATTTTAAAGCACATAATTATGCTATTTGAATACATAATCAGGTTGATAAAACTCAAGTCAAAGAAGCTGCTACTACAATATCTATCAGAACAGAAAGTGAGGATAAATAAACAAGAGAACAGAATTTTAAATACAAATACCTCTTAGTTCCTTTTCATGAAACCGTCAATAACTTCACTCTTTAGGAACCGTCTCTGAGCCTATCCAGTTTGTTTCCCATAAACCCTGGTCTGTCGCTTCTGTCTCTCAGCTTTCACAGCTGCCATGTCTATGGCATGTTTCTTCTTTCTGTCTCTCTAACCCACAGCACAGGTAGGTGACAAGCTCTGCCTGGACGAGGTCCCTGCTTTACTTACACCTCTACCAACAGCAGCTCCAGGACACAGCAAAGCTCCTCCTTTTGCCCTGCCCCAGGTCAACCTGCACCCAGCCAGAGTCCAGCCCAGCCTGGCACAGGGCCCAAGAGCAACCAAGGACGGCTGGGCACATTGCTGACCTGGCTGCTGCTCTGGGCATGGCTCACTGAACAAACTCGTGCTGCTCTCTGGACTGAGATGTCACTCTGCTGTTTCAGCTGGACCCCAAAGGAATGGCAGCACGAATGCTTTTAGGTTGTCCATACTATTGTTGTCACATCATATAACCCTGCGGCAACTGTTTTCAGTCTCAGCTCACCTTTTTTCCTGTCCCAGGCATACAGCTCCTTTATTCCCAGCTCTTCCAAGGACTTAGTAAGCTCCAGCTCCTCCCCAGTTATGCCATCTCGCAGAAGAACAATGTGCTCTTGACTGACTTCACACTTCTCACAAATAGCTGGGATGATGTTGTGGAGAGGCACCTCTGGACTAACTCGAACCACAGCCTTCTGTGTCTTCAGGTAGTTCACTACGAGCCTCACAGATTTCTGCAAAAACAAACACAAACTCTCAGCCTCCCCTCTGTGATGGCTAAGCTCTCTTATAATGATAAATGCACTGGGGAATTCTGTATTGTCTTGACTACTCTGAGGCAAACTTACCCCACATTCCAAAAAAATATTATTAAAAAGAAAAAAGCAACTCAGACTTGCTACTATGGAGACATTCACAAGAACAAGCCAAGAAGGAAAAGGAATCAGAGGCAGATGTAATTTGTGAATGTTCACAAATACCACTCTGAAAGGTGTGAGAGTATAATTAGATATACTAATTCAGAGTAATAACCTTTTCAGCAAACATTTGGAAAATTACTAGTTCTGAATCTTCACAGTACTGTGAAATTCATTTATTAACAATCATTCTGCTCCCATATATTTAATAAAGATGGCAAACAAAATATCACCAAAACTCTATGTACCTCCATACAACCCCACAACCCTAATTTCAGTCATTACTGCAAATTTCAATCACCCCAATCTTCAGATTTCCATCTATCCAATCACATGCAACATAACACTTTTTCTAAATGTCTAGACTAACATCTACCAATCTGCATGCAAAACAGTTAAGCTTAGTAAGGCAGGTTACAGTCAAACAAGTCTTTCCCATCCAGTTTCAAGATGAAAAGACTGGAACAAATGCTTGAAATTTTTGGAATGATGTTTGATGACATCATTTTAGCCCTACAGAGTACTGACCTCAGGGACTCTTGGCAGAGGTCGCTTTGCCTTCTCTTCATGAACCTTCTCTTTCAAAAGTACTGTCTCAACATCCAGTGCTCCTATCAAAGTGTTTGGCTTGTAACTCAGAACTTGTTGAGTTCCTGAAGACTTCAGTTCAAGACTATGTTGGGATGGATTTAAGTGATACTGACTGCATAAATCAACCAATACATCCATCACAGCTTTACTGCAAGGAAGAAGACATTCACTGTTAGCATGAGAAAAAACAGTTGCTACAAAATGTACCTCAGTTTTAAGACTGAAGAAAAAAAAGCTGTGGATGTCACTAGTTAACCATCTTTGTGGGGGAACAGTGCTTTGAAATTCTAAAGAGATCAGATAAAATGATGCGAATTAAATATATTCACACTTCAGTGTGTGTTTATGAGCTGGCAATTAACTATTCACTATGAAGCAGTCAACAGTGCCAATCACAGCAATAACCCAACATAACCCAAGAGCAGACAAAGTGCATCTTGTCTACTAAATCCATACATTAAACTCTCCAATTCAAATGCCGTTCTTTAACATGAAGATGAGATATAAATAAATTATGCACTCAGAGTCCGGTAAACTCTACCTAAATTTTAACCATCATATAATACAACCCAATATGGAGCATTTAAATCTGGAACAAACAGTAGACAAGGTTTATTTTTCCATTTCACAACTTGGAGTTTCCTAAATCCATTTGACACTAGCAGTATTTTCAAGTACAAGAGATCCTGTTCATATTTATTTTGGTGAGGATATTAACCCTGTATAAAGACATTTGGATTTGATTATTTGTATTATTAGTAACTCTTCCAGCAGATGTGTTTCTTAAATCACAAGGTTAAAAGAGTCAGTAACTGTTCCTCTCTTATTTCATGCCTCTGCACGAGGTACTCCATTTTGTGTCAATAACTCAATATTCACTGGACCTTGATACTGCCTGACACAGCAAATATGAACTGTGCTCCCTCACACCCCAGAAACTCTCTTCCACCATGATACTGAAAGGTTCTCTCTTTTTATTTTTCTGTTGTTGTTGTTGTTTTTTCTTTTTCCCCAGACTTCCTACCCAAAATTCCATATGGGATCAGAGAAACAAGGTTTATTGAAACTGGAAATTTCTCTGAAAAGTTTCATAAACCAGTGTCTGTCACTAACAAAACAATGTAGTTTGAAAAAAAAACTACCAGCTGTAGCTGAAGCCTGCCAAATGCAGTGGGATATTTGTCTTCTAGCTGAAGTCAAAATAAGTGCATACACAGTATATTTGGCAAAAGAACTGGCACCTCTTCTGATGTTTAAACTGGAAAAGCTGCATACAGATTTAAAATGCAAGCAAATTCGAAGAAAATCAAATCCTTCACAGGTTTTTAGGTACCACCATTACACCTGTAGCTCAGGAATTACCCTTCAAACTGCAAGCTGTTGTCACCTGGGAAACTACTCTTTGAGGGGCTGCCAATCTTCTTTCTATGGGTATACTGTTGAGCAACTGGTCAAGAAGTTGGTGAAGAACCCTGGAGAGCTAATGGCAAAGACAATGAAAATGGAAAAATAACAATTCCTTATTAATAAGCAAAAGACTGAAACATATGTAGGTGACAGCTCTTCTAATGCAAGAGACAGGAAAGGACCTTCTTTACCGTAACCTATTTGAAGTTCAACTGAGTTACACAGTGTGAGATGGAAAAATGGCAAACGTGGAAAATTTGCAATATGTGATCTCACTGAAAAGAGAACACAGTGAGAAGATGGTGACTGAAGATCAAACAAAGAAAACAGATATCATTAATATGTATAGGAGGCTTCAGAAAAAAATAGAACACTGTGGCAACTGCTAACACAGAGAACATCTAAATACAAATATTCAGTACCTAAATCAAAACTGTATCAGGTCATTCCTTGATGACTTATTCTGGCACTGTCCTCAAGTTGCAAATGTCTGTATCTGACAACCATGTTCAATTCATATGCCACACATCACAAAACAACAGACATTTACACCTACAAAATTCAAACTATAGGAGAATCCCACATACACCAATATTTATATAAACATTCATTAAATTGTGCACCAGTGAGAACTTTAAAAAAAATGTCAGTTCTCCCTATACAGATTTTAGGTTGTCTGTTGAAAGACATACTTCTTTTAAACTAGAATTTGCATGTGTTTCTTTCCCTTCAGTCTTATTACTATTGTTTCACAGAAAAGCAAGTAACCTGGCAGAATCACAATACACAGTATTCTTCATGCTAGACATTCTATATAAAGTGAAACACGAATACATTTCTGTAGTGCATAATACTGTGATAATTCATTCAAATTTGGACAGTTATCTTACCTCTTGAAAAAGGATATAAAACAAAAATACAGTTCATCAAACTAGCAGTTTATGATTCCATGCATCTAACACTGAAATAAAAATACTTTCAGCAGCAACAGTACCACAACTCCAATAAGATCAGAACCCACACCAGCCATCTGAGAAAATAAGTTGCAGACTCAATCATGCAAGCTGAACAAATTTCTCCGGACAACGGACAACTCAAAAATTCAGCAAGATTTGAGGTTTCATCTTATTGCTGCTTACAGATCACACATGCATTAAACATAACACATAAGTCCGCAACATCCCAACCTGTGCCTGCTGTTCAGAATATACAACCATTCCAAGGAAAGTATCCCCAGGCTTCATCTGTACTTTTAAATGGTACAGATGAAGCAATACCTCTGATGCTTCTGTAAACAACTTCAAAATTAATAGTATGCTCTTCCCAAAATGTAAATCTGGAGAAAAATTTTCCACAAAACTTCTGAAGTATAAAGAAAAGAAGGAAGAGGAAAGAGGAATTCCACAAACAAAATTCAAAATTCATGTGTTTCAAGGGAAGTAAGAGAGCTTGGAAGTCCTTGAAATGAAGCTATTCTTATATCAACACAAACTCGAAAAATTTTCCTACTAAACTGTAATACATTTCAGATTAATTTTAAACGGGAGTTTTATTTCAAGTAACTTCATGTATATGCCACACATAGAGAAGAAACACTAAACACGGTGAGACAACTGCAATCTACTAATCTAGACCAACATTTTTTTTCTAACCTTGACCTGAATATGGCTCTTGGAAGATAAAAAGAGTCAGTCCTCCCTTTGCTTCCATCTTGTTCCATGCACTTTATTTTAACCTGCTTTTGAGATCTGGTAGAGACCATACTCTGTTTTGAAATTCAGGCAGGTTTGATCTTAAACAATTAAATCTAAAGCTGAAATTAAGTTAAATGTTTCCTGCCTTTCCAACTACTCAGCTAGGAGACACCTTACTTTTTTATTTTAGTAAGATATTGCTGAAATTTTGGCTGGAGAGACCAAACTCTGCATAACAAAGACCAAATGTTAATGATTGATAAGCAAATACTAGAGAACAGAAATAAAACTGGAGGATAAACCAAATTTAAGACTCAGACAAGAAGGTTCATATGACTACTCTTAGCAAAGGAGAGTACTTCAGCGCTGTCCTGATACCCTGTTGCTAAGCTGTTTAACACTTAACACTAATTCTGGACAGTAAAAAATAACTACTTCATCAGCAATATTTATCGTGCTGAAGCTGTGATCAAATTTGAGCATCAGACTGCTTGTGTCCTTTTATTCTGCAGTAAAATGCATCAGAGGCCTGTAGTTTGAAGAAGCATAAAACAACTGAGTTGTTTTGGGTGTGGTTTGGCCTAAACTCTTTGAATCACGGAGAGAAATAAACTTTAAAATACAGCCTTGTACATCTAGGAAATAAATGTACAGGGTAAAGTTGTATTCTATCAAATGAAACTGACTTTTTTATTACCTTCTACCTTCATGCTACAAATGCCTTTCAGTACCTGAAGGGAGCCAGCAAAAAAGCTGGAGAGAGACTTTTCAAAAGATTATGTAGTGACAGAACAAGGGCTAATAACTGAAAGAGTGGGTTTAGATTAGATATTAGGAAGAAATTCTTCAGTGTGAGGGTGGTGAGGAACGGGTTGCCCAGAGAAGTTGTGGATGTCCCATCCCTGGAAATGTTCAACGCCAGGCTGGATGAAACTCTGAGCAACCTAGTCTAGTGAAAGTTCTTGTCCATGGCGGGGGGGGGTTGGAACGAGATGATCTTTAAGGCCCCTTCCAACCTAGGCCATTCTATGATTAAAAAAAATAAATAAATCTCAAACTGGAGGACAGAATCCTCTTTATTTAGATCAGTGCCAAATATGCATTAGGAATCTACAGTTACAAATGACTCAAAAAGAAATACAATAATTTAAAGGGTGTGACCTCTAGTCTCTAATGCTTTCACTATCTGCATTTAAAAACAGAAAATAGCATCAGCCATTATTTTCTCATGCTCCAAAATACTGCAGGCACTTCATGAAAAGATTCAGACTTTTTCTACTCAACCAGAAGAGTATACACTAAACAGCAAGCTGTATCCAAACAAGCTCAGGAAGCGTGATAAACAGACACTCAAATGTTTTCTATTTCCTTTCTTATTTTGCTCATGTACATTTGGCTCTTATTTTCCATAACTGAGCAACTCCACAGAAGGAACATCAAGATGACACACAAGAAGAGGCAGAGGAGTGGGTTTGTTGAGCCTTAAGACAAGAAGGGTAAAGGGAGATTTTCCTGCTGTATGAAGTGGTAGGGTTACCAGACTCTTCTTGTCAGTAAACAGCAAGAGCATAAGTGGCAAGAGAGAAGTGCCAATACAGGAAATTCCACTTAGGTACAAGAAAACATTTTGTCACCATGAGGATGGTCAAATCCTGGAAAAGGGTTACACATCCAGAAACTTCCCTTGAGGTATTCAAACTTGCCTAGAAATGGTGAGTTCCAGTGGCCCATTCCAACCTAAATTATTCTGCAAATTATTCTTAGCCTACATTGAACTACTGTAGTTTTGACCTGACTTTAATTTAGTATTTAGTTAAACTAATTTTTAACCCTTCTGCCATGAGCCCTCTTTATCTTTTTCTAGCAATACCTCTTTCATGTTTTACCAGCCTGGGCTGATTTCACACCTTCAGTCTTTCTTGAAACACTGTTCTGTACATTGAGCTGTAAGCCCACAATATGAGAATTATGTGAAAATATTGTTTCTCACATTAGCTTTATGCTCCCTATAACATCTACTCTTCAATGAACACTGTCCTCCAGTGTTTGCAGAATGGTAATACAGCTTCAGTCAGTTTATTACTTATTCTAGTGTCCTGCTCTCTGTGTATCATATGCATGAGAGAATTTTATCATATGCATGAGAGAATTTGTGCACCATGTAAGAAAACAGCAGGAGCAGTAACTGTCCAGTTTACCCTTCTGCATATGGGCCATCCATGTGTTGACAATTCAAACCAAACATCAATTAGCTTCAAACATTCCCATTTTTCTGCAATGCATTTCAAACAGTACTGAATTCTCAAGCTGCTGTCACTAAATATCCGTATCTGCCTTAATCAGTAAGTTCTCCTCAATGTCAGTCAGTGTGAATGGAGACAGATGCATGATCCTTTTATTTACAGGTGAGAATCACAAACAGAAAGTTTCTGGTAACTCTTGTGAGCTTTTCCACTTATTTTTCTGTCTAAATGTCTAGCCATCACATCTCTCAGACCTGTTAACAGTTTATGCGGATCTGCTATAGATCTATATGCGTAAAGTATGTAAATGGCCAGTGCTCTCCCTATCCTTTCAGATGTCACTTAGTTCTCATACAAAAATACAAGCATAGAATAGCTGTGGAGATATTTCACAATCCTTTTCAGGGATAAGTGGGCTAACAATTTTTCATGAATACTTCTACATGTTTTACAGTAGCGTTCACAGCGATCAATTATTTTAAGAAAAGAAAGCTGTTTCTCAATACTATTCTATTGCTGCACACATTCCCTAAGGACTAAGCTTCGTACTAAAGCACTACATAGTTCCAAAATCTCAAACAAATTGTCTGTCACAAGATGGCAATAGACTTAGAGACACTTTCAGTTAGACTTAACTTTTATAAATAAAATTACTGTAAAGTTCCAGACTTCAATAGAGTATCTTTAAGTAGCACAAACTTTCTTTTTTTCTTGAACTGTCTTTCAAGAAAACTTAATGAGAATTTTCTGCCCTCTTCCTGATATTTACAGGAACTTTTTATATAGAGAACAAAGTTAAATTAACAATATGCTGTTTTGCTTACATACAATGAACAAATTGAAATACATAATTTTTACTTTTAACTTAGTTAATTTAGAAATAACCTTAAGTGATACTAATTAACTACAATATTTATATTGTCAACTACAATCTAGTGTACTTTATTGTTCTGTGAACTGCTTTCCTGAAATCACAGAACAATTTTTCATTATGAAGATGCCCAGGGCAAGGTTTTGTAAATTTTTCTGCAACAGAAAAGCTATTTCCCCAGGGTACCCAAAAGCAGAGTTTGCAGTTTTAATGATGGCAACAAAAATACTGAAGATTTACAGTGCTATAAACAACAGCAGGTTTTCTGAAATGCCCTTTTATGATATCACCACAGATAAAAAGAATGAACAGGGAAAAACATTCATTACCTGGACTGGCTCTTATACTTTCCTCAAACTAAAAAAACACATTTTTTTTTAAACCAGTATCTTCATCATTTAATGTTTACCTCTGAGTAACCTTGTATTCACAGCTGTTCAGTTCAGAATGTCAAAACAACACAAAAAGTTAAAAAACCTGGGCTTTCACACAAACCCAGATACTTAGGACAGTTCAGCCACTAAAAATTTCAGATACTCTTGACATTATTATTTTTTACTATTCCACTTACCTAAAAACATAACCAGTGTTAATGCACAGAAAATTGCATCTTACAGTGATTAGAAGAAACAGCAGCAGACATGAGGTCTGTTCACAGGCTGATGTTACGGTAATACAGGGCTCATTACAGAGTATCCTTTTCTCATTTCATAACTTGTTAGGATGATTTACTCCCCCTTCCTCAGTTTCTATCCTCTTCCACTTCCCACAGCTGACTATCAGCGCCACTACCTTCTCCACTCCAAGTCTTCAAGACAGCACTGAGAGAGAACAGCTTCTACCTAGGTTAGGCACTGGTGCTATGCAAATTAGCACGTTAACACAAGCAGGACTTTAATTGCCGCCTAAATCAGAGGCCTAGACCAGTCATGCAGACACTGGAGAGAAGTGAGCACCTTCACAGACAATGAAGAGGATATTTTGGTTGCTTAGAAAGCTTAATGTAGATGATATAAATAATCCCACAGAAATATGTGAAGTTTCATTTCCAACATTTCTTTCAGGTTTTAGTCCACAGATTAATGATTCTAATAAACAAAATACTCAGTCTCAGTGTATGTGATAGGTAATGATAAACACCCATGTGAGACACAGAATATTTATTGTCCCAGTTGCTCTTTGCTCCTGTAGCTTTAATGCTCTTCAAAAAGTCACATTAAAACACCACTCTTATAGCGCTCTTGGACTGTTTGTTTTGGGATTGGTTTTTTTGAGAGGAAAATATTTTCTAACCGTATGGCAATTATTTGTGTCTCAATAAAAAGTGCTGCATGAATATTAGCCTCTTGTCAGCTCTCAGATGGCTTGCATTTGACAACGAAATACGACCTTTCTTTGGGATCTAAGGGACAGTTCTACTTCCCAGGCCTGTTCTTTTCTTTCTCTCACTAAGTCTAAATCTCCCCATGAAAACTCTATCACTGCATGTCTAATCTGAGAGCCCTGATAAGCACTGCTTTCCTTTCAAACCTGACTTTGGGACTGACCCACACAAGTTGCACTGGTCTCCTCAGAGTGGAGAAATGCATGCTAATTTCTATAAGAAAGGTAGGGGGAAGCATGAAGTACCAGGCACTACAACTTCTCAGCCATCAAAATACACTAACTGGCAGACTAATATATCGGACTAAAAAGAGTAGTTCTACAGGAATGCAGAGTAACTACTGAAAATTAAGAATGTAAAATAAACACAGTCCTGATTTATCAACAGGCACCTACATATCCTCTGAACCTGTGAAGTGCTGAGGCCTGAACAACAGGCCCTCAGCCAGAGTTGACCTCTAGATGAACTTTCCAACCTAGTATTAAATCTAGTCATATATCTGCTTATTAGCCAAAATTCCACTTAATTAGTGCTTTGTTATGAATGTATCTATCTTTCTGTATTTAGAGACTAGTCAAGGCCACGGAGGTAGATGGCTGGCCTTATTAGATATGAAGGTATCTAACTTTATTTGACAATAGCTTGTCCAGATCAAATCCCTGATTTTCCTCTGAAGCCCTGGCCAGGCTTTGAGTGAAAACCAAAGAGAGAAGAAAGCCAGATATTTTCCACACTAAATAAGTGATGTAAGCTTGTTTGTTTAACAATATAAAAGCTGGACCCTTCTGCACCAAAGAGAGAGACCTCACCTATGACTGGAAACACTTCACAGGATTCCCCAGTTCCTGGGAGTGGTTCTCCAACCCCTCTCTGTGACCGGGGCTCCCCAGCTGAATGTGGGTCTGGATGATGGTTATGTATTAATGAGGTAACTGCTGAGGTATCTTTCTTAATTACTATAGACACTCTGTGGTAATGATTAGGTGCATTGCTAAGTTTATCCTTTTATAATTCTTTGCTTCTTTTGTAATTTTTTGCTGTTTTGCACTATAGAAAATTTATACACTTATAAATTTATATACTCTTTAGAGTTGGTGTCTGTGTATTTTCTGCTGATCCTCATTCCCTGGCAAAAGTATTCGATGCTATACTTTCTACACTTTCTTGACTATGGCTGACCATACCATTGTTTGCTACAGTTTCATTATAGTATTGATAACATTTTAAAAATTTTCCCAAATTATTTATTAAAGTAATGTCTCCCTCTTTCAAAACAATTCATGTGGAGAGGATGAGGATAAGACAAAGTTCCCATAGTGAATAAAATTATCTCAAAATTGCCTTCCCCATACAATTTGCCCTTGGTTGTACCCAGTGAGTAACATCTCTCCTTCCATGTCAAAAAATACACTTTTATATAGATAAGGCTTCCTAAATACAAGCAGATGCTTTGCAATCTACACAAATCCAAAGTATTTGTGAAGGTGGCCTCTCTGAATGCAATGAATCATTCATCTTTCAAGCTTGCTTTTTGGCATGACTCCAGGCAGTCATACTGTCAGGACTGCTGTTTGCCAGGAGCAACTATTTCCACTGCACCAAACCCACTCTGGATTATGTGATATGATACAACCTAACCCTAGTGACACTACATAAAAGAGATGGATTTGTACACGTGCTGAGGACAATCCATGGGGAAAACAGTGACACAATAGCTGCTAAATCCTTCCGGCTCCAGAAGAGAGGGTCCTTTATAAATGGCTCTCAGGACTCCGGTGCAGCAGCTGCTTAAAATGCAGAGAAGAGCATAACAGAGGCATCCCGTAAACTCAGAAAGACAAACATCAATATCAGCGAGTATCCCTTTGGGAACAAAGGGCTCCAGGAAGTGAGAGATAATCAAAACCTTACCTTCCTTGTACCGTGCTCTTCTGCTCCACTCCACTGGGTAAAATGACTGTGAAGTCCACCAATCTGTTTATCATGTTCTCCTTCATGCTTACAAGGTTCTGATCAGAAATTACAGCTGTCTCTGCAGGGGACTTGTGCTCACTGTGAATTTTACTTGCTGCAGAAGGTTGATTTGGTGGAGGAGGAGCACGAGCTTTCATTCTTTTCCTTGAGAAATAAAAGCAAGAAGAAAATTAATGATTTCCTGCAAGGAAAGTATAAACATGCTAGAAAGAAATATATGTTCTTTCTCCCATAATCTCAGATTGCTTTAGAATGTGCCTCTAATGCAAGTAATTATTCTATATCACTAAGTTTTTTCAATGGAGTTGCACTTTTATTTTTACTTCTTCTCTAAAAATACACAAATTTTTTAATGATGCCCTGACTCCTATTGTTTGCTTTCCAAGCTCCAGGGAATGAATCAGTTCCATAATTGGGATATGATATAATAATTTTTCTGTCGAGTAGGAAGCATGCTTCTATGAAGTGAGAAACAGAAATGCTGGGTCCAGTCCAGACCTGACTCAGGAAAGAGTTGTATTTACATACATCAATGTTTCTTCCAAGTTAGAATGACAGGAGTGGAGGCAGGGTGAGGTTTCATTCAGCTATATTTGGGTTCCATGCTATTACTCTACTTGAAATATTGTCTCCTCCTCTGCTCTGAGTTAGTAGTATTAAATCTGGCTCATCGTACTTCACAGGGAAGAACCACAAAAAGGTCAACTGTGAATAACACCACTTCTTACCATACAACACTAGGACTACAACACTTTGAAAACACCCTGAAAGGAACTCATTCTTCAGTAGCAGGCTATGCAGAATGTGTGATATACAGAAAAGCTGCATCAGCTTGCACCAAACAAGCAGTGTATTTTACAGAGATAGAAACCCACCACAAACTCAAAGTTTACTTCATTGGCAAGCTGCCAGACAGATAAGCAACATATGTGTGCTGCTAAATTTCTGAATAGCTGGCCTCATACCAAGCACATGTCTAAGAGGATTAACTCTGATGATTAATACCCCAGTGACCTCTTCTGACTAGATTTATGCCTAGTTTAAGTCTGATTTTAGTGTAACAGATGGAAAAAGCAGTAAAATATTTACTCAGAAATTATTACCCAGGCTTACTGCCTGCATTTTTTTAATTTTCCTGTTTTGTGGTGCTGGAAGAGAAGCGATTACAATTCTGCACACCATTTTCACCCTGCAAAAAACATAAACTGAGGTCCAGAAAGGAAGAATACAGAAAAAGCACTCTAACCCTAAAGAGCCTGAAAAGCTTTGTGGTTGAATCAGCGAAAAACAAAACTGTGGTTAGGGTAAAAAAAAATAATTAAAAACTGAACTGAAATACCAAATCAAACTCTTCTTTAAGGAGATAACCTGTATTCTCACAGATAAAAAACCCCTAAACGTACAGTTTGGATTACAAGTGTAAGCTGCTGACACAGAAAAACAGTAAGAGCTATATGACATAAAAAAAAATAATAATAACAAAAAAAAATTATTTCAGAAACAATCCAAACCTCCTACACTTTTAAATCAGTATTGCATTTGGCAACAATTTCTATTACGTATCTCAAATGAAAAAATTCACTACATTGCCTTGAAAATGCACGTTTCAGTGAGACCTCTACGGGATACTGTCAAATTAGCAGTGATGAAGATACTATTTTTCCTTCCCTGTGTGCATAACAAATAGCATTCTCTACAAATATGCAAGGAGAGGTTTTATTTATTAGTATACAGCAATTTTGCTTCCATTGGAAGTTTTCCCTGAACATTCACTTTTTATCCCATATATACCCAGTGATTCATGAAGTCAGCAGTCACTAACTTGCAGCTTCTATGCTCCTCCCCATGGAGGTGTTGATAAGATGTTCAAGGCTTTATTATTTGTCAAACTACCTTGACTTTCTATATCTCCATGAAACAATTTCTTACTTTTCTACTGGAGGGGAAAAAAAAAAAAGAAAAAAAAGAAAAAAGAAATTGAGATTTATCTGCTCAGATCCCTTTACATTTAGCTACAGTGGTTATTTGTAAGTAGGTGGTGAGAGACACAGGAGTTTTGCATACACCTGGATCATGCCAACACAGCCTTACAATCATGCAGTGCAAAGTTTAAGCTATCACATCAATTTACAAATTATGTAATTCTTGCCCTTCATAACACCAACAGCATCATTATAAGTAGCTAAAGAGATTCACAACCTGTTTCTAACCAGCTTTTGTTTTTGGTTTTTAAAGCTTGTCCTGTAATGTGGGAGACAATTCCAATACAAGTGCTCCTGACAAAGTACCAAAGCAGATGGGAAAAAAAGAAGCAGGAAAGTGTTCTGAGCCTGGAAGAACTAGTTGTAACTATGATTCAGCTGGACTTCTAAATCCCAGATCTCATAGTGAACAAAGGTAAAAGAAATAAAGTAATGGTACTAAAATACTCATGAAACCAAAACCAGCTGAAACTGAAGAGACCTAAAAATCCAAGGAAGAAGTGAAGAAAGGCTGAGCTTTGAAGCTGATTAAGAAGCTGGAAGCAAGTCAGGAGTATGCTACACAAGGTATCTGTTCCGTAGTGATAACATAAAGCCTGCATCTGGTTTTCTGCAAGAATAAACAAGGTTGGACATCTTAATACTAATTTATAGCTCTAAAATTAAGTGTGATTTTTAAAAAACAAACAAAAACAACGACAACAACAAAACAACAACAAAAAAAAACAACAACAAAAAAAACCACACAAAAAAACCCCTACACTTTTTAAGTACTCTACAGCCAATTCTGCAGTTACTGACCTTGTATAGAACTGCTCAGGGTCAGGGCAGGGGAAGGGGGCAGTGTGTATAGTATGCCAGCAAATCAGGCATCATACCAACAAAAGCCTCAGCTATACATTGACCAGCAATGTATGCTTTAACCCTGTATAACATGTAACAATGCCTATTCTTTTTGGCATTACGCAGACAGGGCTTTTTAGATACTACAATCCTCCTTTTCTTTTGTGCACAAAGGACAGGGCAGGTCTGTTTCCTTCAGAGACATCAGAGAAAGGAAAAGGGAACACATTCCCACTGCAGTTTCTCCAACCTAGCAACAGTTCAGGTGACCTCATACGAACTTTTCCACAATAGAGACTACATATTCTCTTGAAACACTGTGACTGCTTTTCAACATTTTACAAATGACAGATCTCAAACCATTTCAGTGGAAGCAGATCCCTCTAAAGTTCACATTTGAAGAGTGATATGTGGCACAGATCTGCATTTCCTAGCCAACTTTCTGAAACATCTCCATAGTAGAAAGAAGCTCCACGAACTGCAGACTGAAACCCACAGATCTAGGTCTGCTTTGGATCTGGCACGAGCAGCTGCTTTCTGACAGGCTCTAGCAACTGCAGTCAGAAGGTGCCTAGAAGCCTGTTAATAGTATTGAAAAAGAGCCAGAAAAAGAATTCGTTTTTCTCTGTCAGAGCTACAATGGTTTTAAAGGACAATAGAAAAGCACTCCATAATAAAAGGCTTTTTGTTACCCCACTAAAATAACACAGAGAAAGTGAGTTTAGAAGCCTGTTTTTAAGCATGGGTACTTTCCACACTATAAACACAACATACTATATAAAATGTTGCATGCCATTCTTCAGTGTGAGATAAACTAAATTTAATTCAATAGCCATCTTTTATCCACAAACATCCTTCACTGTGCTCACTAGTGAGATACCTGTTAAGACCCCACACCTGCTTTTAGTCCATGGAAGAAGATAGAAGTGGAAATGCTTCAAATCTGTGATTAGGTTTAATTCATGTTTACACAAATGCTGCCATCCAGTCCTTAAGACAGAGTAAAAATAAGCAGCTGATTATAACAGACAAGTGTACAGTGACTTTTAATGAGGCCTGAATTAGTTCTTCTCACTTTAAACTGAAAAAATGCCTATAGTCATGAAATAGTTAGGCAGAATACATAAATAACCTACCAGCACTGTTCTCAGTAAAGGCATCAGGCTTCTCAAAATTGACAAAGGAAACTGACCGACAAGACAGTAGTACAACACATTGAAGAAATGAAGAAAAGTTTCTTATGAACTTCAAGACAAGGTAACAGAAGCCCTTTGGACCTACAATTTATTAATATATAACTACCAAACAACAGGATGGAACCTGGACTTTACAATCTCATGTTAAAAAAATGGGTTCTCTTTCAAACAGGAGTGGTCCTGGAAATTCCACCGCCATGGCAATGCTATGCAGAGATTGCCCTTCTTCAGGTAAGATCTGAAACACACATAAAAAATTGAAACAGTGAAATCCTCCACATTTCCACCATGCTCCATAAATAATCTTCTCTGCCCTATTGGGCTAAGGCAATTTAACAGGGCAGACTTCATCCCATGGATGTCAACAGGACTTTGGGAAGAACTCCACACTTTACCAGTTTGTAGAATTCGGTCTTTTTTATACTAAGTCTCTCTCTAATAATTAATTTCAAGCAAGAAACAACAACAAAAACACACAAAAAAAAAACAAACCTGAAAAAACACGACCAAAAAACAAAGCCAAGAAAAATCTAACTGGAAACAAAATAAAACCCCAAACAACCCTCAACATAGCAGAATTATGGGAAACATTCATTTTTGACATAAAGAACTTTATATAGCACACCCTGGTCACGTCAATTTGCAATATGGTCAATGCAAAAGGCTGGAACAGTTGCAGAGGGTTTTTCTGTGACAGTTGTATACACTACACCTCATAATTAGGAGGAACCAACCAACTTGCAAGTGGTCAGTGATAAGCAAATACAGAGACAGTGCCCCTTGAGCAAAAAAAACAGGAAACATGGGAATAAACATTCTTGACTTTCAGGTGATTGCACTCCTACAGTCTTGCTGTAAGAGAAAAAAAAAAAAAAAGGCAGATGAGTGTGTTCATTCACTTGCTCCCTCCCTCCTTTTCTGCCTGCCCTGGCGATTTGCACAGCAAAGCCAGAGACCCAGCGCTGAGGCACACACATCATACTTCAAACCATCAAGACACAGCATGGTGGAAGTCATTCCTGCTTAGTGATCTAGCCTAAAAAGCGGGTATCTTCCAGAGAAAATGTCTTATTCATTGTTCATTACTCATGGCAAAGCAAAGAAGACCCAGATCGTAGGCTGGGAAAGAGACAACCACTATATCAGAATTAATAGCACATCAAGTTCTGTCTTTGTAGGTAAAATCTTTCCAGTTTCTAGATGCAGCAGCTCAGAAAAATTGTAACACAACACAAATGTAAAGGAAATACAAACAGAGCAGCACCAACAAAAACACACATCAAGAATTTTGAAAATAGAAACCAAAAGTAAAACAAATCCCAGAGGGATTGAGAACAGACACCAGGGGAGCATGATAATGTCCATAATTACTGAAGAGGCAGAAATTCATCCAGGCAGCCCTACATTGTAAACTAGAGTTCCATTCCACTTTGCCATCTGAAACATTTAAATTACTCAATTAAATAAATAATACTAAAAAAAAAAAGAACATTCTCAAGTTTACTCTGTCTGTCACAGGCTAAATACACCAATTCGTTAAAATTATGTACAACATGGGTAACTTACACCTTTAAATGTCTCATACATGTTATGTAAATTACAGGTCTAAAAGGTATTACTATCATAGTAACTTGTTTCCAGTATTATTTTACAACATTCTTTTAACAGTTACAGTATTACACAAATATCACACTTTCTAAAGAGCTGAAATCTTCACCAGACACTAAGAGTAATGCACTAGATTATTTCCTTGTGGATATAGATCAGGGAACACTTACAAGTTCCCTACTTTTTATTTTTAAAATAATTTTTTTTTTTTGTTTTGAACAGTCTTTACTCTGAACTCCCTGGCTAATGTGGTATGTAATTACTTTACATTTTTCTTTTTTCAAACATTTATTTGAATTTCATGTTACTTTAAAAAAATCATTCCATTTTCAAGGCAGGATCACACTGACAGACATGATGAAAATTACTTCCTTGCAGGCATGATAAACTCACCTAAAATAGATATGAAAAATAATTTGTTTTTGGCAAAGAAGTTAAAGTTATTTAATTATATTTTTGTTCTTCCATTTTATCCTACTGATGAGAAACCCTACAGCTTTAGATAATTCAAAAATAAAATTTCTATGCCAAAATTAAAAAAAAAAAAAAAAAAAAAAAGACCAGAGGCAAACAGAATGAGGGCATTTGTAGAGGAAGAAGCAGGGATGGAAGTTGTATTGGGTTTGCATGGCCAGGTTTTGGTAGCATGGTGGGCTACAGGGGAGGCTTTTGTGAGAGGCTGCCAGAAGCTTCTCCCATGTCTGACAGAGCCAATGCCAGTAATAAATTTAATTAGTATCCCCACTTTGAGTCTGTTTCACCCATGATGGTGATCAGTGAGTGATTCACCTGGTCCTTATCTGAACCCATGAATCCCTCATTATATTTTCTCTCCCCTCTCCAGTTGCAGAGGGGAGTGAGAGTGGTTTTAGTGGGTACCTGGCATCCAGCCAGAGTCAACCCACTAGAGAAGTACATGATCACAGTTCCCCAAGGGTGAAATTTAAGAAAAATAAACAAAGTCAAAGTGAGATGACACACAGTCTAATGAAGTAGTTCCTAATGTCTCTCTAATTTCAAACCTTTCATAAACTGAACCAATCAATCATTAACATGTGTTGGGCTGCAGTTTCCCGATCTCAAACATACAAGTGAGTAAACTGTTATAAATTTGCTATCAGGGACATCTCCCCACATATGACCCACTTCACCAGAGGCTGAAATTTGTCTCTGACATATATCAGAGACCTGGCCACACTCTTACTCCTGAAACATCATGTAGCTGCCAAACAAGAGAAAATCGGGTTCCATCCAGCTGGGACTCAGACTCCTGCACTGACATTATATGGCTGAACTTCTGAGAGCTCATCCTCTGACAGGAAGGCCAAGTAATTTGTTAGCTTATGGCTGGTATACTCAAATAATTTTTTTATTTTTTTTTAAATACATCATCTGAACTTTCAATTAAGAATCATAGTGTGCTGTCTTCCAATAGAAGCCTAATCCTCCTTCCAGTCACTAAGGTGTTCCCTCACGATCCAGTACAGAGCAGTTGACATATCAGTTTCATGATACAGTCATTTTTAGGGCCAGAAGAAGCCAGAAGCAATCTAACCCGACTTTTTGTAGTGCATGGGCCATGTAGTGCCTCTCATTGATACTTTAGAAAGCCCTCTCTTCGAGTGAAAGCAGGGATGGAACTGAATGTGGAGTGGGCTTTAAGTGATCAAGGAATAATACTGCAGCCTACAAATGCTTTTACACTTAACTAACCACAGCCACATTAGGAGGCCTAACAGATCTACCTGTATCAGTTCCCAAAACAAAACAAAATACAAGCCCTAGAGAAAATCTTTTTAAAAACAGCCAAATTGCAGGATTTGGGTACACGCCCACTGCAGTTAATGAACACAGTGCCTGAATAAGTACTCCGAGGTCTGTATCACTAATAACTGTATCACAGGACTTTTGAGATACCACCCACATATTCAGTGTGTGGCAAAGACCACACTACGAGCTGGTGCCATCCTGTACAACTCCATCGGGTTGCGCATCAGTAAAGAGGAATGAAATGGGAGAGCAGCTAACATTATGTAATTATTTGACTGATCTGCTGAAACACATGCTGAAGAAAAACAGAAGTCTTTGGTGGTTTAAGGCAAGAAAGCATAGATACGTTTCTGTTTCACAGAATCACAGAATATTGTGAGTTGGAAGAGATCCACAAGGATTACTGAACACAACTCTTACATGAATGACCCATACGGTGGTCAAATCTGCAACCTTGGTGTTATTAGCATCATGCTCTAACTGAGATAATATGTTTCGGAAAGTTAAATTCATGCAATCTAAACTGCAGTACTATTGAATCTCTCATGTCAGAGATATACCAATAGTTTTAACTCTTTAGCTTGGGAGATGTGATCAAAACAATACTAACGGTTCATGGTGGAGGTTGGGTAACAAGCCTTCCCTTCAGAGAATTTGGTCTGGAAAAGCAAAGCAGAAAAACAGTAAAGTAGGTAAGGATGGTGAAACCTTATTCTTTTCACAATGGCATCTGCCAAAGGAGAAGACTCAGATCAACAAAACACAGCTGCAGGCAGGAAACATTTAGGCTTTAGGACTCAAATATGTTTAGCCACCAACATCTGAGCTAAAACTACCTGACAGTTTCATGCTGATCAAAATAAAAACATTGCTAAGCAATGGCTGCTAAACTGACTTCCAGGGTAATTCCAGGTAATTCATTAGTGCAAAGTGACCACCCATCCAATCCTATCCCCAGCAGTATTTTCCACTTCTTCCTCCCTTACCCCCACACAATGCTTTTTCTGAATTTACCAAGAATTGAACTACTAGTACATTCCATTCCAAGCAACAATGGTTGATAAAAATAAAGAAAACATAAGGAAAACATCACATTGCTTATGCTCATCTGAAATATTATCCATCTGACTAAATGAGGCTGCTTTGTGTGGTATACTTAAGTAGGAAAAGAGAACTACGTTATTTTTATGTTATTGATACTTGAGAACAATGGAAGTATTTAGCAAAACCAAACCAAACCAAACAAAAAAAAAACCAAAACACAACAACAACAAAAAAACAAACAAAACCCCAAACCCAAACAAACAAAAAAAAAAAACCAAAACCCAACAAACCTGTCCATGCTAACATCTCAAACATACTTAGAGAGACATCCAGAATGCTGAAGCTTATGCTGTCAAATGCCCAAGCCTTGTGCCCAGGGTATTCTCTTCTGTTCTTCATGCTCTCAAATCTTCACTGACCTCTTTTAAGGATGCTTAGTTTAGCAGATAGTAGGCTACAACCATGCAGACAGCCACTTGTACACTGAATTCTCTGCAAATAGCAAATACTATAGCCGAACTGCAAAAACACGAGGTTAAAATATCTGGCAAGACAACTGGCAAAATTTCTCAACATTATTCAGGAAGCTATAGTCTGGTTCATGTTGGCTAACTGGACTCTCAATAACCATGCTCACCTGTGGAAAACACTGTCATGAAAAAAAGAGGCAAGGGTGTTTCCAAGCAGGCTGGAAGCACTGCTGGCATTGTGTCCTCTGCATGTTGTGGGCAAAGACACATTCTTCAGATACACTACTGTCAGCTGTGTTTTTGTGAAGATGCCACAACCCCATGAGTTCTCATGGTCTGGAAAGGTAACTTATGAGTTGGAATAGGTCTTACTAATAGCCAATAATTACACTTGCCTTCATCATTTTATTAACAGTGATTCATGACAGCAATGAGAAGATAATTTGTTTCTGGAGGGGTCAATGACTAAAGGTATGATTACTCAAGCCTGAAGCTGGCTCAGAAATACTCACATGGTACAGTATGTCCCCTGGAATCATAGGTGCTGTGCAGATTTCAGTGTTGTTCTCTCCTAATCTCTTATCGAAAATCACCTCCAATACAACTATTTAAACAAACAAATGTAAAAGTTTATTGCTTAAACACTGATTTATAAACTCTCCTGTGGTGACTTCCACTGTCAACTAAGATGCAAATTCAGGGTGCATTTGCACTGTATTACTGAGCAATGGTATCCCAGATTGTGCTCTATTTTTGTGCCCACAGGCTTTTTAACCTCACTACCACCTACTGAGAATCACTCACTAGAGGTCTGAAGACTGTAGATTAGAGTTCCCAGTAAAGTGCTTGCTTTTTTCTCTGTTTACAAGGAATAAAGAAGATGGGATTGTTCCTAAAAGACCAGAGAACAACATACACAGGTAATGAAATTCTGATGTGACTTCCCGTGCTGCCTAATTCCTAGTTTTAAAATATACTTACAAGCTAGTGGGAAATTCAGTGGAAACCCACTGATATTACTACAGAATTATATTCCTACCAATATCTGTTTCAACTAGAAACAGCCTTAAAAGTGTCCATCTGAGGTGCAGATGGGGAAGAACTGTTTAGCATGATTATCTGCATATATACATATATCAAAAGTGAACATTAACACCTGTAAACTGAGATGACAGATCACCATTTCTCATTTAATAACAACACTCTAGGAATACACCACTGAAGTTCATTTCACCTATTCACCCTTATAAAAACATACCCAACAAAATGGTCATTTGCAGAATTGCACATGTTATTCCATCTACCTCCATTCTTCTGTCTAGAAATGGTGGCAAAACCAGAAAACTTGCCTAAATGTACCAAGGAAGAGAACACAGACAAAGCCTATGGATGAGAGTAAAGAAGCATCTTGGTGCAGTTCCAAAGCACCCCTTGGATCCCAAAAGGGCTTCCCAAAACGTTAAAAAATACATATTTCTAGGCAGAAATTAAATTAATCAATAGCAACTACCCCTCTGCAGGCCAGAAGGTACCTGTGGTTCTTCTGAAACCTAGAGTTAATTTTTTCAGCCACAAGGTCCCAGGCAGGAGAGACACAAAGCATGGCAGGCAGCATTACTGAAGCCATTTATCTTCCAGCAGCATTGAGCTCTGCTAAAACTGGGAATACCTTTCTGTGCTTCCTCTCAAGTTTACTTGCCCTTGGAGAAGCACTTGTGATCTTGACATGGCTGACCTTACAACAAATTTCCTGGAGCAAGGAGAAGTCTGCAACCAAGACCAGTGCCCAGTGCTTCCCATATATTCAAAAGTCCAGATCTGCTGACATACTCAAGAATAAACAAGGAGACAAAATTTACTTACTTTGGATTGCCCAATCTAGAAGACCAAAGGTATGAATCTGTCAGGTATTTTTAATCTACAGTTATTCTGTAAATTCTAACTCTGTAGAAAACTACATGACATAGAAGAAGCCAGTACCAGAACTATAGGGCTGACAAGCTTCTCTTCACAACTAGAAAGAAATCCCCTTAAGGATCTAACAATGTATTTTTTATGAGATATAGTTTACATTCACTTGCAGAGAAATAGAATCAAAGATGCCAGGACATTCTTTACCCTCTTAATCATCTTCTTAATTAGCATTTATAATTCAGTTTTAATTCATACTCCATCAGACAGTGAAAAATCACATAGAGCAGTATATTAAAAAAGATTAATGAAGCAAATATGCAGTGTCAACGAGATAAAGAAATATCCAACTTCAGCACAACAGTCTTGATGCTGTCAGACCCTGTATATATGGGATGCCACATGTTCTTTTATCATGAAATCCCGGTTTCAGCTAACTTTCTATGTATTTTCTTGGTGTTGACTTGCTTACTAAAATTCTTATAAGAACCATATATATTTTGCTTTCAATTTTATGATATTCTGTTCTTTCTAAATGATAGGAATCAAGTACTTTTTAGTCTAAATGGAAATTCAAGTATTTTTATTTATTAAAAGAAAAGAATAAACTTTTTTAATAAAATAAGTTTAATATAATAAGGTAATAAACCTCACTCCAACCCTACAGCAGAGGTGAGAGACCTACATAAATACAGAAACCAGAAAGTCTGACAAAAAAAGAATACTGCAAATGTTAACACAGATAAATACACCTATAACACCAAACAACTGATTAGTCAGACTCTGAAGTGAGATCTTAATTTATCACGTAAGAACAGAAACATTTTGATGATTTTTAAATGCCAGCAAAACCTATTTGTTTAGCTAGTTTCCATTTAAAATTTTCTCTAATATATCCTGTGGGCACATGTGGTGCTTAATGGATTTTAAATCTCTCAAAACAAAAAAGGATATTGTATCAACTGAGCACTATATAGCTTCATGCAGTGCAAACTTTAGCACATTATGAAGAAAATCTTGATAAATCAGGTATGTCAACACACCCAGACAGTATCAAATGAGAGAGGAAGCAGCCAAATACCCTCCCTCTTTATCACACACATTCAAATCAGGGATGATTATTTCTGGCATTTTACTGCTGTGTGGCACTGGCTCAGGATACAGGAGACAGACAAGAGCTGGGACCCTTACGGACTTCACAGAGTAAGACCCAAGACCTGGCTCAATCCCATCAGCAGACTGGAAGCCATGGGAAGAGTGTGACATGTTATCATAGAGAAAACATCACCGAGAGACTGAAGGTACCTACTGCTTAGGAGCTTTAAATGTTACTCGGAGAGAACCCAATTGCAAACATGCTTGAGGCTGCTCTGTATGTACTGATGGGGCATCACAGCAGTGATAGCAAGATTCTGTAGACATGCCTGAGCCAGCTGCATACTCAGCAGAGCCTACAAAACCCACACAAGAAGAAATGCAGTATATTAGACTACCTTGTAATGTGAACCGCCATAGTTATGCTAGAAATGGCAAGAGGCACACATACCTCAAATGCAAGGACCAAAACACATGATAATTTAGAGTTCTTCTTTTAACAAACAGAAATAAACCATTTCCATCTCCTTGTCAAAAACAAAGAAACAGCAGTATTAATGATTTCTGATTTCCTTCAGGTTCCTTGTCTTGTCTGGACTGTTTTTCATATCAAAACAGGTGAGAAGTCTCATAAGCTTTGTTTCAGTACTGGAGCACTTAATGACTGTCATAACTCTGGACCTTATCCTGCAGCTGTCACCTGACTGGGGCGGTTAGAAGGCCTCTCCTCTCTACCAGCCACCAACTTTCCAGAGACTCATGAAAAGCTATTAGATTAGGCTTTTCTTTCTCTCTGTCAATTAAACTGAAATCAAACCAACTGCAGGAAAAAAAAACAACACCCAAACACAAAACCCAAGTATTTTTCAGGAAAATACAGGCAAAGAACATCATGAAATAAACTTCATCTTTTATGAAAATCATGTTAAAATCTGGCATTACATTGGCCACACAAGCTGTTGGTAGAATCTGCTAAACCAAGGGTGTTTGTCCCCTCTCTAAGCTACCACCTGTGAACACTGAATGTAAACAAAAGAGTTTGGAAGTGATTAACTACAGTTTCCTCCTCACAACTGATAAAAATCAAAACGAAGATAACCTGAACTCTGTGAAGCCAATGGGACTTTTGTCACTGACCTTGCAGAAAGCCAATTTTTTCAGCCTGGCAGAACCTCAGCAAAGCTCAGTTTCATCTCTGCGTTGACAGCCCCACTTGCTGCCTCCCCAGGTAAAAACACAACTTTCAAGCACCAGAAGAACATTGAGCATCAGCAGCATGGCACCTAGAGAAGCCTTGGGATGCTGACAGCAACTGCATGGTACTGCCCTGGGCATCCAACCAGATGCCTTTTAGATCTGCAAAGGCAAAGTTCTCTTATATGCTCTTACTATATCTCATTGAAAACCATTACTAACAAATAAAACTAATGTGTTATTAAAAAAAAAAATAAAAAGGGAAAAAATTCAATTAAAAAAAAAAGAAAGCAATACTATCTTCATGTATTACCATCCTGACTTTGTATCATTTCCGACTCTAAAATGAGTCAGAGAGGTCAAGGAAATCTGAGGACACAAGATAAAGTCAGACCCGACACACCACAATCTCTTTGGTCACCTCCTCTGAAATAGGAAGGCCAGTGGCATAGTGATAATTGGTGAAATTACCAGCATACAGAGAGCACTCCCTGAGCCAGGGCCTAGCAGTTGCTCACTTGACACATGCTGGCACTGTGCTTCCCAAAGAGAGATGAGAACAGTCAACTGCTACCAGATCTAGCATCCTCTCTAATGTTTATTCAACTTTCCTGGACATGAAATCCTGGATACAGTTTATGGAGTCAGGTTTCTCCAAACACTTCTCTTCTGCCGAGCCCAACGTAAACTGCACTCAAGGAAAGCAGCAAGGCAGGGGAAATACAGAGTGACACCTCCCAAAATAAAAGTGAAAGGGACTTGTTTTCTGCGGTAAGTCTAATCCTAACCCTGAAGAAACAACAGTGTTGCCATCCAAGTTAACGCTGTGAGCTCACCTGGTCCCTGCTCTTCAGGATAATAAACGCTGCTGAATTAGCATGGGCTACTCACAACAGTGTGGGAAAGAAGGGTGCACTCTCCTTCCAGGAAAACAAAAGCATTTCCACAGCCATTGCACATTATAAGTGACAAAAGCACAGGCTTGCTCCACACCTTCACAGGACACATAGTATGTAAAGGCTGCTCTCCCCTTACCCAAATGATATCATGCATATGTATCTGATGCAATAAGAACGCTATCAGGCTATATGCCAGTGTTTCTGTTTCTGAGTCATACGGGGTACCATATGAGCAGTAGGATTAAATACTATACAAATTACATTCATTCCTTAGATTCAACTACTTCTGTACAGCATTCTATAACTTCCTCTACAATACCACGAATAGAGAAATTATTGGAGACATCTACTGGCACAGGCACAAGCAAATCAGGCTGATCGCTCCTTGTTGCTCTGTAGAAAGTTGTCCCTGAATGCTGACTGCAAAGCAAGGACGTTGACAATCCAGACTGCAGTCACCTCAGGCCTCCTAGCAGGCTAAATTCAACCTCATAACATCTGGGAATAGGATCAGTTACTGAAAGATGAATGAGTTTAGGAAACGGCTCAACAAAACTTTTTTAATTCCACTCTGAGTAGGCTATTATATGGCAAAAATGCTACCATGCAGTAATGGAAAACATGAGAGATCCATACCCAACTGTGTGTCATTGCTGCCCATGTTCAGAGCCAGGGAAACAGATGCTGGAGGCACTTGGCTATACTGTTCATATCACACCCTCACAAGAGGATGCACTGATTTGACAGAGCAATCAGTCTGCTAGGTCCAGAAGCACAGTAACAGAGGACACTGAAGCTTTTGCCTGGCCTGTGAGCATCAAAAGCCATGTTCCCTGATATCAAATATCATTTGTGCTTTGTGCCTTGCATGACGCAGCAAATGAATGCCCAGAAGGAAAAATCCCCTGACTGATGCCTGACATAAACAGCAACACAGAAATTCCACCCTGAGTGAATCAAACACATACGTGTACTCATGTACACACATACAGACATTAGCGAAAATGCTATTTGCTGGCAGTCCCGTTTCCCTGCCAACATTCAAAGACTTATTAATGCATCAACCTTTTCCAATTATTCTGACCACGCTGCTGTTAAAAGGAAGCTATGCTTTACCACAGATGTCTTTGACCAGAGGATTAGGTCCAGAAAGATGGGGTAGGAAGAGTGAGAATTTCATTTCACCACTGTTTCATCTCTCAAAACAAACAGTGACTTAAAAGTCTAATCTTTCACTGAATACCTGGCATGTTGATAGCCTTGGCAAATGACAACTAAATTAAACATATATGAACCGTGTAACATAGCAAGTCTAACTGCTTATTTTTAAACTAGGAAGAGTCTGAACAATTGAAAGTATCTGGGTTGGGCTTACAAATTCCACACACCCTTTTCATGCACTCTGCATATCTGGGAGTAGTGGATGGCCCTGCAAATATATAAGAACCTATACGTATGATATTAATGAAAACATAGCATGTATCATAATATTGTTTTTCATTTCTGCTGCATAGAAGGATGGGACATGCTTAGGATGGAAAAAAACCCTCTATGTATATTATGAATATTGAAGAATCAGTGCTAGCATGAAAAAATCCCACTTCGTAAAAATAAAATAGCTTAACCTTAACCTCACTTAGCAGTCTCTCTCTCGAATCAGCAAACTTATACCCATGAGGACTTTGTGTCAAGTAGACAAGCAGTGTGCTTTTGCATTTTAATAATTCACATACATACAAAAAGGGAATTTCTATCAATCCCTAAACATCTTCACTGTTGAAAAAAGAAAAAAGTGATGTTAACAGACATCTAATCCTGATTTCATTTGGTATTATTTAACAAGTAACTTTTACAGCTAATTAATTCTATTGCTTTGTAGTCTCTTCTTCAGCTAGCCTTAAGAAAAGTCACAGACATACACAGTCCAAACACAGCTACATATTTCCAAGTATTTTCCTAGATATTCTCTTGATATAAACTGGGGAGTGGGTGAGGGAAAGACTATTTATAGGACACGTATACATATATCTTCCTCCCACTGCCCGACTGACAGCAGCCAGCTGGGTTCATGCTGGTCCTGCAGAGGGGCTCAGTCGTGCCCTGCAGTGGAGTCAGCTGGAAATGACTGTGTCAGTCCTCACTGGGCCTGCCCCACCACCTTGCCCGTGATGCACAATCCAGTTTAAAATTAGCAACACTGATGAAAATGAAGACACAAAGAAACATTACTTCCCATTTGGCTTTTCCAGTCCCGAACACTGCGTGGGAATCCACAGCTCAGGCACAAGCAGAGGCTGCCAGACAGTAAGATCCCATTTATTTCTCTGCTGCAATAGAACCTTCCATATCCCATCTCCACCTCCTCAGGATCATGCAGTTTCTTCTTCTCTGGCAACGTGCATACTACACAAATTGCTCAGACATTGTGGAAGCATAGAGCTTCACTAACAATGTGCCTGGTGATCTACCACCAGGCCAATCTGCAGCATCTGGGCTGTCTGAGACACAAACATGGTTTAGGCATCAGGCTGTGTGCAAGAAGCCTTGTGGAAGACAATAGAGTCTCTGACTATAGAAAAACATCAACCAACAGGGGCAGCAGAAGCCAATATCTGTAGATCCCACTAAACCTCACATTCATGTTGGGCCCCAAAAAGCTATGCAGTAAAAACAATGCAAAACTCTTAGGGTTAGTTCATCTCTCTCGACCCTGTTCACCTTCACTCCGTGTTAGACACAGTATGTTCCTACTATGAAGACCAATGAGAAACTTCACCTTTGGCACAGAGATGGCAGATTTCCCTGTTCTAAGGCCACCAACATGGGATCACATGTTGCCTCAGGACTTTGCCAAGAGAGCTTCAGTCTTACCTGTGTCCTGAAGCTTTGGCTGGTGATACACCAGAAAAAACTTGAATCAAACTTTGAAAGTCTACCATTCAAACAAGTTAGACCTCTTCTTTAATTAAAATGAACTCACAAAACTTCCATGAACACGGAAATAAATCACACAACCATCCAGTAAAATCAAATATTTAAAGGAATAAATAAACAGTAGTTTCTTAAATCCAGCTCAGGGAATGCTCCTTCAATGTCAAATGCTGAAGCAAAGCAACTGCATGTTCCCGTTACAGTGTCACAGCACAGGGATGCAGCAACACATCTGGATGGTGGCAGACAAGCTCTGTATACTGTCTGCTTTAAGGTCTTCCTGGAGCCTTCTCCTCCCCAGGCTGAAAAATCTCTCTCTGCCAGTCTTCATAAGAGGGGTGCTCCAGACTTCTTTAATGCTTCATTTATAATGTTACTTCTGTTTTCAGATCTGTAAAACCTGCTAACTTTCTCCTGTGAGGGAAGAAAAGGAGACGGGAGTGGAGGGGGTGGTGGTGGTGGGTGGGAAGGCATTATTCATACTGATACCGAGCGCTTGTCTCTCAGTGCCGGTATTTTTAAGGAATGAACAACTCGTTCAGGTGTTTGCAGTTTCCAGTGTGAGCACATCGACGGGAGCAGCGGGATGGGCAGTGAGGCTCAGGCACCGCCCGGGGGAGCTCTGCTGCCTGCGGCTCCAGGAGCAGCGGGACCTCCCTGCCTCCTCTCCCCGCTCCCTTCCCTCAGCCTGCACCTAACCCGAGCTGCAGGCTGGCACCACCCCCTGTGCCCCGCGCTTCTCCGGCGTGTCGGAGGGGACGCTCCCACTACTTTTTTAAACGGTGCTTTTAAACGCTCTTTTTAGATCTTGCGTTCTTATGGCGTTCCTATTCTTATTAACGAATAACAAATACATGAGCCAAAAGAGAAATCCCCTTTCCTTTGGCAAAACTGTGCTAATTACACCATCATTAGAGAACGAACTTCAGCGAATCACAAAAGGCAAGCAGGCATCTCTGCTAACTTTATTGGCCGGGGGGGAACAACTGTCTGGCTGACTTTGTAACAATCCTTACAGAAATAAAACTGATAAACTTTTAATTCCCTTGGTATGAGAAACAGGTTATTACATTAACGGAATAAACCCTTTCTTCACCAGTGAATTAACCCAGTCCTGCAATGTCTTTAACATACATATCCCTATCACCAAAGTTTATTTGTGAGGACAACATCTGTGAAATGCCTATTTTTAAAAAATGTAAGTGAACATGTATGAAATGTATTTACAGCATTATAATTTAGAGAATGGGAAAACAGTGCATGATGTTTAATGATTGTTTCCTGATTATACAGTAAATCCAAGACACAACAGCAACATTAGCCCTCTAAAATCTAGTAGTGTGGGACAGAACAGTAGCACATGAATCACATCTTTGCGGTGGAAGGCATCGGGAGAAAAATAACATGAAAGCTGTACTTTTATAAATTGGAAAAAGAAAAAAAATTAACTTGCAGGAACAAAGACAATAAAAATTAAAGAAATAAGCAAACAGAAGGAGGAGACAGATGTGGACTGCCAGATGCTTAAAAAGTGGAGTACTGAAAAGCTGACAAACCGATAAATGGATGAAAAAGCCTAAATACAGCTGCGAAAGAAGGAAGAGGATATATGCCCCTTCTTCTGAAAACATTCACTAATTTACATTATCTGCTACTATTAAACCACTCTCTCACATCAAACTTTCCTTCTATTAATTACCTGTGTCATAATCAGGAATCACATTTTACATTTTCAGCAGAATTTGTAACCATTAATAACAGGCAAGCTGTTTAGAAATTGAGAAGACTGGGAATAAATGCCCCTTCCCTCAAAAAAACAACAGCAGGGCTGCTGGAAGAATTTGATGTACTCGCTTTTGCTGCTTTGTGAACACTGGGGGATTAAGAGTTGGGATTTTCTGAACGTAACCTACAAATATTTTTACTAGTCAATTCTGAGAAATCTATCATTCTGCAACTTGGCCCTCAGTTTAAAGCAACTCACTTTCATGCTTTTAATGATTTTTTTTAAGAATGGTGGTAACACTTTATGCAGACTTATCCAAAGGCTGTTTAAAGGGCCATGCTTTCCAGCTAAAAAGAGTCTGCAGAAGAATCTAGTACTGCCAGATACCCAGTGTATCTGTTCTTTTTTTTTCAGTAATCTGCTGAAAGCTAATCTTCAGTATCACAAGTAAGCCATTGTGTGCAAAAAAAAGACCACTGTCACTACTCCTGTTGCACATACAATAAATATTCCACAGTACCCCATTTTGGAGCAAGAAAGAAAAGCGGAAGCAGTTTTTCACAGTCAGTATAATGGGATTATGCATTATGTTTCAGAAACTAAGAAATTGATGAATTAAAACCAGACTCCTTAGGTGCATTTGACTTCCTGACTGTTAATCAGTATTTTTGTGGAAAAGTGCTCACCGACAGAAAAATGCTTACCATTGCATGAATCATACTTATTCTACAGTTTGATCCATGGATCCTGAAGAAGTAGTTGTTCATTTTTCTCGCATCAATTTACTCATCTCTGGTTTAATCCTTGACTAGATATCCTGAACTCCTTTTCTGTTCAGTCCTAGAGAAGTGGGAAATCCTGGTCATGCCAACGGTTGACCTGAAGTAAATCAGCATCATAATGCATGATTTATCATTATCTCTCCATCTGATGCCAACTACTATCACAGAAAATTAACAGAATACTCGAGTTTGAACATGAGCTTCAAAGGAAAGGAAAAAAACATGCACATTAATACTTTCTGCACTCGGGGATATCCTAAAACAAACTGTTCTTTCCTATTCTACTGTTAGATCTTGCATATAACAAAACTTTAAACGTTGCACTACAGAGCAGCTGAAAGATGGACTAACAGAAGATAACAGATCTGACATCTGTCCAGGATTAGACAGAATGTTCTCACCAGCTACATCAGTAGTGCAGATCAGTTTCTTATATACTTAAATGCAAAATTAATTTAGTCTGAATCAGATAAGCTTGAAAACTCAAGAACCCTGTTGGCATGTTGCGATATTACTTCAAAAAGGCAACAATTGCTTTTTAAGAGTAACAGGTATTGGATTGCAAGTTCACAAGCAAGAAAGCACATAGCAGGTGAAGAACATATAAGCCCCCAAGAACAACATATGCTAAAATGATTCTGGATCACAACGACGTAATGAATGAGCTATTACTGAGAGCCAGAAAGGAATCCCACTGAAGTATGTTTTTAATATATTTTACAGCATTATAAATTTACTACAGAAAAGACACCAATATTCTGCTATGGGCAGAATAACCTTAGTCCTATTAGTCTGATTTAATCCCCGGAAACGAGCTCCACATTCCAGCCCGTTACCAATTTGATCTCTGACTAAAATAGAGAACATTATCATTTTAGAAATGCCCCCAAATTTGTACCTCTATGTAAAGTTTATCAACCCCAGATGTCATAATCTCAAAGATAATCTCTACTTTTTTATTTCATGATGAAAATTCGGCATTAAGGACAGATAACCCACTATCATACATTACTAAACAGCAGTCACACAAAACACATGCACTTTGTTTTCTCCAAGTGAAAACAACTCATGCTTAAAACAGTTAATGAAATGGTATTTATGTTGTCTCATAAGAAGATTAAACGTCAAAAAACAAAATCTCTAGCTTTTCATACAGTGTCACCAAGAGATACTGGATGAAAATTACCTCTTTGTTTCATGGTAGTATATGGTCTCCAGTGCTAACTATCCATCTGCTTTCACCTCTTGTTAAATCAAGACTGGCAAGTGACACCATCTGTAAAGTCTCTCCTTTTAACGACCCTTTCCAGTCAAATCAAAATCCCATGTACTTTGAGGAAGTAAGATGTATGAGCTACATGAGTTGTTATAAGCAGCAGCCTGCTTTTGAACATCACCCTTTGCGCCCTCATCACTGTATTTCAGAACAAACCTACAAGCTGGTACCTGTACCTACCTATTAGGGGAACTTGCACAAAAAGCAGCTTGAATCTGAAAGCAGCAAATCAAACTAAGGTGTGGGTGAAAAAGCAGAAGGACAGATTTTCTTCTCTTGTTCCTTTGGGTGTATCACAGTACATGTTTCTTCAAATATGAAATCAAGACAATTATGCCATGTTTCTTTTCTATTATGACACCTATCAAGTCATATATTTATGACACTTAGTCCATAATGGCATTTTCACTTTCAGGTAGATGCTTTACACCATGTGATCTCCCTGGGGAGAATTTTGCCTGAAATCACTCCAAACAGCAGTTTAATTCAAACTGCTAAGTATAAGGCCTCCTTCGTTTATCCTCCTAAGGCAATGAAAGGGAAACCATTTCAGTAGCAGGACCAGATCCCTGTTTTGTTTTTCATGATCTTGGATTTATATTTGCAGCAGCTGATCATCAGTGAGTCTTTGGTAGCTAAATTACAACAGCTCCTCTGTGTGCAGTCAGCAGGGATATGAAAGGGAAATGGCCCCACTCCTAGCACCTCTCACACCCTCACAGTGCCCTTCCCACCCAAAAAAAAAAAAAAAAAAAAAGTAAAAAGGAATACTCTTCTAGAGCCAAACCTGAGGTTACACAGCGTGAATCAATCTCTCCACAAGCTGGTTTCTCTTCTGGGCAGGTTTCACAGGACTGCAATGCTGCAGAAATGCACTGGATTTGCCTTGTTTATGCCGTTTCTTTCAAAACCCACACACCCCCTCCCCTGTGAAGTGGGTTTATACGTGGCAACACCTGTGTTGTCTTAGAAACACTTTGGCCAAGAATAATCTGGCACACAGGAGCAGACTCTTTTTACACATGCCTGCTAAGCACACAGGCACATGCACCCTGGCTGAGTGGTTTGGAGCCAGCATCAACAGGGTTTCCCGTTAGTCAATGGAGTCAAAGCAGCAACTTAGCAGGGTGCAGCCTGACAGACACTCAGCTCAGCAAAAAAAGCGGGACAAAAGCTTGAGAGATATTAGGTGCAGCCAGCAAGAGCAACATTATGGACAAGGCAGACTTGAAAGGGTATGAAATGCATTGAGGGGAGCAGGGAGGGAGGAGAAATGCTACATCATATCTGGATCTGTACTGAAACACACAGTGAGTGAGAGAATCTCTGCAGAGGCTCCCAAACTTATTGGACCTTTCAACAGGCCTTTCTTAATACCTTTCCTCCTCACCAAGGCTCTTTGTCCTATGCCATGGAAACCCAAACTCAACTCAAACTTAGAGATAGCATAAACTCTCCACTTTCGCACTTCAGTCTTCAACACTTCCATTCATGTGAGTTAAAAACCCAGAGATTTTGTCTGAATGCCTAAACCATATTTCCCAACAGCTGTATCTGTTGGAAAAATCCACAGTTATTATTGATGCCAAAAAACATCATTTTTGCTCATCTGTGACTGATGCCTTCGGTATGGTCAGGGTCTGGGACAATACTATAATGAAAGGAATATATAAACCAAACAACATGAATTGTGAGCAATTGTTCCTCCTTTTTCATTGCAGTGGTGGACTGGACTGAATTTTCCTTGCTATTGTATTTTGATTTAGCCTTGCAGTCCCAGAACTGAATCACCTGTGCCCCACCCACAATCAATAAGATGCAAAGCAGGCACAGGAACGCATCCTCTGTGCAGAACCTGGGTTCAAACAGTCAGGATATCTGCTGTTGCACCTGCATTTGCAGAATTTACCTGTCATAGGGACACAAACCGACTTCACTTCTGAGTCTAGTAATTCTGATTTGCAGAGAAGTTTTATAAAATGTTAAGCCATACACTAAAGCAGGAGATTTCCCACTGCAAATCCAACACAAACAGATTGCTAAAACCTCCAAAAAACCAAACTTTGAAATATATAAAGTTTGGATATACAAATAAGGGTTTTCAAAGGGGTGCTTTAACTTGAATACCTGAGGTATATTAGCATCTGCAGCAGCTCAGAAACTAGACTAAGGATATAGGAGGCATCAAAGCACAGATTTGCTATGATTTCTGTGTGGCTTCTCTTCCAGAAGATGCAGCACTGAAGCAGCCTCCAGGTCTTTACATAAAAATCTACAGAGAGTCTTTACTTCAATCAGCCAACTCCAAAGAGGAGTCTGTTTTCACCACAATTTCAAAGGCTATAAAATTTGACAGAATATGCACACACCTGGGTAAACAGTTTAATCCCAAGTGCTATTTAAGCTCATGCCTACCTGATCTTAAAAGATCTGTCCTGCAGACTCCTCAAGTGACCTCACTGACTCTTGTACAGAACAAGCTCAGGGTTGAGGGCCAAAGCTCAGACTGGCTAGCCCTTCCAGGCTAGCTCCCACAGTCCCCAGAGATATTTAATTATGGTCGATTATGAACATTTTCTCTGCATTAATAGGGTTTTTTAATTACTATCCAATTTATATTAAAATGCTGTAGTAAAGGTTCACATATCATAAAAAACTGTGGCTACTGTCTCTCAAATCACCACTTCAGACTAAAATACCTGAGTTAGAAATATATAAATTAGCACAAATTTAGCAAAGAGTGAAGCTTATGGTTGGTTTATTCTCTAGACATGCTTTGAACAGCACTCTGCCAAAAATTTACATGAGGGCAATCTGGAGCTTTAGAGATCATGCTTGATGCTGTTGCCACACATCATCTATAATATTCGTGATAACTAGAAAATAAGGCACACCAGTACAAAAAAGTTGAGGAGAATTAGACCAAATAGGTCCTGAATACCTAAGTCCTGTTTATGATGAAAACATAATTGTTAGACAAGTGTTAAAGTACATTGGAGAAGTGCTGTCTTCAGGAAAGTGAGTAGAATCAAATGAAATTTTGTAATGCAGAGTCACATGTGCAGAGAGATCATGCAGTACGTTCTCATATTTAGACCTGACATTAAACATTGGAAATGAAACAAACCCAGATACTACCCAAAGCTTCAAAACTAACATGCCAAGTACAAGACTGAAGGTTCAAATCAATGCTGCAATAAGCAATTTACTAACTACGAGACTTTACAAACATTAATGCAAGGGCTAATTTTTGTTGTGGTTTAAGCCTTTGACAAAGGCTGACAGTAAACTTCTGTATGGGGGAGACACTGTTTCTTAAAAAAAAAAAAAATTACATTACATAACAGATTTGTTAAAAATTAAAAAAAATATTCCAAACACAAAACTTGTAGCTGCTCTTGCCTGGTGATCACAAAGAACTGCCAAACTCTCTTCCTTCTTCATCCCACCTGCTTCACAACAGCAGTCTCAACCAGCACATCAGCTATGCAGCAGAACATTTTAAATCCTCACCAGAATGGGGTGTACTGTCTGGAGGATTTACACCAAACTACTCTATTTTTCCATTAATGCTAAATTACAGTCATGTGTACAAAGATGGAAAAGCAATTCCTAGCCAAAAGACAACTAAAGAATCACACTCTTTAATTTCCCTGAATAAAAAAAGTTACCAGAGAGTAACCTCTCCTTTTTTTTTTTTTTTCCTTCCCAAAATAAAACCACCCCCATGCTTGTACTTGGAACTGGGTAACATTATATGGTCTTTACACATATGCGCTATTCTACCAAGGCATTAACATGTTAATTAAAACTTGATAATGCTATGTCTGTATACCTGCAAATACAAGTAATATATATGCCTTTTTCTGACAAGTTATACAAACTCAAATTTTTTCCATATTTAGGCTAATATAGATAGCCACTGCACAATCCAAAACTGGCTATGCTTTTTTTTTTTTTTGGGGTGGGGGGCAGGCAGGCACTTTTGTACTCACACAGAAAACCACTGACTGTAACTTTTTCCTTCCCTTTCACATAAATGCTTAATTCTGAAGGAAAAAAAAATAAAAAGAAAAAAAAGAAGCGAAGATCTAGTCTAGTTGGTTTATTGAGCAGAAAAAGATTCCCTAATGAACACATTTGTTTAAAAGTTTCTCCTTCATACTCCCCAGAATAGAAAAGTCTGAACTGTAGACCCAACTTCTGCATCCCTCCCTGAAATAGCCAAGAAGTTTGCGTCTAGAAGGGAGGTTCTGGCAGAATCATCTTTACAACATGTGGAATGCTTTCAACTTGTGGAATGCTTTCTTACATATAACTGAAAATCTCAGTGCCAGCCCAAAGTCTTAACTTTCAACTGACCTTCAGTCAGACCTGGCACCAGAGTGGAATTACCAGAGGAGGATAACTGAACAGGATACAGCACCTTCATATGTTAAATCACTGCTGCGTGGGCGTCCAGACATGAGTTTGGAAAGAGTCCATCTGGGGATTTTTTTGTTTGATTTTTTTTTTGGGAGGGGGGTTTTGATCATAGTCACTGCCTTGGAACACCGCAAAGTCACTTTGTTGAGCGTAATCCTGCCAATGACAAGGCTGTCAATGGTAGGTGGAATCACGCTGGTCAGCTGGAAGGCTTTTTTCCATTCCACAACGAGGCTTTTTTATCGGATCAATAAAGACACGATACATATATACCATGTTTCTATCTGTCTGTATCATTTTCAAACCTCTTTATACTAGAAAATAGAATAATTTTCACCAAATTGATAAGCTTAAAACAACCTAAAACAAGAATGCTCTTCAATATGGAGAAATGATGACTTGCAGAGCACATATTTACATAATCACTGGCTTAAGGGATAAAGAAATATATTGGTTTTCAATAGGAAGTAAAGCCAGATTCAGATCTCTTATTCATTTTTTTCCTTGTGATCTTTTATTTATTTGCGTTTTCCTGCTTGGCTGCCACTTAACACACATAATAGTCCTTGGTCACAATTTAGAGTCTTATCCAGTTGCAATCTCAACTACGTCTTACTACAGTCAATGGTCAATACCTATTTATGTTAAAGGTGGAAGGAAACAGAATATAACCTTGAGGTTATTAATGACGCCCTTATAGTGTTATTTGCTTTTCCACAGGTCTTTAAGTGGTTTTCACCTATCTCTCTAACTAAATGCTGTCAGCAATCTCCTTGCCCTTGCAGTCATTTTCCAATTACATGTCTTAAGAAAAAACGCCACACAATAATGACAATTTATAGATGCAGCCAGTATTTTCAATGAAAACAAGTTACCAGTCACTCCACAAATCAAAATCCTCGTGGCTCCATGACTTTCCTTTGAGTCACGAGGAAGGAACAACTAGATGCTAGAAACTCTGAATAGCCCGCACACCCACGCTATATGCACCCAAAGAAG
The DNA here is from genome assembly GCA_035583185.1 of Anabacerthia variegaticeps. NCBI lineage: Eukaryota > Metazoa > Chordata > Aves > Passeriformes > Furnariidae > Anabacerthia > Anabacerthia variegaticeps. Next base: position 80,896,719 of record JAWWEW010000078.1, read on the forward strand.
ATCATTTCCCAGCAGACATTTGTGGACTTGTTACTAACGATCCAGCTGCTAATTTAGCATCTGCTCTTGGTCTCGGGTTACCAGCAGGTCCCTCCCTACCCCACAACCCTGCTCTGAATGGGTTCTACTCACGCACAGCTTTGCTTCTTTAAAATACATGGGTATATTTAGAAACAGTAAGCGACTTTACACGATAAGGAAGAGGCATGGTTCAGATTAAGAAGGTAAATAAAAGTCAATCAAATCAATCAAAAGCAGGCTTCATAAAACAAAAGTCTTTTTGATTTGGCCATTTCAGGAAAGATTTGAAAGGGGAAAAAAAGCTTTTAATATTAAAATCTTTTCTGTATTAAAAAAAATCATTTTTACCCTCCTCTTTCCCTAAAAGGTAACTTGCCATGGTATTTCTTCACTAGGAAACTAAAACTTGAAAGATATTATATGTATTTTTGTTGTATAAAGTGAAAAATCTCACATTTTCAGAAGTGTACTTTTTCAAAACTGGATTCAGTCATTAAAACAATTTTCCAGCAAAGCTGAAAGTAAACTGCCACCATTAGAGTTCTGAACTTTCACTCTAAGACTAAGTCGGGTTTGCAGATAAAAAAGTTCCTGCTCTTTGTATATTACATTTCATTACTAAAACCAAACTTCATGACTTTTATAACCACATCATAAAGTTACACAACATTCACTTGTTTTCATTATTAAGAAGTTTTGAGATGGGGTGAAAAAAGTAATGGACTGAAGTACTAAACCAATAGAAATCCATCTACTCAGTCTGTACATACAAATTTTGTCACATTGTAACAATGTACATGCAAAGACCACTTTGAGACAAAAAATAATGTAATGAAGTATTAAATGCTATTTAAAAAGGAAAACATTTTCCCTGTAAAAAATAAGTGCAATATACTCCGTTCGCTCATTTAAGTGTTCACGGAAATACTGTTCTATTATAATACATTTCTTAATACAAACAGTAATAAAGATGGCACATTATGAATTACAGACTGATTTAAACACAGAATCATATTCAGACATGATAAATGAATTGATGGCAATATTTAGATCTGTTACAAGAGGTCATGTGTCTTGTTATCAATTTTATATAATTACAAAGGTGTGTAGCAGAATACACTCATAGTTTCTAAGCTTGAAAATACCTGAAAATAGATTGAGGAAAAAATAGCAATTTTATTCTTGCCTAAATCCTACCTATAAGCTTAAATCTATGGGGTTTAGTGTCTCTTACAACATGCTGGCTGTAAAACTTTTATCTAAACATGTAAAATATTATGATTATTACTATGCCTACAGAAGATGACTTCTTGTTTTGCGAATAACATTTTTATCCTACTTTTTTTTTTTTTTTCCCTGCAGCAAAGGAACCCCCAGTGAGGGAAGACAGCAGAGAGAACTGAAAGCGGGAAAAATGAAAAAGACAAGTGGATTGAGGAAAGTGATTTACATAGCAGTGGACTTCTAAAACTTTCCTGTAGCATATGCCAAGCTGCGTCTTTAGACACACTCCCTGCGTCTGCTCAGTTTGTGACTCTCTGGGCCAATGTCAGTGGTAAGAATAACTCAGAAGACCAAAGTACTGCTTGAAGCCTACCTGGAGAGTCACAGTTCTTCCGAGAGACACGGGCTTGCAGGCGAGACCTGAAAGGACCAAAGAGCACAAGGCCAAGCAGAACGTGGCTGTCAGATGACAACCTATGGCAGAGGGAGCTCCTTTCAATGTTTTTATAACGCAGCCCCCAAGCAGTGATAACTTTACTCCAGATACAACTTCAAGTACACAGTTCTGCTCTTCTGTCATGCCACAAAATTAGAAACTTGGTAGAGAGAATTAAAAAAAAAAAAAAGGCCAGGAGAAATAGACACAGACTTCACTATCAAGGGACAGTTTCATTTTTTCTCCAAGTGATATCTATTTACTCTGAGCTCCCAGGAACACAGACGTACTTTCCGACAATTAAAAACAAAAAAACAAACAACCCAAAAAACAAACCCTAACCAAACCATGAAGATTCAAACTCCACCACCTGTGAAATCTGCAGGCACCAGTGCCAAACCACAGAAGCATGCTCACTGTGCTCTACAAGCCAATAGAGAATTTCAGGCAATTTTGAGTTTGCATCAGATGCCAACACGGCTGCACTCTAAAATGCAGCAATAAAACCCAGTAACTCTCAGTCCCCATCTTCCACATGCATTTTGAGGGACACAACAGTACCACCTCCCTATATAAGAAGAGTTTCACTGAGGAACACTTAGTTTCCCTGTGTATGGAAAATTTTATAACCTATATGTTTTTATCATCTGTCAGACCATTGTCCTCATAAATCCATCCATGACTGCAACATTTGTTCAAAGTAAATAGACTGCAGAATAATTCTGGAAGGAATGGCTGTATGACACAGTGAGCATGCTGGCTCCAGAAGCAAGGTCCCATACAGTAGCATTTATTTCCAATATTAATCTGTTGCCCAAACCACAAGTTTTGAAGCTTCCATCTGCAAGTCAGTGAGAAATACAAATGTGTTAATTCAGATATATGGTACCATTTTCAAAGATGCCTAAAATAGTCACACATTTCCTTTAAATGTCAAGAGAGCCTACCAAACCAGCAAGATGAAAGAAGAATCTATTTCTTTCTATGAGCAGTAAAACCAGTGCCGTGTGCTTGTTCTGCCTTGTGCTACCCATCAGTAAGAAAGCTTGCCACTGAGACCACCTGTATGCAAGGACTAGAGCTGTACACCCTAATCTTTCCTCACACCACTCCCAAGGAGTTGCACTTGTACTACTTACAAACATCACACAAAGAACTCTCCAAAAGAGCTCCTGTGTGGACCTCTCTACATTTACATCATTTAATTCTGAAGAATTGAGGTCTTTTCCAGGATGAGCACTATGAAACAAATCAACAGACACCTCAGAAGGCACAAAGAAAGTGAGGTCTCTAATTCACTTAGTTCCCCAAATTTTATAAGAAAAACTATCTGGTTGCTGGAAGATATGACCATACTATTTTTAGTCCCTTAACTGCATAATTGCTGTAGTACAACTGAATGCCACTGAACTTACAGGGTTGTTTTGTTTTTTTTTCTACAGATAATGATGGTTTCCTCTGTAAAACGAAGAAGCAGCACAGAAAATTGAGAAAAGTCTCTCCAGGGAGTTTTGAGCTTCTAACTGTAAATAATGCTTGGTATAATCACTTTAATGCAGGAAAACCCCTGTTGCTGATTTGGGGTTTTGTCTTCAAATAAACAATTCTTATGAAAAGATTTATAAATATTTGAATACTGTTGCACAGATACAGCCAGGTGCTAAGCGGGACATGAGGGGTTTCTTTGCAATCTGAGCTTCCCCATCATGTTTTCTCAAGTAACTCAGCCTACCCCCTTTCTGGTCAAGCTCGGAAGGAAGATTCAGTCTGCATGCTAGTGACATGTTTGTTACCATCTCCTCAAAACACAAAAAAAACCACCCCCAAAACCAAAACCAAACAAACAAATAAAAAACACCAAAACCAACAACAACAAAAACCCAGCACAGTCAAGATTATTTCTTCAAAATTCATCAAAAATCTGAACTACAAAAGATAATCTCTACAGGACAAGAAAGAGAATATATCTCCCCTTTTCAACTGTTTGGAGCATTCATTGTAGGGCTGATCTGTACTGAAGGTTGATGTGTATATTCTCTCAAATGATTGCAGAAGACAGCTCAGCCTGCTGTTCAAATCTGGCACCTAAGTTTTGCACACAGAGACTACTTGCTTAATATTTTATATACAGAACAGAGCTTTTGTCATGTAACAATACAGGTAAGTGGGAATTTACATTAAAAAATAATGACTCAAAACTCTTTATACATACACCACTTTTATTAAAGGGTAAGCTCACCCCAGGGGGGAAAAAAAAAAAAGAAAAAAGAAAAAAAGAATTAAATAAATTAAAACCAAAAACCGAATTAAATAAATTTAAAAAAAAAAAAATCAGTTTTGCCAGTTTCTTCCCAGGTAAATTTAAGCTAAACTGTAAAGTATGAAATAGTTGAAGACCTTTTTTCCTATCACTTCAATATCAAACTGAACTTAAAAATCTGCAATTATTCTCAGGTAGCAAATTAGTATATAAATAATTGGCAATGCACCACAAGCAATATTTCTTTCCAAGTAACTCCTTATGAAAATGAAGCAGCACGGGGAATTTACGGTGCTTTTTATGGCAAGAAATCCACGGTATCTGTATAAACAGGTTTCATACTTCAGGCAGTTTTATGTGTGTAAAATATTTTCCTGTAGACCTGGATCTCCTTTTTAATAGGAGAAAGTATGGTATTTAACCACTTGAATGGAAAGAGATTTCATTCCAAAATAACTATGGCTAATTTGATAATACACAATAATAAACAAGAAACAACTATATAGTTGAGCAGTACTCTTAAATAAGACTAGTGCAGTGGCAAGACAAGCTGGGCTTTTCAGCAATATCTGGTCTTACAAAAAGAGTGAGTGAGAACAGAAATAAGTGACCTCCTTATCCTTAACCAGAATGAACAAGCATCCAAGAGGTCTTTGGCTGTAAAATACTAGTGAATAGATGAAACTTTGAACTTTACCATCATGTAAATAAAGAAAAGCAACCATAGATGAAGAATATAGGGGAATATAGGAGGTGCACTCACCTATCTTTATGTTACACTCCCCCTGCTCCTTTTATAATGATACACCAAATTTTTGTTATTTTAACATAAAATATAAACATGAACCCCAGGAGAGCAACAAGATCAGTGTGCACCCACATTACTTGACTGATCCGCCCAAGTGAAACCAATGTTGGTCCCTCTCACACCGGTTTGATGCAGGAGCAGACTCAGACATTTCAGCCAAGCTGCCTGGGATTTGCACACCTCAGTCTGGCAAATGAAGCAGAGCAAAACCAAGCCACACTGGGCCCTTCAGCTCAAGAACCGAATATTAAAGCAATGGAAGTGTAGCTATGCCTGGTCTCCTCCATGCTAAAGAGGTCAAATAAATTCAAGCTGCTTCAGAGCACCTAATCAAAGTCCCATTTCCAATACTGCATTAAACAATTAGCCAGTGCTTTTGCTGCTCTTCATTCTCTGGCAAGTGCAAGCAGACTCTCCAACTCTGTCCAAAGAGAGTCCAACAGACTGTGGGGACAACAGACCCTGTGAGTGCCTAGCCCCTGTTAGTCATTTTGTACAATGCTACACTAACAGCCTTAAAACATAAAATATTTTTTTTTTTTAAAGAAAGAAAAAGAAAAAAAATGAAAAACAACCCCAAAACCAGCCAAACCAAACAACAGCAATTTTTCTAGGAAAAATCCCTGGTTTGTCTTGTATGAGGCTGGAGGATGGTAAACCTTAACAAAATTAGGAAGAAACATGACTTCAGAGCCAAAATATGGAAGATCCTGTATTTTGATCCTGGCATCAAGTGCTAATATCCCCTGAGACATTGTTTAGTATTTGTGGAACGAAACTACTGAAAGCAAAGAGATAAAATAACAGCTTGCATACACTGATATTCAAATAGTTCCAAAATTCACAATTTGTCTTCTACAGAAAGAAGAATTCTTGACCAAGACTATAACCAATGTTCTTTAGAAGGATAATATCTCCTGATACCTGTGAAGTTGAAAACTGGGAAAATATTAGTTGCAGAATAATTAATTGCTCTTTCAGGAAGTTATTCTCTTGTTTCTCACAAATCTGTTTAAGAGCTGGAAGGGGAACTCAAGTAACAATATTTCCTTAGAAGTTAGGAAAAAAAGCAACTTTACTGTCATCGTGACATGGTTTAACCATCAACACACAGTTCTAGGGCTGTGCTTAGGTAATCTCTTTCTTTTACAAAGTCAGTGCAATCTACAAGACTTGAGGTGAAGGGAAAAAATATAGCCAATTAAACTCATTACTTAAAGCTGCAGTATAACTTTTTATCCTTCTATGTACACTGTAATTTGGAAAATCCACAAATCTCTGAATTTAAGATAGAATTTTGTCTTGTAATTACCCATGTGAAAGGTGAGTTTTTTCTATTTTAATTTAAAGTTTGATCCTGGACTCTCTAGCCATCACACAGAGATCATCTGTGTTCCTCTCACAAAAGCTAGGTTTAATAATAAATAATTCTGCATTAGCACATTATGCTCAGGAGTAACAGACTTGATCTGAAGATAGCAATCCTTGACTTACTAACGTAAGTGCAGGAGTAAAAATATCTTCTGGTTTACAAAAGACCTAATAGAGTTGGAGAATGATTTCCTGCCACTCTCTGGTTTATCCCTTATCATCCCCAGGTCAGCCTGGACCCAAGTAAGTCTACTATGACATACAGCCCAGTGCTGAAGAATCCACAGCTTGCCTGGGTAAAGGAAGGGTTCGGGATTCACTGAGGACAGAAAACAGTCGCAGTTTGTCTCCCTCTGAACATGTCCCTACCCAGGGAATGAAGCTGCACAAGACACTTTAAGGAGCCTTAAAACAAGACAGTAAAAAGACTGCATGTCTCAAAAAGCACAAATTTACACACACCTGACATCAAAACATTATTTTATCACTCAATGCTGCTCCGTGTTGCTGTGAGGTGGCCAAATGATTCTCCAGTTCATCACAGGCAAAAAAACACAACAATTAAAAGCAACCAAAATATGTAACTGTGTTAATTACAACACTGTCAGTTTAGCAACATGATCTCACCTATTTGTAGTTGTACTTAATGAATTGGTAGTCAGCCTTAGGAACACCTGGAGGTGTCATGGTAGCAAGATATTAATCGTGGCAGAAGCCAAAGGCTGGCCTCCTTCCCAAGAAGAAAGCCCTGTCCTAATCAGGGAGCATTCATCAGAATGACCACGAGCAACACCACCAGCCCCATTAGAGCACAGAAAACTGTTCTGACACTGAAACATGAGCTGTACCCTCAGGGAACGCAGCAGTAATTTATTTGGTATCCATAAAAGTGTAGGCTTGGTACCAAAAGTCCCATGAGAAGTTATTCAAATGAAAACACAAAATAAAACCAAACTCAAAAACCACAAAAAGAAACAGAAGGAGTCTGGATTTGCACCAAGATATTCCCTCTTCAACACCCTGAACCACTGCTGTGATGTTCAGAAATAAAGCACTGCCACAAGAGCAGAGATCGAAGAAAAGCACAGAGAACATTTTTTTTTCTTCCAATTTGTCTGAAACTGTTTATTGATTCCAGAGCCTTCCCTTGTGGCAAACTCAGACAAAAACAGAAGGGAAAATACATGTGCTGTGCACAGTAAGATCAGACATGCCATGCTTGATGTATTTACCTAGGTGGTATTTTTGCTGCATATGCAAGATACCAATCTCAAACATAAAAAGAAAAATACAGAAAAGCCACCTAAGCATAGAAGTAAGAAAAAAATGAAATAATATTTTTTTTTATAAAATAACTTGGATTTCTTAATTTATCTTTTTGGAGCCTGCTAAGGAAGGGAAAATGTAATTGGTGTTATGTCACAAAATAACTCTATACAACAAAAATGAAAGATGAGTATTTTAAAGGGTCTTGAATAGAATTCACTAGCTTATTTTCTCTTATCTCAGGGAGCTGCTGTCATAGCGCCCAACAGACCTCCAGGGCAATCACTGGAGAATGCCCACTGTGGGATGTGTGGGGCAGGAAGGAAGAGATGAGGTTTTAGAACAAAAGCAATCTGGATAATATAAAACAGAGCCTTCCTCTCACGTCCTTGGAGAATTTGGCTTTGACTGAGATGACTCTGCAACTGGTGGATCTTACGTACACTACAGCACACAGCTTCAGAGGACACACTGCTCCTCAAGCCATCATCACACCAACTCCTGACATCACATAACACAAATACCAAGAAGAAACATCTCAGCCCACAAAAAAGCCCCTGCCTTTTCCCTGAAAAGGTGAACTGGCAGACTAGGAGGAACAACCTGGGAGATGGTGACAACTACTAATCAATGGTGCATTTATACTCAGATCCTTGAAAATTATGAAAGCATCTAATCAACCATTAATGTTACCTGCTTTAAATCTCTATGTATTTGTGTAGTCTTCAAAAGAAAAAAAAAACACATCAACCCTTGAGTCCTGAAAAACTATAATAGAGTTCTGCCCTCTTGGCTCTACTTCATAATTACAGTAACCTCAGTAACAGTTGATCAGATGAGCATGCATTTATATAAATAAAACTGAATGCGCTGGAATGGAAAGCAGGTGTGGCAAACAGAGAATCGTACTGCTTGTTAGTCACCCCTCGTGAAAATGTAAAGTAACACTTATCTGATTAAGTACTTTTGGATTGGTACTTGCTGCTGAACCTTAGTTATGGCTATATTTAGAACATTGATAATACAAAAGGTAATTTTCTTGCTCAAGCTCCATGCCAGAGGGATGACTTTGCAGCTTATCTGTTTATTTTGTTGAGTAAAGGAAGTTTTCATTGTTAGTACCATAAAACCAACGTGGCTCAGAAAGACTGCATTTTCTCTAGCCTTTGAGTCACTAGTAAGAGCTTGCAATAGAAACATCAGCTCCAACACAACAGCTTCAGGAATATTGAGGCTTACATCTGTCTGGCTTCTAGCTCAAAGGAAAAAGGAGGCCTCCAGCCTGTGGGGTAGTCCTGGCAATTTGGTGTAGTAAAAGCTACTGCAGGTTTAATCCTCAACCCTTCCTGTGCCAAGTAGGTCCTTGAATGTGGGTTTTCTCTAAGAGATCTCCCTAATTACCTGGCTGCTGATTACTTAGGTGAGAGAGAGAAGGGGGCAGAACAACTCACAGACCAGCCTTAAATGCTTACGCAATAGGTCAACCACCTTTAAGAAAGCAAGACACTGGAGAGTGCAGAACCAAACCTGAAAACACAGTCCATCTACTGCAAATCTGCGAGTACCTTGGGTAAGCCTGCACCATTTCATTTCCACGTTTCCTACATGCTTTAATGTTGTTAAAAAAAAAGTATACCTGGGTTGTGTAATTTTCTATCTACTAGAGAAAGCTTTGTAACTCACATTTGATCACTGAAACTGTCAAAGGAGACTGCCAACTCTCTTCCATACAACATAGCCCAAGGAACACACAAAATGCAGCTTAACATGCAAATATCAGTTTAAATTTACAGGGTCAAGAGTAATAAATTAAATTTTTTGTTCCATAGACACTGAATCTGGAAGCTATAATAAGAACAAAGGACCATGAACAGGAAAACCATTCTCAATCCATTTTCTTTCCCATTTCTCTGGTTATGACAACTGCACAGCACAAATGCACAGCACCTGAGGCAGCTTGTTATCTGGGGGATTAATGAAACTGAAAAGACATTGTTTCTGGTGGGAGGGGACTGAAGTGGGTATGGGATGCTGTGTGTCAGCACCATTGTAGCACAGCCCTGCCACGCAGCTTTGTGACTCACTCCTTGGCATGGGTTAAGTCCCTGGCTCATCACTGACACTCTCATGCTGAAACTATGACAACAATACACTATTCCCAGCATCACTTATTTAATGATAAGCAGCCTGGCTCACTGGGCAACTAACAGCTCTGGAAACACTCTCTATATTAAGAGGATTAATATATTAGTAAAGGTTTAATTTCCATTAGCTGGCAATGCAGCTATTTTTAAAAGATCTTAAATCATAATTTTAGCTGGAAAGACAGATTTTAAGTCTTTTCCCATTTCCAGTTTCTAACACGGGAGTTGGCTTAACCTGCTATGGAAAAACCAATTTCTAAAGGCCCCTCAATCTCTTAGAAGCAGCATTAAAGTGTGAAAACTGTCAATTTTCATGGAAGTCACAATACCAGAGCAACACAAAAAGCTGCAGTGTACAGAATGCCATCGTTGCCAGAAAATCAAGTGTTTGCTGATGCTAACAGAGAAGCTAAAAGCCAGGCACAGGGGAATACTTGTTTAGACACTGAATTGCGATTCAGAAGAAGTGAGGTACTTCTCTAACTCTGAAACAGGCCTCTGGCTGCTTTTGGAGCTGATCATGTAAAAGTGTTTACACTTTTGCCTATATAAATAATATGGAGTCTCCTATGTGTATTTCTTTAACCAAAATAGGAAGTCTTCATAAATGCTTGTAAGATAATTCAAGTATGTGACAACAGAAATCTACATGATGGCAGATCTTTAAGAATAAATACACATATTCAAAAGAACTCTCATTCCTTTGAAGGCAAAAAAAATAATTCCATTCATTCTGGCCATAATCACACATTGTGATCTGAATTAATCAGCAAAAAGAAATATACTGCTTCTCCAGCCAGACTAACTACACACAAAGCAGCCACATATTTGCTGAACTGACCTCAATACAAATATTTAGGAAGTTGTTTTTCTGTTATGTTCAGCATCATCTAAAAGTGTACCCATGAGTGCTCAAAACTGTAATTAACGCCCCTCCCCACCCCTTCTCTAGTGCAGCATCCTCAAACTGGTGCAGCCAGCCCAGATGAGGTCGTAAGTAAAATCTACCCTATCAATATGTAGTGCTATCTCTGGTGGAGCAGTGAAGTGATCCCACGAAGACTTGCAATTTGACCAAGATGTAAATTTACAGGAGTAAAAACTGCAGAAAAATGAAACTGCAATTACAAGAGAAAGAACATGACGAACAACTGAGGCAAGTGACAGTCAGAAAGAGAAGGTTCAATTTCATCTAACAGTAGCAGGAATGGCATAAAAGAGCAAGATAAAAAAGGTATAAATGATAACCATGGGAAAGAAAATAATGGGAAACAACAGGGAGAAGGGGAAAGTTGAAACAAATCCTGAATAGTCTAGACAGTCCAGAAATGAAGATTTTACAAAGCCTTCTATTTCATCCTCTACTCTGGTACAAGACTAGCAGATTTCTAAAGGAAAAGGGAAAAAGAAGGGGAAAAGTAAGAGATGAGAAATGGGAAGCTGGAATTCAGAAAAACAGCTGTCAGGACTGGATTACATTGCATTTATCTCACCATTTAGCTTACTCTTACAGTTAGTATCCTTATCTTCAGCAATCCTGAGATATTAAAAATGACTGAAAATACAAATCTTGCAGTATATTAGCTCTACAGTTATATTCACATGGAGGTGCAAAACATAGTAACAATTGCCTTGTTTCATTCTACAAAACACTAATTACAATTCTTTTGTCACTGTTACCAGATTTCTATTTAATGTGATGTATCGCTGCGGACATGGAAAGAAATACTTTGGGCCCAGACTGAGAGGAAGACAGGGCTACTGTCGACTGTGGTGCCAGAAAAATGCATCACAGAGAAGCCCCTTGTCTCAGGTGGACACATAAGAAGTGTTGACTGAATTCTGCAGGAGCCGTGCAGATACAAATAGAGACACAACATGAAGGACAATGCCAAAAGGTCAAAGTGACAGTCCTGCAGCTTGTCAAGGTAGCAATATTCAAAGCTGGTACCATGCAGGGAGAGAACAAGTGGCAATGGCTTTAAGCTAAAAGAAGGTAGGTTTGGGTTAGATATTAGGAAGAAATTATTTACTGTGAGAGTGAAAAGGCACTGAAACCGGTTCTCCAGAAAAGCTGGGGATGCCCCATCCCTGCAAGTGTGCAAGACCAGGTTGGACAAAACTTTGAGCAACCTGGTCTAATGTAAAGTGTTCCTGCCCATGACAGGGGAGTTGGAACAAGAGGATCTTTCAACCCAAACCTCTGTGATTCTACCACATTGCTACTCTACATTTCTAATTGCAGTCATCGCCCACCCACTAAATCTCATATAAATACAAAACAGAGGAATCATATATGAATTGCTCAGTGTTCCAAGTTTTATTTAAATATTAATTACATTTGTTTCTGTATTCCCTAAATCTTGCAACACCTGTAAGTGAGATAGAGTACAATGTAACCAGTTCTGCAGAGACATTCACATAGATGCTCTGTGCAACAACACTGCCCTCCAGACTTACCTAGACAAGAAAATAAAACCCTAAACACAAGAATAATTGTTGTTGTTTGGCTGGTTGGTTTTTTTTGTTTTGTTTTTTTTTATCTCGATGTGCAGTTTCACAAAGTAACCTGCTTAACTACATGGAGTAAGCATAAAATAATAAGAAAAGATTTCAATAAGTTGAGATGAGCAATTTCCTCTGTACCTGGGGGTTGGCTTTGCCAGGTTCTGCATGTAAACATTACTGATGTTTCACACCCCTTATCTGACTTCCAGAGTCACTTCAATCCAGCAGGTAAATCACTCCAAAGAAGGTGTGCTAACGTGTGCCTGTATTTGTTAGTACTACAGGGCCCTGTGAGATAGGGAAGGAAGCTGAAGAACAGAGAATAAAGGCCCTACTTAAAGACAGCACTCATACATCCCCTTTAAGATAGAGACAATCGCCACATTTGCCAGACTCCAGAAGCAGCTTTTCTGTGCTCAGACAATAAAGGCATGGAGATGGACCCACAAACTGCTGGCTTCTGTGGGAGATGGAAATGCCTTCAATGAAAGGGAAGATGCTCTGCTCCTAACAGATCTGAGCAGAATCCTCTGATTCTGTAAATTCTAGTTTTAGGCTTTAGCCAGTTGTGCCATTTATGACCAATGCACATCTGCTATGCCATATTATAGTCAAAAAAGTAACCAAGACACCCAGAGAAGCTTATCTCTGCTCTTCCTAATGAAATAAGGGCAGATGCAGACACTGAGGTAGTAGATTTTAAACCAGTATATTTCTGTCTGTTAGCACCTGTTGCATGATCACAGACTAAATCTTAATTTCTGCTGATACTACTGATTGTTTTAAATGCACCTTCAGAAGGTAAAAAGAAAGTTAAGTAATTAAAGCGTTATAGACTTGGTAATGCTTTACAAAACTCATTCCTAGAAATTAGTAATAATAAAATTCTTGGTGCCGAAGTTTACAATTATTTTTGAAACTGAGAAATGGGGAAAACCCTGCAGCACCAGTACAAACTGCAGTTTTCCTTTGCCATTGAAAACAAAAAACCCACAACAGTATCCTCCTTTTAAATGTGTGATTCTCAAGCAGCTGTGCCACGAAATACACAGTCAATTTATTTGTGTACACACACAGCAGAGCTGCTCAACCCTACACCAAATGACACGTTAAATTTGTTCACTGTTTAACAAAGGAAACTCATAATGTTGCTGTTAATGATTTACACAGAGACAAAACAGCTCTGCCGAAATTTTGTTAAAAATTTGAAAGTTGCAGTAATTTTAGCCTCCCTTTCATAACTGCAGGCTAGCCCAATCAATAAGCTGGAAACATGTATAACATATCTTCTGCCATTGAAAGAAAGGTATTTCTGTCACAATGGCCTTAACAGCCAGAGGTCCCTGGGCACGCTCCACAGATGCAGCTCACGTCCGGATTAACATGGGAACCAAAAAGGACAGACAAAGCTGTCCTCTTGCCACACTTGCCTGACCCTAGCAGATTTTGTCACTGAGTGAGTAAAATCTGATTAGGGCCCAAATATCCACTGACATCCAGCATGGATGTTAGCAACTCAGGGAATTATGAATCATTCAGTGAAGCCCGCTGCTAACAGCACAGACACGTCCAGGCTGGGAACCTCTGACTTGAAAGAAAAGGCAACAAGAAGCATTTCAAGGCTGAAATTCAGAGTTCAGATAAAACAGACAGGCAGTCCCCCCTCAGTGAACATGACAGTGCTGCCCATCAGCTTCCACAGGAGCAGATTAGCACCCACACACTTTGTTACACAATATAACAAGTGCATCTTGAGCCATGTCAGGAACAATCTGAAGTTAATGCAGTTACTGTAATTTCTGCTCCTGTACATGATGTCCAATCTGGCTGTAGACAAGTTTACACAGATGAAACCAATTAAAAAGGATTCAGGCGTTTTGTTCAGAAATGCCCCCAATACTCCAGTGCTCGTCTCTGAGAGGCACTAATGATATGTGTTCCTGTTGCAAATTCAAACCCTTTAATGAATCTTTGGATTCCTAACAGTCAAGACAAATTCTTAATCATCACTGCATCTGAGTTACTCTTCAAAGCACACATGTAAATTGGCACTATAGATCTCCTCTTCATCAGGATTTTAGAAAGCAGCTGTACTGTTACATTAACTAAATACAGAGAGGGCGAAGCACCTTCTATCTACTGCTTTTCCTGGAAGGCTAGTCTAAAAGGTCATGATCAAACAGGCTCATTTTCAACTGGAATTAAGCATTTTATTTAAAAAAAAGAGCAGTAAGCTATGTCAGGCTCTGCAAGTCAAAGAAACATGTTTCATTATAATATATATATATATATAAACACTGTTTCATTACCACAGCCCTTGCAGTGGCATCTTCACCCATCGCTCCCTGTACTACTTTCTGTGTTAGGCTCTACAAGGTTCCCTGCTAAACACAAACTAAGGAAATGAAACTACTGTAGCCCACTAGCACGTACTTTAAAGCCGTTTCCTACTTCGTTGAAAATAAATTTATGACATAAACATTAGAACTAAAAATAAGAACGCAGCTGAAGCAATCACAGTCTCTTTCAGTCCGTACAGGCAGTGTGAAATAGAGCAGTAAATTGCTGCAAGCAGACAGAACAGTTCTTAAAACTTGCCCGGCTTCTACTCTGACAAAAGAGATCACTTAGGACCTCAGTGTGCTGCTGTTCTCGTCATTTAATTAACGGACTAATAAATTCACTGCTGGCACATTCTTTATTTGTCTGTTCTCTCGAAAAAACCCAGAACCACCCGTAGTTTACACTAGGGCTGACTGCTATTTAGCAATAGTGCTGCAAGAGTGGTGCCTGTCACCAAAGGTAAGAGGAACTGGGAGCAGTGTCCGCAGGTGCCGTGTCCGGCCGGCACTGCGGTGACCCACCAACCTCGGACAAGTTTCGGAGTTTTTAATTCGCGGTTGGCCTCACTTTTCCTTCCTCTGCCGCGGCCGTGCTGTGGGGCCGAGGGACCCACAGCTGGGACGGCTGATAAAACCTTTCGAAAGCTTTTGGCAGCTGTGTCCTGGCGCTCGGGCACACGGGCGAGAACCTCTGTGACCGCGGGGGCTCCCTCGGACCCCTCCACCGGAGGGGTCCGCCCCGAGACCCGCCGCGGCCCCGGCTCCTTCCCCGCCGGTGTCCCGGATTCCAGTCCCGGCGGCCCGAGTCGGGAGCTGCAAGCGACGGCGGCTGCCCCCGTCCCGAATCACCCTGTGCAGGAATAACCTCCGAACCGAACCCGCTCTCCGCTCTCGCAGCCAGAGGGGCAGTGCCGGCAGCCGGGCCGGGGCGTCCCTCCCGCAGGGCAAAGGCGAGGCAGGCACTTTCTCCCGCTCCTGACCTTCCTGCACCCCAGCTCCCCTCTCGCTGCCCCCTCCTCCCCGCCGTGTCCCCTCTCCCCCCGGGCTGTGCTCAGAGCGAGTCGGGCGCCGACACCTGCACGCCGGCTCCGTCTCGCCAAGAGGGACGGGAGAGAGGCAGGAGGGACGGAAGGGAAACGGGAGGGAAGGCACCGCAGCCCGCCGGCCAACACGGCCGCTGCCGCCGTCCGGAGCCGCTCCCGCCCGTGGAGGCGAGCGGCGCCGGCCGGGCCCGCGTCCCGGAGCGGGGCTTACCCGGTGGGAGGCTTGCTGGCCCCGGGGCGCACGAGGGTCTCCATGGCCGGGCTCCCCTCGCCGCTTCTGAACGGACGGGCCGGTCCGAAACGCGATTCCGCAGCGGGGCAACAGCGAAGGTCGGAGGCGGAGGTACCGAGAGGGAGGGAAGAGAGGAGAGCGGAGGAGTGAGAGCCGCCCTCGCCCCCACCTCCCCCGCTCCCCGCCCCGCCGCCGGGCGGCACTGCCCGGGCCGCCGCCGCCCACGGCTGCCCAGCCCGGCCGCGGGCGGGGATGCCCTGCCGGGGCGGCCCCCGCCCGCCTTACCGGGCCGGCAGGGCAGCCGCGCCGCGCTGCACCGCGGGCGCTGACAGCTCGGCTGCCCGGGCACGGCGGGGCTCGGGGCACGGCGCGGCGGGGCTCGGCTGGCCGCTGCCTGGGCAGCCCCGGCGTGCGGGGGCGCTGCGAGCCGGTTTCCATGTGACTGGCCGGCACAAACGCAAACACGGCGCTGCCCCCGCGGGCACTGCCCGGGTGGCCGCCCACGCCGCCCCCGCCGCGGCGTGGGAGAGGACGGGATGGGGTGATCGGCGGGGGAGAGGAGCGACCAACGCCCCCGCCAGCACCAGCTCCGAGAACCCTCCTCCTCCTCCCCTTTTGCCACGAACTTGGCACAAACCCGGTGCTTGCAGGCGGCTGTGCCCGAGGCTGCGCCCCGCGGGGAGCGAAGGCTTTTCCTTAGCTTCACACCCTGCTCAGACCCTTGCGCTGCCACCTCCGGCATGTTTCTCGTCACTTCTGTTCTCAAGATGTCTTTTTTCTTCTTTCGGAGAAGGCGCAAACAACTACTTTAAAAGTACCAGCAGCTTTGGTCAAGGAGAGGGGCTGAATGGCCGTGACGGAGTAGGCACGGCAAGAGAGGCTTCTCCCGAGGTTCCCTTCCAGCGGTGCGATCCCAGCACGGGGCAGGCAGCCCCACGCCCCGGGCGGTGCGGGCTGTCCGCCGGCGCAGCCTTCGTGGCAACGCGGGCATCGCGTTAAAATCTGTGTGTGCCATTTCAATAATATCCCACTTTTGCCGTTTTCCCAGAACATCAACTGTTTCACTTGTGTGTGAAAGGCGAAACAGGCTGGGGGCGGCGGAGCCTGCCTGGTATTACTGCGGTAAATGCTCGCTCTCCGTCGTGCACGGTGTTGGACAGCCTGGCCTCTCTCAGGCGTTTCGGGAGTTTCTCACCTCGTCTCCAACCCTCTCCATTTGCGCCACATTGCCTTCCTGACCATGGTGGGAGGATGGCAGAGATGGGAGACGCATCAGGCCACCAGTGAACAGAGGGACGAGGAGACAGGAGCAAGCAGGCTGAGTGAAGTGGCGGTGAGGAACTGAGATGGGAACTGCAGATGCTGCTTGACTTGCCTTTTCACCTGGCTGCCTTGGTGTAAGTCCCACAGGTTGTCCTTAATGGTCACCCTTCCCCCAAACACTTCCATCGCTTTAGGCTTGAGTTCGCGTCTCTGCATATTCTGCCCATTGGAAAGTGTCTTGCCCAGCTCAATAACCAGAGTAAATGCAAGCAGCTTCTTTGGGTCCAAGAGTGAGAGTTTCTTCCTCAGCAAGCAAGCCTTGGCAATCTGGGTCAGAAGCTGCATGCAGCTGATGGCATTGCTGTCTGGAGAAACCCGTTTCAGGCTGACTGTGAATGCTTTGAAACATTCACACATTGGATTAATTCACCACTAACAGAAAGGAAAAGGACATGTTCATCTTTTCTGTACTACTTGAGTGGAATATTACTGTAAATGCCCATGTTTGTCTACCAAGGCTTTTGCATTATGATCAAAATACCTGCTTCTGTGTATTTACCCTCGTGTATAACAGACAGGGAATTTCTACTATATTGTAGTATAATCATCCATAACTTTGTCTTCTCTTGCTTTGGCAACCTAAGGTCTCCCCTTAATACCCATCTCCTCAGCACAGAGTTAAGAATTCTGACTTCCGTTCCCTCCTCACATGTACAGATGGGCTAAGGGCAAGGGAGGCAGCTGGCAGTTCTAGCTGTAGGTAGAGAAACAAAAATGTGGATTTGAAGAAACAAATAATTGATCCCTAATTTCCCTGTTACCATGGGTAGAAGTTGACTGAGTTGCCACAGTTCAGTAATTACCCTGGTCATCTGAGCCACATGCCATGGTAATGAGCCATGTGCATGATCTTAATTTGTGCCCTTATGAAAATAAATAGGCTAGGTTATGTACTTTATTTTGCAAGTGGATAGGTTCAGCGACTGCTTGCTGTCAGTTAACATACCTCCAGGAATGAATAATGGTCTATTAAATTATGGGAACTTAATTTTATATCCCTGTTCATCTGGTATTCAGTAATTTTTCATCTCCCCTTTTTATTCTGAAATCTTAATGAACTCCCCTATCCTAGAATTGATGCTAAAGCTACACAGGCACCACACCTCTGCAGGTCCCTCACACCTTTTCCTGTCTGTGCAAAACACTGTGCCATTTATTTCAAGAACCTGAAAGGACTTCTTTTGCCTCAGCTGTGACTTGTACTCTGCCATGATATACCTGAGCAGAGGTGTAAAGCACAAAATAACAAAATAGTGTTTGCTTATTATGCTCATTTCTTTTTATATAGCACAGCAAAAGAGTGAAAGCCTATTAATTACTGAACTCATGGTCTTGCGTTTCTGGTGTGCCGGCAGGATCGACTACCCTTGCCCCCTTTTCTTCAGTCCCATTTAGCTGATGGAGAATATGGGTGAAATGTGCGGAGTACATTCTGTGATATGACATGGGAATCTGCCTTTGTCCAGGCTCTTTGGAACTGGGCCTGGCTCTTAAAAGGAGGGCAAAGTGGGTATTTCTAGTGTGCATTGTAATCCCCACAATTGTGGTACTATGCTTGTTTTTTAGGCAAAGGGCATTAGTTTGGAGAGGGGCTGCATGAGTATTTGCCAATCTCATAAAATGTCTGTGAGACTGGCATGTTCAGCGCCACCCCTAGACTGCTTTTAACCCTTCATATCTGTATAGCTTCATCTCTGTTTAGGCGGGCCTCCTCAATATATTTCCTAAGAAAGTTTAGACATTTAGATAACAAAATCCTTGAAAAATAGTTTAGGCCTTTAAAAATAAAAAATAAGTTATTCACCAGAGCAATTTCCCATTTATGCTTTTGTACAGTCTTTACAACATTATCCCTATATTTCTTCACCTTCACTGCTAGTAGTATTACTGAATTAAACCTTTAACGCTACATTTTTCTTCTGCTAAAACTGGCCTGCAATATTTCAGGAATTTGAGTTTATAGTATAAACGTAACTGAACACGTAAGGAATCTAGTAAGACGAGTCTAATACCAAGGAATTTGTTTATACGGTAGCAAAAAGAGGTTAAAATTAGCTCAGCATTAACTAACACGCACCAGTTAACCAAGCTTTTTCTCTAGTCTAGCACATAATCTCTTCCTATGATTCAGCTGTTTGAGGACCATCCTAAAATCAGAAACCAGGTTTGAGCTTAAAAACCAAAGCAAAAATAGCAAACTCTAATTTATAGCAAGAAAAGTTTGTGAATAGAAGTTAGTCAGTGTGGTTAGGTTTACCTAATAGCAAACACACATTTTTAACCACATAAATCCTTTTCCCATTCTAAGTAATCTAGAAGTTGCAATTTAAGCATTAGTCCCTGTAAGAGAATTGACTTACTGTACAATTGTAAAATTCCTGCCTGTGTAATTATAGCAATTGGATCTGTGTAGCCTCAAGCTCACAAAATTCTTTTACTGTGCTATCCACAGGAAAAAACAGAAAAAAAAAAAAAAAAAGAGAAATGAAATGTGATTTGCAGGGCTTGCTAGCCCATTTAAGTCCTAGAGCACCCTTCTTCAGAAATTTGTTTTGGGATTTGGCCTTACAGGTCCTATTGTTTTTGTTAGGAACCTGAAATAACTGTGAGCAAATTATATCAATTTTAGAGGAATGCACCAAAATAATGAAATTAGTGATTCTGAGGAAATATCATGTCATTGCTGGTCCATACCAGCCTAACACAACATTATCAAATACCACTGAAGAGGCTGAATTGGCTTCAGAAAGACATCTTGACCCAGTGATTGGGGCAGTCAAGGGTGAATGAGGATAGTGTGCTTGGATGTGCCCATAGTCACATAGCAAATCACTGACAAGTTTCTGCTTCAACTTTTGTTTTTCTTACTTGCATGCTGCTAAGAAGCCTCCTTTGTGACTCAGTGCCAAACTGCTCTAATACAGCATCTACAGGAAAGCAAAGACAGTTCCTGCCCCAAACAACCTGGGAGTTTTGGAACGACAATTTTAGTTTTCTCCATGGTTTTAGAAGAGACCTATATGTAAAAAGTCTGTCAACTGAAGATCACAAAGAAAGAACCAAATAAGATATTACTTGTATGAGAACATGACAAGCCATCTGAAAGAGCATGGTTACAGATAGATGTTTGTGTAGCTTTTGCTGAGATAGTTCATACTGTTTCTGAATTATCAGGTAATTGCTTCCTGTGTATGTAGAAATACTGAAGCTTGTCCTTTGTCATGTTATCTCTCAGCCTGTTCTGTTTTGAAAGATGGATCCCTTCTGTGATTTTTTTCTGTTATCTCTCAAATCTTACTGAATTCAGTGAAGAATTTAGTGGGTATTTGGGCTTAAGACACTTAGAAAAAAGAATTATAAGTGTGGTGAAGAAAGCTAGAGACTCTTGCCCACCCTTTGCATGAAAAGGCTGTTGAGAAAACCCCTACTTGAACGTTCACTCCTGCCTTCAAACCTTGCAAGTGGTGAGGTGGAGAGAGGGACGCAGCAGCCCTGCAGACGAGTGGGCGTGTGATGCATCACTCAGGAGCCGCAGGGCAGATCGAGCACTGTCACGCCACGTAAAAATACTCTGGAAAGGAGGGTGCTTTTGCTTTAGAGAGTATTTCAGAGCACGTGTACAGGGAGTGGAATGTGGCATACATTAAGAGAGATGGTGAAATGCTTTAAACCCACGATGTGAATAGAACAAGAGGAATTTCTGTGAACAGTGAAGCCATCAGGAAATTAAAACCGGGTTATTTTAAATGTGTCTAAAAGTGGACACAGCAGACAACTGCATAGCCCAGACTGAAGCTGATACATCTCTATAATATGCTCACACAGTCTTGAGTAAGAACCGTAGAACTTTGGGGATTTTGTTTTAAAGGTCAGGTATTAATTACATGCTTATTCTTCCTATTTTTTTTCCCTAACATTTTGTTCTACATGTTTTAGACAAGTAGCCTTCTTTTTCCTCTCTTTTTTATTATTCCTCTTATGTGAACTTTTTCAGGATTTGAAACCCAAGGCCTAGTCAGAAACTGAACTGACGTGAATGAAAGAATATTTACCTAGGTAGACCCAGCAAGCCAAAGATCACATTCTTGGGCTCAGCAGTTGTGGGAGACTTCCTAGGCAAGATGCTCTTGTAAGATGATTCCAAAAATTAAAGAGTTGTGTGACTCAAACTCATCTGAACAGTGAGAACATACTTCTCAGAACAGTGCCAGAGAAGACAATAGTACTATCCAGGAAAAATATAAAATCAGTTTTTAAGGCCATACCATATTATATGATTGAAAAAAGCCATTTGAAAGTCTTCACTGCCTTACAAAACAAATTTGAATCAAAACACTAGGTAATTTATGTAAGCTTATCTTCATTGTACTGAGCTGGTTAATCCCGCTTGGTGTGCTGGTCGGAGTGACCCAGCCACAGCCATTTCTCTCTGTGTGGTTTTTGCTGATTATTTGCCATGTCAAAGAGAGTCTGAGGCTGTGAAAGCAACATTTCAGAGATGCAACTCACCACCTCACAGATGCTGGTGCCTCTAAAATTCCCTTCATCCTTGCCTCTTTCTGGAGTAAGAATGAAAATAAGTTGTACAATGCTTAGAATTGCCCCCTTTCAGAATTTTTGTAGAAGAGAAATAGATATCTTATGCCACTCAGCCCAGCAGAATGATTAGAAACTTAATGAGACTTCAATGTAAATAAGTTTCTATGGATCTGAAAACAGTTTATTTAGAAGTGTCATGAAATCTTAGCACAGCACTTGACTTTGGTATGATGTTTTTCCACTTAGTGGGGTACAGACAGGCCAGGCTTTTGTAAAGTTGGGCAGGATTGACAAGAAGATGATGGGATGCTCCATGCATGGTCTAGGGACACCATAAAACAGAAAGCTCCTCCCTGTAAGCTATGGATGTGGCAGGATCCCAGTGTTCCTTGTGCAGCACACTGTGTACACATCACACACCTCCACCACTGCAACCAGCCTGCGCCTCTCCCATACATTGCACCTGGCTCTCCAGCTGCAACGTTGGAGCTGGAGGCAGTGACAGTGAGAAGCGCCTGCTGCCTTTGAAACACTGACTGTCATGTGGGGCTTCAGCTACTAACTCCTCGAGTCGTTCTTGAAGTTAGTCCCAAATGCCCTTAGAAAACAGTTCTGAAGTGAGCTGTGTCTGTACTGAATATTCAATACAAGGGTTTCTATTTCAAGGAAGCTATTTATATTTTGATATATACAATATAGTCATGTTATAATCAGAAGAATTATATCTACTGACAGTCCTCTCTGTAAATATTTGACACTGTATGAGATAAGCTTTATTAACATTGTCCCCAACTATCTTTTAGCTCACAGGCTGGGTTAAACTTCTACCACTTTTAAATAGTGGTTTGGGTTTTTCTTTTTCCTTTCCTTTTTTTTCTTTTTTTTTTCTTTTTTTTTTTTTTTTTTGGTACATCATTTCAGTGAAATTTAGGAAGTTTCAATGGTTAAGAAGTAGTGGTTTCATTTTCAAGTTTCAGGATGGATAAGATACAACATAGATTTTGTAGAATTTCATAGTTATTTATATAATTCTCATTTCACACTTGCATCATCTAATGCACCTCTCAGTTAATCCTTATTGATAGCAACATAAACGAAAATAGGATTTGGTTCTGTGTTTAAATCAAAATTAACTCACAACAGATAAAGACAAATACATATATACTTATGTGAAAAAAAGAAAAGTAGCAGGCCTGGTGCTGCTTCTGTTAAGTTGCCTAATTTGTGATTGCCTTAGTTCAATAACTCAAAGCACACAAAGATTTATATGCATGTAAAAGGTCACTAGTATTATATTTAACTTATATACTTTAATTGTTTAGGGGAAAAAAAAGACCCTTTGACGTATCATATCATAGCATAGCATAGCACAGTATATATGATATATGACATGATATCATATATCATATCATATCATATCATGTAATCTCTAGAATTCTCCATTAACTGAACAGGACTTGAATAGCAGCATTCTATTAAATTACTACATGCACTCCCAAAGGCCTGCCTTTTACTCATTCCCAACCCAAATGCATACCTCATGAACCTGTTGAAATCACTAAATTATATTAATATGAGACTCATAACCCTGAAGGATAGAACTTTAATGGATGCAATTGTCACGAAAGCATCTGAAGAAGGTAGATGAAATCTGACATACTTAAAGCCTTACGTATAATTCAGACCTAAGTCACAAGCACAAGGAGGCAAATAAGAAAATAACTTGCCTCCATACCTTGATGAATTCTCTGAGGATATTTGTATTGACATCATGTACAAGAAAATTTTTCTAGCCACCATCATGTCACAATAGGATCAGTGGTGTGAAGGGTGGCTTTCCCATCACCTGACCCTTTGAGGCCAGCAAAGGCTTCTTAACTTGCCCTTTGTACTTTCATAAACTTTAAATCTTGATATCAATAAGTTACAAAACAGTAATCCTTTTCTTTTCGCTAACATACCTTGAGACGAATCCTGCTGCTTATTTCTTTTTCCAGAAGATAGGGGTTAGCTGGGTATGGCAAAAGAAGAGGAAGGAGGTCTTCCAAAGATGTCTAGTGGTACAAGTCCAGGAGATATTGATGAAGTACACAAGATGTTTCACCACGGTGTCATTGAGCAGACATGGTCATACAGGGACAAGACAGGGTAGCACTTCTCCCTTTAGAAAGGTTTGCAGTCACCTTCCTCACCCTGTTCCTGTAAGCAACACATAATTAGAAACCAGAAAAACTCTCCTTGAATTATCAAGTATTGGAGAAACTGTCCAGCAAAGAGGGGTGGAGAAAATACAGATTATCTGGACACCATCACTGTGCTGATCCAAAGCCGACTGATATTGAGAGATTTTTTTACTTATTCCAACTGTTTTTTCGACATCTTTCGCATCACTTGCAAACATGGGTAGTAATGACTGGCTGTTCTATGTAAGCTTTATTCTTTCATTTGCTCCCCTCTTTCTTTTGAATGTGAAGTTATTCAAATCTTAATCCTACCTCTACATGAATCTTCACAGGATTCTGCTGTTTACTGGCCCCTAAAAGACAACATGAAAGTAAAAAGTCTACCACATCTTTTAAACACCTTGACATGATGTGGTTGATGAACCTTTGGAACTTTTTTATTTCTCTGTCTTCTCCTGGTGTGCCAGCTCTCCTCACCCTGCAATCTCAGTCAGGAGGAGTGGTATAAATTATTACATAATTAAAATGAAACAACACTCCCCTTCTTCAAGTGAGCCATCTGCAGGTATCCAGAAAATGTACAGCATGAAAATTACCTCGGTTCAGGGTATTATGAATACAAAAGTAGCTCCTTAGAGGACCCTTGGAAAAATAAATATGGAGCACATCTAACTTATAAATAAGGAGAACTACTTTTCTGCTGCTCCCTTTTGTGGACTAGCGTAATCAGATTACAAAGCTTCCTGTGAATTTGCTCCGCAGGGTGGAATGCTGCTCTGTCACTTCAAGGACAGCCCAGAAAGCAAACGGTGAGGCAAAGGGCTGTGCTTCATTCCTCCTCTGCCCCCATGGCAAGAGCTCTCCTGGCAGCATCTGGTGTCTGGCTCAGCACTTGCTGCTCAGCCTGTTGGCACAGTTTACCTTTCCAGGAGAGTGGGCGGTGAGCCAGAGCCACACCTTTTCTTCACCTTCTTCTCTCTCAACAGAGATTGATGACAAGAGAGGAAAATAATAGTCCCACAGAGACCCATCTTTTCTCACAATGCAAGTATGTACCACAGAAAGGTCTTAGTGGCCATGGAGGGTCTAGGGTAAAGATACAAACTCTTCAGTAAATAGTCACATGTCCATAGAGATTTAAAGGAATAAGTTGGTTTTAAACTTATTCATAATCTCATGCAATATTAAAGGAACCTACAGATTTACATGCAGTTTTTGCTTTTACTATAATATGACAAATGAAGGTGTAAATCCTCCTAAAATGTATTAGACTAACATCTGCAATAACTATGGAGGTGCTTTCACAGCACTGGCCTGTATTTTAAGTCTGTCACAAAAGCCACATTAAATTTAGTTATTTGTACTGAACCAAACCACACATGGAAATCTTCACAAACTTTCACTCAAAATATGTTTTGAAACCTGTCTGCAACTTACAAGGGAAAATTAAAAGTGAGAGACTGACATTTTAATTGTTCATGTGCACTTTGCATTTGATGTGCCATACTACCCCAGTGTTCACAGAGTCATAGAATATCCAGAGTTGAAAGGAACACAAAAGGATCATCAAGTCAAACCGCACTGGACAATTCCAAGAATCACATCATGTGTTTGAGAGCATTGTCCAAACACTTCCTGAACTTGAAGGAAGTGTCTGCTCAAGTCAGACCCTGTGGGTGCACATAAGAGTATTCAGCTGTGGGTCTTGCAGCAACCTCTGGCCTTAAATCATCAATTTGAAGGTCTTCAGGGTGCTTGGTGTGAGCAGCTCCCTGCTTGTTCTCATCCTTGGCCATGCAGAAGATAACCTTGGGTCCTGCCCCAGTGCGGGAACATGGTGGGGTCCCACCTGCAAACATTTGTGTGTGCCACAGACAGAAGGTTTCCATGCCATCTGCCACCACAGCCTCGGCTCGTGGCTACCGAAGCCACCTCTGTTGGGTTGCCCAATCCCAACTGAACTGCTGCCAAACTCACAATGTATCTTAAACAACAGGCTCCAGTGTATGGTCACCTCAGCGCAGATATAACATTCCCCTTCTCTGAGATTTTAATGTTATAGCATAGGACAATATTTGTGCAACTTGAAGTGTGGCGTTTTTAACCCTTTGGAAAAGGGTGATGTGTGCAAGACTGACACTGCAAATCTACAGTACTTTGCTAGCCCATCTTCAATTTTAAGGTGATTCCCTATAAAATTATAAAATACATTTCATTTATACATTACAATTGTAATTCCAAGTTGCTGTCTAATACAGATCTAGAAAACTACATTTGCTACCTTAGTGCTTTATGTGTACCTCATTCCTTCCTGGTAAATGAACACTAAGCATGGCTAAACCTGGAATTTTCAGATGGATGTAACATAAACTGTAATATATATATATTTATCCACACAAATACAATTTTATGATTCTAGAGTTTTGTTTTCTTTGGGGTGGATGGTGTTTGCTTTCTGGCTGCTAATTAACTTGTTTTTTTTTTTTTTTTTTTTTTTTTGGCATGCTGACTTACTTGGAAGCTCCAGATGTCCGTGGTTTCTCATGAGACCACACTTGAAGAACAGCATTCAACTCTGGGGCCCTCACCACATGACAGCCAAATTAATTTGGAGTGGGTCCAGAGGAAGGCCACAAAAATGGTCAGAGGGCTGCAACACCTCCCTTATGAAGAAAGTCTGAGAGAATTTGGGGTGTTCAACTTGGAAAAGTGAAAGCTCCTGGAAGATCTTACTGCAGCCCTTTGATACTTAAAGGGGACTTATAAGAAAGATGTGGACAGACTTTTTACCAGGGCTGTATAGTGATAACACAAGGAGATAACAGTTTTAACTATAAGGGAGTAGATTTAGATCGGACATAAGGAAGAAGTTCTCTACAATTAGGGTGGTGAGAGGCTGGAACATATTGCCCAGAGAAGTTGTGGTGACTCCATCATTGGGAATGTTCAGGGTTAGATTGGATGGGGCTTTGTGAAAGATATCCCTGCCAATGTCAGATGGGTTGGACTATAGATGGTGTTTAAAGGCCCCTTCCAACCCAAACCGTTCTTTGATTCTTGAGTGCCAAAGTGAGGATTTGAGTATCTGTGGTAGTGGACTCAGGTGAGAATATGGGATTCATTGTTGGCTAACTAAAGATATTTGAGGTCAACTGTTCTTGGAACCCCAGGATTCAGAACCTTGTTCTGTGGAGTTTTTTCAAGGGAAACAGAATCTAGCAGCTGTGCCAACAAAATGCATAGGCACTAATTTCTGATTTAAATTTTATCATAGAAGCTCAAAATTAAATCAATGGTTCTGCAGTCATCTAACAGTATGATCAGAAAATAGGCTGTGGAAAACTCAGGGAAGGAAATTTTAATGAGCATGATTTCTTCAACAGTCGTGTGACAATCTGTGTCAAGAAAGTGACCAAAGAAAGTCTTAATAATATTTTAATTATTGGATTAAGGATTGGAAAAGACTGATGATTGAGAAAGGGAAGAGAGCAATTGGCAGGAAAACAAACCCAAAACAAAACAACAAGGTCTTATTGCAAAATTTTAAATGTTTGTCCAGTATCCCTCCACTGGAAGGCCTCTGTCACTGCTCCCTGGGGTCTTGGGGCTGTTAGTACCAGTATAAAGCTGTGGAAGGAGGGGTCAACTCTTTTCTTAAGGTGACAAAGCAAGTAGGGTGTTACTGCCTCCTGGAAAAGAGAACAGGCTGGCTTTATTTTAATCATTATATCTGCTTTTGTAATCCCTGCTATGCTCTAAGCAAAGCCAAATAGCTTTTTACTTTTTACTTCAAATGGAAATGAAACACGTGGGCATGAAAGGGGATGTGCTGGGGAGGCAGATGATGAAAGAGCCTGCTAACGCCATCTTAAAAGTGAAGCTGCAGCAGGAAGCTGAAAGGCTGCCCTGAGTAGATTTGTTATCAGAGCTTCCAGTTTTTATGAGAGTGAGGTACAAAAATAAGACAGAAGATTCTGAGTTCCTGAGCCCATGGCTGCTCTGATGAGCTGAAGTGGTCAGGTTGGCTGACCATCAGTGGGACAAGGATTTCAGCCACTTGTGAAGGTCTTGTACTTTTGTCTCTTGTAATCCCAGGCACTCTATGTTTAAAAAAAACCCACACAAACCAAAACAAATGAAAAACACCTGAACAGCAAAACAATCCTAAACTCAGTCTCTTTGAGTCCTGAGCCTGATGGCTGGCCCCAAAAGTCAAAGAACAACCTCCCCTCTAGAGACCTCTGAACCCCACCAGAGAAGATTCTTTTGCCATCCAGCAGGGTTAGGGGGAGGTAGACAGAAAGTCCCAATAGACATGCCCTAAATATTTCTTTTGTACATTGTGTTACTACACTTGAGAGGCATTGCAGAGAGATGAAGTTTACAAACTGGGGAAAAGTTTGCGACTACAACAATAATATTTATAGTTTTCTAATTTATTTGAAACTTTGTGAAATATATCTGGGCAAATGTCTCTCTCAGCATAAGGCAACAGCTATTGTTGAGCTCAGAGTGCAAGATTAGTGGTTACGCTTAGCCAGATTGGGCAGGGATTCACAAGATTTTGTCCTACAGGCTGTATACACATAGGAGGCAGGAAAAACAATTTCTCTGCGTCCTTGAAGATCCATATCCAGCTCCCCATTCGGTTCAGTTCAGCCTGCTGGGTAGTTCTCAGCATTAAAGCACTGTAGAAGTCCTGCAGCTGCAGGAATCATGCAGGTGGCCGTGCCAGGTTGGGAGCAGTGAAACAGGAGCAAAGAGGCTCAGCAGAGCTGCCAGGGCCCGCAGCAATGGAGCAGCCAGAGGCACAACCACCAGGAAGCCAAGCAGCTACTAGAGCATTGCTTTACAGGGCAGTTTATCACCCATCATATCTTAGCTTTCACTTACTGTAGATGATGGGGAAAGGTCTACCCTGGAAACTACTTCCTTAGAGAAGAAAGACTATGAACTGTTATAGTTAAAGAATAACTGTAACAGTCAGTTACTATCACTGTTTATCTGCTTGGTCAGATTTTTGTACTCCCTTACAAAAAAAAGAAAAACTACAAACAACAAACCACAAAAAACAACAACAACAAAAAAACCCCAAAACACCAAGAAAAACAACCAAACACAAAATCTTTGTTAACTGCTTGATTCATGTCTGCTTCTTCGTTATGCTGCTGCTTTTGAAATACTAGAGTTCAGTATAATTTTTCCTGTTGTCCAGGTGTGGCCTCAAGACGCTGCTTTTGGAGAAACTCCCTTCAGTTTGAACCTAGACCTTGTTGCTGCCAGTCACATCCTGGCAGGAGGGTTACTTCTGAACAACAGCAGCAGTGTTTCAATTAAATGACTAAACTCTTCTTTTTTCAGAGGATCCCTACTACCACTGGTATGTAGGATGGAAGATATGTAGTCTGAGGATATACTAAGGCAGTGTAGTCTATCTCATTAGTTAGAAAAGAAAGCAAACAAGAAGATTCTAGGAAATAAAAAGGGCAATGTATTAAAATAATTAAATACCATCCCAGACTCCAACAGACTCCTTGTCTCTGAGCAATTATGGATAATGCTGGGTACATGGGATGAAACTTAATTTAGACTGCAGTTTAATAGTCACTTCAAGCTAATCTAAGTTGGCACAGATTATGAAAGGAGGAATCATGCCTGCCTGTCTGGACCCAACAAAGCTATTCTCTCTCTTTTTTCCTCTCTTCCCACCCCAGCTTCTCACACAGAGCAGCTTTATTTGTCTCTGCATGGCATGCAGCAGGACAGGCGGTTTGCCCAGAGGGACAAGCCCACTGCTCCCAGACACATTTTCAGCCTCCCCATGCCCCCTTCCAGGTTACAGCCATCGTGATTACAACAAGGTAAAAACCCAATGAGTGCTAGGGAAAGGCTTTGCTAACAGAGATAACTTTCCTGGTTTGGAGTGGAATGGGGTAGGAGGGTGGTGCAGTGATGTCTTCAAGCTGTGATGACAGTAGAGCAACATACCTTGATTACTGTGAAACAGGGGAGCAGTAAAGACACTTGGACTAGAAATGCCCTGGAGTAGGCTCTAATTTTGACATTTGCTAGCTTAACACTATTTTATATTATTGCTGTGTAACAGACTAGTTTCTAGAGGTCACAGCCCATCAGCCCTAATATCCTGGTGACTTGTCTAAATAAAAACAGGTAAACACAATGCTATCTATTCTAGCCATGGAGAAAAGATATATAAAGATATAGATAGATATATAGATATATAGATATATTGTCTGGCCCATTAAGGTATCAACACCCTTCTGTCCCTCTGTTTATCTTTGGATACTATAATGAGACACTGGCCTCAATTAATGCTTTGGAGTTGTTAATCCTACATAAGGGAGCCAAAGCTGAACTCAGCAAACGTAGGCAAAGTATGTGCCTTGTGTGCATACCCCTAACTCTACTTTTCCTGAAGTTTGTATGTATTTTCCTGAGTGAACCTCAATCCCACATGTGAATATCTATGCTTGTTTTAAAGTAATTACTCAAGACAAAATATGACTAAAATGCAGCAGCCTCATTTAGAATACCTAAACCCAAATTACAAGTATGTAATTGAGGTCACATGCTCATTTTGCAGGAAGCTGGCTTTCCCCTGCATTAGCTGAACAACTGTAAATCAGTCACTCAGGGGCAAACTTTTTTGCGATCTGCTCTTCACCACCAGAGGTATGCTAAGGGTTCTCATATAAACAAGCACTGTTTACAGATACCTTCTCAGCCGTGGCACTCGGTTGTTAAACATTAATTCTTAGGAATGCATATGTTGTGCAACATTTACACATGCTATTTGGATTTGCTAGCAATTTGAAAGAATGCTTTCTGTACTTTGGGAGCAAAAAATGTTTGGGAGAGTATCCTACATAAAATATAGGAATAAATACATTAAAGAGTAAGCAGTTTTCTTGGTTTTGTATATTTATTTATAATGGGATTCAACAAGGCCCAGTGTTGGGTTCCACGCTTTGGCCACAACCACCCCCTGCAACAGTACAGGCTGAGGACAGAGTGGCTGGAGAGCAGCCGGGCAGAAAGGAACCTGGGGGTTCTGACGGACAGGAAGCTGAACAGGAGCCAGCAGTGTGCCCAGGTGGCCAAGAAGGCCAATGGTATCCTGGCCTGTATCAAGAATAGTGTGGCCAGCAGGACCAGGGAAGGGATTCTTCCCCTGTACTCTGTGCTGGTGAGGCCACACGTCGAGTACTGTGTCAAGTTCTGGGCCCCTCAATTCAGGACAGATATTGAGATGCTGGAGTGTGTCCAAAGAAGGACAATGAGGCTGGTGAAGGGGCTGGAGTGCAAGTCCTGTGAGGAGTGGCTGAGAGAGCTGGGGTTTTTCAGCCTGGAGAAGAGGAGACTCAGGGGAGACATTATCACTCTCTACAACTACCTGAAAGGAGGTGGTAGCCAGGTGGGGGGTCAGTCTCTTTTTCCAGGCAATTATCAGTAGGACAAGAAGGCACAGTCTTAAGCTGTGCCAGAGCAGGTTTGGGTTAGACATTAGGAAGAAGTTCTTTCACAGAGAGAGTGATTTGGCATTGGAAGGGGTTGCCCAGGGAGGTGGTGAAGTCACTGTCCCTGGAGGTGTTTAAGAGGAGATGGATGTGGCAGTTACTGCTATGGTCTGTTAGGTGAGGTGGTGTTGGGTTAAAGGTTGGACTCGATGGTCTCTGACCTCTGTTCCAACCTTGTTGGTTCTGTGATTCTGTGATATTAGAGGTGCCCCAAAATTTGTTTTACATCTGTCGAATGTTTAGAAATAGGGCAAAAAAGGCCTTGACAATTGATTTCACTTGGTATATTTCCACTCTGCCAGTGGAAAAGAACAGCTACACAAGTGGTAAAAGTGAGTCGGCAAAAAAGGCTAGGGAAATAACATCAAGATTTGGGATCTTTTCTGTGGAGACAAACAAGCAAGTGCACTATTTTTACTGCAAGGTTCCTGTGGAGAGCGGCAGAGGCAAGACATCTCTGCTCCACCTGTTGGTGAAGAGGAAGAAGGGAAATTCTCCAGAGAACAGAGAGAACACTGCTGTTTGCCAAGGAGTCTGCAGCAGTAGTTACAGATACACCTAGTTTTCTTTGTGTCTTAGGAGACAAGGAAGTGAATCAGACACTTAAAAAGAGACTCAAGGAGAAAAAAAAGAGGAGTTAACTGCTTGTCAGCAGGCAACTCTGCCTGGCCTACAGTTACAGATTGAGAGAGATGCTTGGATAAATGCACCTCACTGTCCACACCATACACAATTTGGGTTTGTTTTTTTTTGGGGGGTAGGCATGATTTTGCAATTTGATATGTTACTTTGGAGTGATTTCATAGAATAGTTGGGTTGAAAGTGACCTTTAAAAGTCATCTGATCCAATCTACCTGCAATACGCAGAGACACCTTCAACTAGACCAGGTTTCACAGCCCCCCGTACAGCGTGGCTTGAATGTTTCTAGGGATGGGGCATCCAACAGCTCTCTGGACAACCTGTTTCAGTGTTTCGCTGCTGTAATCATAAACCCCATTGACTGTGAAGTGAGCCCACCAGACTGTCAGCAGGGTGCAACATGCACTAGCAACTTTGAGGATGTACTGTTTGCTATTTTATGATATGTTCTGCTTTTTGCTTACCCCAGGTTGGTAACCCCTAGGAAAAAACTTCCAATTTGCTGTCTTTTGCTATTTATCAATGTAATACTTGGTTGCTCTGTTCAGTCTAGAGGCTTCCAGGAAAAGAAGCCGGTAGGGTCACCTCTAGAAGTATTACCTCTAGAAGGTAGAGAAGTATTACATCTGGTATCATTACTTCTTGGTAAAATGTTTAGTTTGTTTTTTGCTGGGATAATAGGAATACACTTAGCTATTGTCTGTGGGAAAACATGTCAGTGACTATGAGAAAACATATATACACAGAGTGCATAAATGACAACATGTGTTAAAACTCTTGTGTAAGGAGACTCAAACCGACCCTAATAGGCAGAGTTATTTAGAATGCACTTAGAGTATCTCATTCAATGAAGTACAGCACACAGAGCAGGAAGTTCAACACGTGTCCTGGAGTCAGAGCTGGTCCATATTTTTAGACTCAAACCTCAGAGCATGCCTGCACAACAGTGCCATTTCTGTATCTCTTCAGGAGCCTGATCCTTGCTGGGGACATTTTTCAAAATGCCCGTGCTAAGGAGGAATTGCCTACCTACTTCTAAAGTCAGAAAAAATTCCTCCAGGAGTCACAGTGACTAAGGAACAGCTGAACTCTGCCAAACTGGAACAAGTTCAAAGGGAGCACTGCCTATGATCAATTCATTACATAAACCTCAGATAAGGGAGTGGCAAGAAACTTTCCTGCCACCGAACATGAAAAACAGTTAAGGGAAAACAAACCATCCACCACATGGGCTTTTAACAATCTACTCAGTCTTGGTAGTGTAAGGGCCCCAATGGGCCTGGTAGTAAACACAGAAGAAATCAAAACCAGAGATTAAGTGCTATTCTGAGCCATAATGCCATTTCTTCTAATATCTCCAGGCACATACAGCAGCTGCAGTTAAGTAGATAGCCTTAGGAAATAACTTCTTAATTCAAGAAAGCAGAAGAAAAGTTATTTTATTTCCTCACATTCTTTTTGCAGGCTCTGTTGCTCAAGTTACAAAACTCCTATGAAATGTAATAATAAAAGACAACCCTGTGTTGCAAGGGACTACAGAAGTTCAAAAAACCCCCAAAGTTGAATCTCAAGGAAGTCCCACACAGGATTCCATTCACTGATAAATTTCTTTGGGCATCAAACCAGTGGTCACACGTGGAGGATCCTACTGCTTCAGGGCTGCTAAAGCCTCTGAGCACGTCTTAACAGAAATTAAAGGCAAAACAAAATTTGAACTTGTGTTTCATGCTAAGCCTGTCATAATTCAGTACTTGCTCTTGTGTACATGGTGATGTAAATGGTGAGGACTCCTCCACATTTTCTCTGGATGTGCAAGAAAATACTGTTAAAATCCATGGGGGAGAAGACAAAAGCTTATGGTCATGGTTTAAATACAACTCTTGTAGCACTTCAGCATGCCCTGGAGAGTGCCTGGTTGGAGTAATTAGCAGGAAGCATTTATAAGAGCATACGAAAAGGCTCCTAAGAATTTTACAACAGTCATGAACATAAGTAAGAGGTAAGGTAACACCTGACCTGATGAAGGTGGGAAGGGGGTGTAAAGGAAAAAAACACACACACAAAAATACCTAAGCAGATGACTTCACAAAACACTTACTTATGCCTCTGCTCTTGAAATACTAGTCTAAAACTTCCTGAGGATGAAGTGGGAACTTTGGGGATTCATCCAGAATTAAGCTATGCAAAGGTAATGAAAGGCTATTTTAGAACACTCCCAAAATCTTAAACCTTCCAGCAATAAGCTTTAGCCTCTTTTAGGAATTCATAAAAGAGGTTGGACAGGAGCCATTCCTCCCTCTGAAATGGTCATTTTTCATAGCAAGAACAATATTTTGCTCCTTTTTCTCTGGGGAGTGGGTTGTTGGCAGAGTGCAACACGCCCAGCTCTGGGCAGGAGTGCTCTCCAGGAGAAAGGCTGTGCCCAGCAGCTTCCTGAGAGGCCAGAGTGGCACCATGTGAAATCCAGATCTCTCCTGCTTAGCAACTCAGTAAAAGGGGAATGAGAGCTTTTAAAACTATTTGTATAAAACTTAAATCTTAAAGGTATGTCCTCTCTGATAGGAAAATGCCTTTTATTACTTGAATTCAAGCCCTTTTCTCACGTCTCAGTAGATTCACATTTTGTCGAGCTGCAAAAGAAGTCCCACCCTAAGGCAGACCCGCTTGCACAGTGAACATCCAGTTCCATTCAGTGCCTGCACCGAGAAAAATATAATTACCTCATCCTTAGGAAAAAGAAAGTTTGTGTGTAAACAGAACCTGAAGAGGATCTTCCTAAAGAAGTTGGGTGACAGATCTGAATAGCCAGTGAAATGTCTCCTCATGGACAAAACGTATCATGTTCAGGAAAGCGAACCCAACTATTTCCCATATTATCATGGCATTTTTTCATCATCCTTGTCAACATGTCTTTGCAATTCTTTATGACTATTATATTATGGGCCAAAAGTGGCACTTAAAAATTACAAAACATACTACAGCTTCCTCATACATCTCAACTAAGTACAAAATACCTTGACACCCAAATTCCTTAACCATGGTTCCTGTCAGCAGTATAAGTTAGAGCAGAAGATTATAAGAGTCTCACATGCCCTAGAAATAATTAATCTGGCAGTGTCTTTATTC
Source organism: Anabacerthia variegaticeps (assembly GCA_035583185.1). Classification (NCBI taxonomy): domain Eukaryota; kingdom Metazoa; phylum Chordata; class Aves; order Passeriformes; family Furnariidae; genus Anabacerthia; species Anabacerthia variegaticeps. Next base: position 80,931,723 of record JAWWEW010000078.1, read on the forward strand.
TGTCTTTGCTGTTCCCTCACAGCCAGGTTCAGGCCAGGACAACAGACAAAGCTTAGCCTGATGCAGCGGAATTCTTCACCTAAATGCCCTAAGTCAGATGAACAACAACCCAAAGACCCAAGCAAACAAAAAAACTCCAAACATACTAAAAACCAACCAACCAACCAACCAGCCCAAACCCCCAAACCTGAGCTTATTAGCTCAGACTAAAAATCCACCAACAGTGAGCATCTGTGGAAACAAGTAAGATCAGAATGAAAGTTGAACAGATGATTTCAGGTGCTTTAATAAGTGTTCAGCAACACGGTCCATTTGTTTTTAATTGAAGTTTATAGTCTTTATAGCTGCATGATTTTTCTTAAAGTGAAGGAATAAGGAGAGAGGAGGAAATTTAGCAACACCATAATTAACTACTTAGGGCAAATCCTCCCATCAGATTCATGAGACAGATTTCAGATAAGCAGCTCAAATGAAGGATTATCTTGCTAGCAATGCGGAAATGTTGATCAGCTTGATATTTCCATTCTGCAGACAAGAGTTCATGCTGGCTGCTCACTATTTTCTGCAAGGAGGTAAATCTCCACAAAGGTGGCAGGTCTGATCCAGAGGGGATTTTGGTTTTAAAACCCCTGCACATGACTGTCCCTGTACTTTCTGTTTTCAAGCAGAAATGAGATCTGAATTTAAATGCTGCTCAACTGCCCCCTTTGAGGAGGGTTACCAGGCAGATGGATGCCCTGATGGTATGATGGATGGGTTGCAGCACATTGCATATGTGCTAATATGGTGTCTTAACACAAACATGAACACTTGAGAGCATCACAGAGTACTCAAACATTCTGGAAATACTAAGCTCAATTAAAATTATAATCTCCTATGACTGATAACACTCTCAGCATATGTTTCATGACATTTAATGGCAAATGGAACCCATCTAGCCAGCAGATTTCAATTTCAAGGAAAAATGGTCTGTTCCTCACGAGGAATACATTGAAGCATACAAAATTTAAACTGGAGCCTTGTCATATGCTTAAGAGTCTTGCATTCAGCAGCCTTGTCTTGTGTTCTGGTCAACCAATCTGACTGAAAAAGTGACACTTCCATTCCCAATGGAAAGAAGAGATAATATTTTCTGTCGTATCATGCCTACCCTGCCTTTCACTTTTCACTTTTCAGTCCTTTTACTTCATTCAAAAGTTGCAGAGATGGCTTGAATAAAATCCTAATTTCAATTTCAGGATTTAAAAACAGTTTGCTCAAGGGTCTCTATCTCTTAGTTCTCTATGCAGCAGAAAAACACATACATGCACTTTGGTGAGTTATGTTTTTAACAAGAAAGAGTAGACCAGAAGCATCTGGGTAAAACAAAAAAAAAAAAGAAAAAAAAAGGGTAATACAAGGCATTTACTATTGCTGTACTCACAGAAGTAGTTCCAGTCTCTTAGATTTTTTGACTTGAATATGAACTGCATATTTGACCACAGTATATAAAAGATATTCTATATCTCCAGCTGATGTATTTCCATTTTCTTGTTTGACTTATGCAAATGTGTTACACATTTTGCCCGTATACAAAATAAAATGTTGTCCATTATGAGAAAAGAAAGATGCTATAATCCATGCCACACAATTTCCCCATGTCTTAGGTGTCCACAAGATAAATAGCCCTTGGCATCTGAATTCTTTAGAGAGGCAGCTGTTCACTTGAAGTACATTGAAGTGCATTTCTTTACATTTTGTAAGAGGTAGAGTGAATCTGCTAGAACATAGAAAAAAAATCTATTTGAAACTTGGAACCTAGCCTACTCCCACCCCTATTCAGATAAAATCTAACCTCAACTCTCCCCCCACAACAAAAATAGTTTTTGCTGAATGCATGTTTAAACAGATAAACCTCACAGTATGATTTCCAGCAAATACTCAAGAGACTTAGATATCAAATTCCCATCAACTGAAAAAAATCCCCCTTTCTCTCCAAGAGCATTGAGATAAGATCATGTGCAGACATCACATCACACTGTGCTCATGTCTGCATGCTTAGCTATGAAGTACTCATATCATTTCTGAAATTATTCATCCTTGGATTCCCAGGCATGTTAGCAGAGTTTGAGAGTTACGCTCTCTTTGCAGTTGCCCTTTTTCCTTCAATTTTTCTCTACACAGGCAATCCCTTAAAGTACCATGGCTGATCTCAAGAATGTTAGTAGGGCACCACAGTAGTAAATGGGAGACATGCTTGTACTGCCAGGACAAAATCTCTTCAAGCTCTACAACGCAAACCCAGTACTATTATCTCCATGCAGACAGCTGCTGTTTGTCAGGGAGAAGCAGCTCCTTGTGCTCATAGAGAATAAGACAGGTACGTTTTTCCTTTTTTGCTTTTTGTTTGTATTGCTAGCTCTGGTTTCAGAGCTGATATAAGGTAGTGCTTTTTCAGTGGGGAAATCCATACTGGGGAAGACAGTCAAACAACATAAAAAATACATCCAGTAAGCTCTTTGTAAGATGCACATACAAACAATGATCACTTGTATACTTCTGTGCGTATGACTATTTACTGACATAGAAACCAAATGAACAGGTAAAGTGTTGTTCAGCTCTCAGACAGCAGAGTCACTAGGTGGGATCATTTGCGTTACTATCCTTATCCTCTTTTTGAGTGATTAATCAGACTCACAGAATGGTTTGGTTTGGAAAGAACCTAAAAGATTGTCTACAGTCCAACCCCCACCCCCAACCCCCACCCCCCCTGCCCCCACCAAGGGCAGAGACACCTTACAGTGGACTAGGTTACTCAAAGTCCCATCCAACCTGGGCTTGCACACTTGCAGGGATGGGTCATCCACAATTTCTCCTGTTTCAGTGCCTTATCACCCTCACAGTAAAGAATTTCTTCCTAATAACTAATCTAAACCTACTGTTTTTCAGTTTGAAGCCATCACCTTTGGTCCTATCACTACCTGCTCTTGTGAACAGTCACTTTCTAGCTTTTCTGTAGGACCCCTTCAGGTAGTGGAAAGTGCTATAAGGTCTCCCTGGAGCTTTCTCTTCTCCAGGCTGAAAACTCCGACCTCTCTCAGCCTTCATGCACCTTGTTGATAATGCACAGAATCGTGGGTACTGAATTTTCTTTAGTGTATAATAAGATAAACAGCAGCATTTCAAGCATGCTTCCATATTGTTACTTGCAGTCTTTCCAGCATACAGAGTTGCCAAAAACCGGGAGTGGCTGTGCACAAAATCCCGGATACATAAATCCCAAAGGCACCTTCTGGATTACCCAAGCAATCAAGAATGGCCCTGCCTGCAGCAGAGGATCATAGACCCTGTGACCCCCAAAAACAGTTGAGAAGGATTTTTAGTAAGCATCCAATAACCAAATGAAGCCCAACATGTCACTTTTAGAGTAGAGTTATTTCTTTCAAAAAAAAGCTTTGCTCACAGGAATAGTTCTCATTTTAGATTCACTACAGCTGTAAAATACCATTTTCGCTTTCTATGCTCCCTGCTACTCTTTCAGGCAGCCTGCAAGGTTCAGCTTTATAGCACCAACAGCATTGCATATAATGCCATTTTACTCCTCTTCCTCCTATGGAAAGCTCTTAAATGATAAGAAAAAAATTGCTTTAGATAGTTAAATGTAAGGTGAAATTGATGGTGAACATTAAGAAAAGTTCTAAACACTGCAGTCTGTAGCCCATTTAAAATCCAATAGATTGTGTAAGATCCTTGCAAAAAGTATTTCCACAGTTACTGCATAAGAGAGAGAAGGAAGAAGCAGAGGGAAGTGATGCCCTTGGTGACCTTGCCCTGAAACAGTGCTTGTAGCTTGACAGTGACTGCAGAGCTCATACTTGGTTTGCAGTAAATCTTCCTCAGGTTGTTCTTATGAAATAAGTTGTACTTCCTGCAGGAAAAAGAAAATGCCTGTAAAGTACTCTGAAAGTTAAGTCTTGTTTAGTTTGTTTGCTTTAGAGTAGTTGCTAGTTATCTTGGTTACCCGGTAGCAGATGGAGCTCTCAAAGACCTGAGTACTTCTTGGGCACAAATTAATGCTGTCAACTCTTACTGAAGTCAGTGGTATTATGGGATTGTTACCTCCAGGCATTTAACTTGGGTAACTAAGTTCATCTGCTCTTACTTTAGACATTGCCTCAAGGAGATGACATTGAGTTCAAAGCACTTGTTTCTTGATTTGTAGAGAAATGTGAATCCCTCTTTCGTTCTCCATTAAGTATAAGGGCAGATATCATTCTGATAGATGAAAAGGTATACATCAGAGAAGCTGGAAATCTGCATCAGGGCCTCTTTGTAGCTGATAAATAGAATTTAGTCCACGTAATACTGATGCAGAATGAGAAGAGCAGAGAAAAGTTCCTGCAAAGTCACTTGCCTAAATTGTTGCAGTCTCTAATGTTCTTGGAATTTCAGTCATATCAAATGACAAGGGAGACAGTCCAAATAATGCAAAATAAATGAAAGCCAAAATTTTTTTTCAGAGCATTAGAAAGGAAAGACAGTTCCTTCAAGTCTACAACTTGAATGTTGCAGTCCTTTACCTCAACTTCTCATCTTTCAGCTCATTCTCTTTGTCAGCTTACCCAATTTGCAAATAAATCACATTTATAAATGTGAGGATCATGTTTTAAAAGACTTGAAAAGAAATGAATTAATAACCAAATTTGTTGTTTAGCAAATATCAATGTACCCTAATGAATTCAACAAATGATAATTCAAGGATGACTATCAGAAATGCTACTATAAAAAAACATAGTATAAATTTGTTCCTCTCTACGAAGTTATTAGGTTACTGCTGAGTCTTAGGATCCACAAAACTTCAGACCTATCACATTTAATACCTATTCAAATACTAAGAAAGAAGAAATCTCTGTATGACAATTACTGAAAACATAAGCAAGTGGGGAGGAGGGGGAGACAAAAAAGAAAAAATAGAAAGCAAGGAATTAATAGCAAGTTTCCTAATGCAAATTCACTCAGGTAGAGCTTCTCAACACAAGGTTACAGAATCATTTAGGTTGGAAAAGACCTCTGAGACCAAGTCCAACCTTTGACTGATCACCACCTTGTCAATTAGACCATGACACATATTTCATCACATTATTAACCAGTCCTTTGCTTAGAACTGTAGCAGTGATGTAGGAAACCTTGACTGTAAGCTCAAATCTACCCAAATCAAATGTACTTGTTCACTCCCAAGTCACTAGATTTGGGGAGGTGGGGGTGTTATATTCTTTCTGACATTGCCTTTGTCAGTCTTTGATGTCAAGTTTTCACATAATCACAGAATATACCAAGCTGGAAGGAACCAACAAGCACCATGGAGTCCAACCCTTAGCCCTGCACAGGACCATTCCCAAGAGTCACACCATGTGCCTGAGAGCATTGTCCAAATGCTTCTTGAACTCTGTCAGGCTTGATGCTGTGACCACTTCCCTGTTCCAGTGCCCAACCATCCTCTGCGTGAAGAATCTCTTTCTAATATCCAACCTAAACCTCCCCTGTCAGAACTCCAGGCTGTTCCCTTGGATTCTGTCACTGGTCACCACAGAGAAGAGATCAGTGCCTGCCCTTCCTCTTCCCCTCACAAGGAAGTTGTAACTGCAACAAGTTCTCCCCTGTCTCCTCTTCTCTAGGCTGAACAGACAAACAACCTCAGCCACTCCTCATACGGCTTCCTCTCAAGGCCCTTCACCACCCTCATTGCCCTCTTTTGGACACTCTTTAGTGGCTTAATATCTTTCTTGTACTGCGGTGCCCAAAACTGCACACAGTATTCAAGGTGAGGCCACACCAGTGCAGAGCAGAGTGGGACAATCCCCTCCTGCGACCAGCTGGTGATCCTTTATCCTGATGTCCCCCAGAACAGGGTTGGCCCTCCTGGCTGCCAGGACACTGCTGATTCATATTCAACTTGCCATCAACCAGGACATCCAGGTCCCCTTCCATGGCACTGCTTTCCAGCATGTCATTTCCTAATCTCTATGAACATCTGGGGTTGCCCCATCACAGGTGCAGAATCCAGCACATTCCCTTGTTGGACTTCTTATAGTTGATGATTGGCCAATCTTAATGTGTCAAAACCAACACAACAAGTTTTTTAATTTTTTTTTTTTTCAGTTAACATTTTCCAGCAGCAGCTGGGTTCGAAACAGCTCAAGAATAAATATTATAGATAATATAATTTCTCTGCAATACTCTTAACAGATTCCATAGGTAATGTAATTTCTGTAATAGATGAAGTCAGCATGGTTCATCTTGCTTAAATTATTTTCCAGAAGTCATTATGTGAACAAAAACATTTGAACTCAAACCCAGGGTAGAATTTACTAATATCTCTATATCATCCAGATTTTCCTGAAACTTGACAATCTTTCCATTGCATTCTTAGCATTCATAAAGCACATTACTCTTCCTGTGGACATTTTCATTTCACTTACTGTAGCAGTTTTCTTTGAAGAATGTTCATAATTGTTAGAGATACTTACATGCTGTATTATTTGTGTGGACTTTATACATAATTACTGTCAAGCAGCAAGGAGTTTACAGATGCCTTAGGAAGTTTCTCCTCATTCATATCCATTTTGTTGATACCTCATGTTTCAAATATATCTTTAGTTGCTGAATTAGTCCAGCATTTGTTTATGTGTATGGTTTTGTGGTCTCTTCTGTTTTCAAAACAAAGACCATGTTACCATCAGCTGTAGTTTTATTGAGCAGGAACCCAATGGTTAAGGATGTTAGTGGGCCAGATGCCAATATCTCTTTACCCATATTTGATATGAAAAAGATGGGGTTACACATTCAGAATATTACCTTACTGAATGAATAACCACAGTGTCCTCAAGGACCTCACTGAGCAGGCTTCTCTTCAGAGTAAATGCAATTTGTGTCTTGAATACCTTTTTCATACTGGAAAATATTTAAACCACTGTGTCCTGTTAGTATGAGCAGAAAGTAGTTCCTAGCCAAAAATCTGCAAACTGAAGTTTCCTGACTATCTTCAGAGTAACAATAAAAGTTTGATATGAATTGCTGTCAAATGCAAGAAGTTTGGATTCAATCATGTCTATGGTAAGCTAAGGTATTTAAATTTCTGGCATGGGATGCAATGATGAAGCTGTTGATCACCCACAATGCAGAGGTGTCACTGTCTGGTGCATTCAGGTTCATTTTTTATAATATCAGGTACCTCACTGTCTCTATTACATTTGCTTACTGCAGTCTGTAGAAGCTTTGCTACTTTAGTTTCATACCAAAGAATGAAGCCATATACAGAAGAAATACATTACACAGAGTAAGTTACAATGCCTGTTTACCAATTACAACATGAATGCACCTTCTTCTCACAGCAAGAGAGCAACTCACAAGCAACATGCAGAAAGAATTGTTCCCACTTTCATAGCAAAATAATTCAACAGCAAGGAAGGCTTTGTCAGGTTTTCATTTTCTACCAATGTTGTTCTTAAAAGAGCAACACTACTTCATTTCTCATTACTGTCAGTACAGGACAACGGCAAGAGGCATTCATACAGGTAACCTCAGGTCTTACGTTGTATCAAACTTTGAAAAAGCAGAAGCGTATGTTGTGATTTTCTCTTCAGTTTCACAAAAACAGCAATAAACTAGATTTCCAGAGGCTATGTTCTTTATATAGATTTTGTGCTTTTCTCTCTCTCCTTGATAGCAATGCAAACTAAAGTATATATAACAGGACAAACCATTCTCTTGCATGACAAAATTTTGGTTTCCAATACAGGAACAGTATTTGCAAGTCAAAACCATTCAGAATAGGGTGCAGCACTCTGAGACTTCAAAGAGAAAAGGTTTGATACCATGGTAGGTGAAAGTGAGATCACTTCTTCATCCATTTAGGATTCAATATGAATTCTCTGCAGGACATTAGAGAATCTGAGAAATGCTAGAAATTGAGCAACACTGAGTCAGTGCAGTGTTTTCACACAGTACAGAGAAGAGCCTCAAGATCTACTAAAATTAGCCTGAAGTTAATCAAAGGGTGAAACTAAGAGGCCTTGTTTCCTCTGGAGAAGAAACACCCCTGCTGCTTGCTCCACCTGAAATAACTGCCAGTTTTGAGGCTGCTTAACTATTTGTGGCACATGGAGTATACTGATAAAATGGATGTATCTTAGTCATTGTTTGAGACCACATAAGAAGTAAAAACAAACAGCAGCACTTGCAAAGCAGCTTCTAAAGTTATCCCCTCCATAAACATACTTGGCAGCATAGCATAGTTAACAGTGTTTTCAGACAAGCTGGTATAATAATCATAAGTAAAAATGACATTTGATGAGAACTATTTTTACAGAATAAGTGGAGAGACTGACTGGAAAAAACATTAATTTCTCCTTTAAAAGGAAGTGATTGAGTTGTTTGTATGAAACAGAGAAAGCAGACCTATAAAAAACTCCAGATTTTACTAATCCAAGGTCAGCTCTGCACCAGTGTAAGATTCAGTTTAGACAACATACTGGTATGAATTTCTCTGCTTGTTTCCACACTAGTTTTTACTGCTAAATCTTTTTTTCATGCCTCTGTAACATGTTTTGGTTTACCTGGGTTTATCCCCAGGGATGGTTTCATGTTGATTCATGACATCAGGTTATCAAGTGTATGAAACACATAGCATATGTGCAAACATATTTTGCAGTCATCCAAGCAAGTATCGAAGATGACGCTTTGCTTTGCTTATATGGAAATCACCACTTCACATCCAGGCTTAGTGGCAGGCCAGGAGGACAGAACCAAGCAGGCACAGTTGTTCATTATCAGCTATGCAGGACATGGTTGTGTGTAAATACTTTCCTTGACCTTTCAGTAAGTAGATCATTAGCTGGATACATGTCTTTGTCTGCTGCTTCTATTCAGCACTGAAGATCGATTAATGAGATAGCATTAATTGGGGACAACGGCACATGGAGCTTTGTTTCTTGTGCTAGGAGGAGAAGAAAAATGCAGGTGAATATCAAAAGGCCAGATGGAAAATGGAAACTTCCCTACTGCCCTCAGTAGCTGCTGCACCATATTGTCAAATGTAACAATATCACATTTTACTTGATTTAGGACGTTCATTTTTGTACGCATAGGAAAAAAAAAAGCTTGCTGCTGTTAAAAGCTGAAACATCTTCCTTTTAATTAACTTTGAGCCAGTCCCTGAGTGGCATGTTGGGACAAAGAAGGGAAAAATTAAGGTAGCACACAGCTGCATACATACCTCACAGGCTGCCAGCCAATTCACAAAACCCCTTTTGTCTGCATGGGTGTCCAAAGACGGCAAATGCTGGTGGCCCGAAAGATTGCTACAGCAATGCCACTTGCAGCTTAGAATTAGTTTCTGACTGTAAACACCAGATCAGACTGAAGTTGCATTGGACATTGAGTTCCTGTCCCAGGTCCCACATCCCCGGTCCCGGCAAATTTACCCAGTTTAGCAAAGTGTTATGGACCTTCCCCAGCTGAAGGTGTGGAGTTTTACTGTGTGGAATGTGTGCATAATATTAGATTGTGAGCAAGATGCCACAGGCATTAGAAAGCTGTCTGGTGCATTGAATGCCTAAGGGCATGCGGATGACTCACTGAAATTTTGTTAAAACACAGGACATCTGTTTAAATATGTTTCCTGCCAATCTTTTTTCACGGCTGGAAATAATGGGCTAAAGATTCTCTCCTACTACAGCAGCCCTGGCACCAAATGAGTGGAAAACTGCTGTAAGCCAGAATCTGGGATTCCCCTTTGAGTGACAGGAGCTGCCGCTTTGCCTGGGTAGTAGAAGGACCCTCTCTGTCTCACAGTCCTGAGCGAGCAGGGCAGGGAGCAGCTTGGCAGTACCCTGGCAGCCTGTGGTTCTTTCCCCCAGCGCTCCAGCCATGCTGAGGCCCACACTGCCTCCCCAGGGGCTATACACTACCACAAAGCCCTATTTATTGCCTTCCCCTGCCTCTCAGAAGCTCATACCTCATCTTATGCCGTCTTACTACCATTCTGACATGAGTTTTGTGCAAAGAAACAGCAGCAATGAGTCCAATGGTGCTGTGACAGCATATGAAAATTATTCAGGTAATTTCCTATTAAGGGCAATGAATTTTCTTCAGCAAGGAGATGGTAAACTAGAACAAGAAACTTTCAAAAAAGCAAAAGCAATTTGCCAAAGCTTTTGATAAGGTTTTGTTCTGAGGATGCAGTTCTCCTGACACATCCAAACTTCAAAGGAAATCTTAGCATATAAGATATATAGATCTGCACAAACCTGTGACGAATAACAGAACAAAGTCACTGTAATAGCTCTACCTTGAAACCGCATATCATCACATATTTTTCTCCTCGTGCTGAAGGGTCAGACCTAATTGCATTGCTTTGATAAGATAGCATTTCAGCTACAAATGACCACTTACGACTAAATCGTGTTAAAAATAAACTTTAAAGTGAAGCACCAGATGCTGCCATGGAACATTCCTTGGAGCTTTCATGAGATGCTCACGTCTATTCAGCTGGAAGGGTAACTATTTCAAACAAACTAATGGCTTTTAAGTGATGAGAAAAAAAAAGAAAAAAGGCAAAATATTGTAGAAGGCTCTGGAAAAAAAAGTTAACTAGAAGTGGTGCATTGGAATAAAGCTTTGGATGGCAACTTGGGTTATAAACAGAAAGAGTTTAAAACTGCCATAAACACATGCAATTATTTGCTGGTAAGGCAGCAAGAAGGGAACTACTTTTCATCTGCATAAAAATGCAGTTTTAGAGAAAAAGATCTGTCTCATCTTATGGTACTTATTTCTTCCTGCAACCTTTGGTAATATTACAATTTTGCTAAAAAGTTACCCTAACAGAAGTTACAGATAGATGTTGATATTTAGTGGAACACTAGGAAATGAGAAATCCGGTTTTGTCTGTTTTCTTTAGTTGTTCTATTCCTTCCTGCTAATTTATAGACAAAAGCATGTCAACAGGACCTCTGTTCCTAGCTTTTAATCTTCAACTCACTGGCTTGTCATCTCAGTAAGCACAGGTAGTCTTCAAAAAGTTAGCATGTCTAGAGTGAACATAGTTCTTCTCAGTGCTAAATTCTCATATACATTACAATTCATCCAATTAACACTTTACACAAGTTTTAGAAGATTCTTATGGAATAGTACAGGTATTGAGAATTATATCCACTTTATAGAAGTGGAAAATGGGCCAGAAAGAATAGGTTAATCACTGCAGGCCACAAGAAATACCAGTAAAAGTGGGATCAAACAACATGAATTCTTAGCTCTTCCTGTTAGGAGAGACAAATAGTACAATTCCCAAACACAAGTGGCAGAGAATTGGAAAAAAATTGCAAGTTTTAGAGTGGGGTACTGGGAGTAAAATATCTTGTTTCCTGCAATTGAAGTAGAATGGTGGAAGTAGTCTAGGAACTTTTAGCAAGACAGAGATAGAAAGAAGAAAGCCCAAACATGCTGCTGTTCTGCCCTTTTCATAATCAATCCTACAACTTCAATTACACTGCTCTTATGCATTGGCCAGAGATGGTTTGAACTAAACCAGTTCTGACTGCCTAGAACATCCATATTTAAATACCTCCCAAAACCAGTCCCTGGTTAGGATTTTCTGAGCTAGCAGTTTTCAGTGAAGGTAATTGACCTTAAAGTAGGGTTCAATTTAGTCTAGCCTCTAAGCCACTGGGAGATTTGTAAGCTTTCCATGTATTGATCCTAAAGACTTGTGCCTGGGAAAATATGTTTGAGTCTCTGTGGTCTTCCCTCAACAACAACATCTGAAAACAGACATGCACTACTTTACTTTTTTGTACTGCTTTAATTGTTATGGTGACCAATGCTGCCAGCAGAGGAGAACTCACGTTCTCAAGCCTGTGGAAAAAGATGTTCAGAAAGGGTTTTTTGAGTGCAATGGTTTTAGTTTGAAGGTTTTTTTAGGTTTTGTGTGTGTGTGTGCTCTGGGGCTTTTCACAAAGCTTGTTATTGTATGGGCTACTGTTAGCTACTCTGCAAGCAAGGAGAAAACTGCTAAAAGCATGAAGTGTCTTCTGCCTCCACCAAACAAAAAAGCTGCATCCCTTCAACACTTTACTGTTGCTATTACACCCTTAAAAATAAAAGGTCTTCAGCTGTCAATAAGAAGTGTCTAAGAGAAACTAACACAACTCTGAGTCTTAGGAAACTTTTTTGGGTGTATTCATAGCCAGTCACAAGTGCCAAGGTAAAATATTCTTGTTGCTTCAACATGCTCTTACATAATTTGGCACAAGGCTTAAGTAAATCAGCTGGTGAGCAGTGCCTGAACTAGACACTGAAACAGTAGCTTCAGTCTTTATATAATATCTTTTAGCCTTCTCTTTATAATTTAAAACCTGGTCACAATGTGAGATAAATCTTTAATGGCACTATACAATTTGGATAGGACAGAGAAGGAGTTTATTTCATCAAAAGACTTTCATGTCTGGAGTTTGAAGCAGCTTTTTATATTGAGTTTTTATTGCTATTATTCTGTTATTCATTGGCAGAATTTATTAAAGTGGTGTTCTATTAACCCTATCTCACACTTTGAGCAAAATCTCACTGTAGTAGTCGACCCAGTTCTACTCCAACTTTCTCTTCAGGGTTGGATTTGTTATAAAAGTCGAAGTGAAAATAAATATACAGGGTCAACTACATGTTTTTGAGCACTTTGTCTCAAGATGACTTATGAATCAGGAATTAGGAGATAACACTCATGTCTAGCAAAACAACTTTGGAATATTTCAACAGTGCTTCTTTTCCCTCATTTTACCAGATTTTTTATTCCTTTTGAACCAAATTTCTTGCTACCAGCAATTGGTAAGAACTTTTGGCCAACAATAGGAAATCACTTATTATCTGCTCTTCCATGCATATTAGAATTTATTTTTGTGACAGGAGAAAACTCAGTCTTTTCCAGTCTTGTCACAATTTTCACCCTAAACCTTTCCGATAGTTTAGCTTATATAAGATCACTTCCTTAATAATGGGTCCTGCCTAGAATGCGGCTGTTTACTGGAAAATTTGTTCAGATTGTATGCAAAGAGCCTGCCCACTAGATGACCACAGCATTTGTTTTCAATAGATGCTTTCAAACACTGTCAGGAGCTCTATGTACTAGAATACTATTTAATCTCAAGGTAGGGGTGCATTCATGTGCTCTGCTGGGGTTTTCTTCAGTCAGAAAGTTCTTTTTTCTTTTTTTTTTTTTTAACTCGATTGAAGTAACAAGCAGTAACAAGCAGAAGTCTTCAAAAATATTGCAGAGATAAATGATAAATGTACATATTCCTGTCTTTCCAATATAAAAGCTCTTTTGGCAGATGTTCTTTTCATTTTTTCTAGATCCATCAATAGAGATTACAAAGAGGCAGTGTCGTTTGGACTAGAAATAGCCTCTCTGCTTGCAGTCTATTAAGTGCTCTTAAAAAACCCACCCACTGAACAAGAGCACTTTGTCCTTTTGCCCAGAAGTGGTCTTTACCTGAGAGGTGGCAGAAGTTTTAAAGCAATTTGTTACTGTACTCTTTATTCATTCCAAGTTAGAATACCTAACAGGAGCCATATCAAGACTGCTAATGCACAGCTCACTCTTTCCATCACATTTTTATCACCAGATTTAAACACTAATCAAGTAATAGGAAACAGCTAGGTTCAGATAAGAGTAAGCCACTTTTGAGATGGAAATATCATTTGGAGATTTTTTTTTCCTTTCCATTCAGCACCATTTTGCTAACATACAATACCAGTTGTTTTCACTGAGTAAACGTCAGGAACATTAGTAGTGGACATACAGCTGGAATAATTGTGAAACATTCAATCCAACTTAAAAAGTATTCTCCCAGGGCATGTTATTTTTTTGCAATGCCTTCCTGATTCAATGTTAGTCAAGTAGATGTGGAAATATGGTGCTTAGTGGAAGAGAACTCCTTCACCCTTTTTGGAAAATACTGGGAGCTACTGAGAAGCTAAAGATACAGGTGGATCACAGTTTGTCACCTAGATCTGAGTTCTCAGGACTGGGCTTTTCCCAAAGGTGTTTTTATCATGATGTTCAGAACTGCTTTTTTATTTTATTTATTCAGTGGACAATGAATCACTGTCTAGGCTGAAGAGTAAGTGAAAATTCTAGGGGATTTCTTGTTGAAAGAGCAGGTATCTCTACATTGAACCTGCCCAACTGGTTTAAACCATGTTTGGCTGATGGAGATCCCACAGTCTTTGTTTTACACTGATTTTACCCCCAACCCTCCCCTCACCTCCCCTTTTAGTTCTTACATTTAGCAATTACTTTTTTTGCTGCACGTAAATCATTCAATTACTAGGAAATTTAAACTGATACAATTTCAAAAAACTCAACTTTTGTACACCACTGCCTCCCCAATAATGATGACAAAGGTGATAATGACAAAGGTGATAGAGATTCTGACAAAAAAACAACCTCTCCTTTCCAAGAGCAGAAAAGCCATCACTCCTTGTTTTGCAATATAATCTAGAGAGGAGGAGGAGGAGAAATTAATCTATACTTTTTTTTTTCAATAGAAAGAACACAGAATAATGTGCTTCTCAACACAGTGAGGCCTATAGTTTTAACCGTTACCTTTTAAATGGCCTTATGACTAGATAAAGCAAAATTAAAACTAATCCAAAAAAACAACCAACCTGTTGCCATTGAGAAAGCTCTTTTAGATTCCTTGTGGAGATTTGGAGCCAGGACCCTCATCTACATATTTACAGAAGATGGAAGAAGTTATGAAAACCTGTAAGAAGCATGGAAAGTCAAGAATCCTTTTGAGATCTGAGGATATTTTCTGGCAGTTTTTGTTCAAAATAATTCAACAAAATGACCTGCAGATAAAAAATAAGACTAACTTCTGAAACCTTTCAAGAGAATACATGCTTTTAGCAAAATCAGTGTTTTGGAATCCAAAATAATAATAATAATAATAAATGGGTCTAAAGCAGTGTTTAAAGCAGAACATGAACTGAAATCTGGATCAATCTGAAGTGTAAAACCACCTTTAATTAGGTATTAATTTTTGTGCCAAGGCTGCTCCCATGCTGGGAGTATGAACAGAATACACTGTTTTTTGGACTCATTTCACTAAAAAGCCTTGCTTGAATTAAAGCATAATTGAATATTTCTCCAGTTAGACATTTTTGTTAGTAGTGTTGTCGGTTGCTCTTGGGAATTCAGGTGGTTCTGAAGTGTAGGTAGGCAGTCTGAAAAAAAGTACCTTTTTAGGTGTACTGTTAATAGAGAAAGAGATTAATCTCATCATAAAAAAACCCACTCCTTCACTGCCTTATAGTTTCTGGAATGGAGACTGAGGAGGAGAAAGTCATCCAAACCCCAGCTCTCTGTGCGGGCTATGCGAAAGTGTTGCACTCTCGTGGCTTGTGTTGCACTGATATCTTGGAATCATAATTAAAAGTGTATAAAACTGCTGCTAATATTTGAGAACAGGAATTTAGCTTATGGGCCTTGTACCATTTATCAGAAGTAGCTTTGCTTATACATGGGAAAATGGCATTGGTGTTTCAAGATACCCATTTATTAAACCGTGGATTTCATAACTATGTGGATTATTAAAGACAAGTATATGAAACAAGAACAATATCCTGTTATCAATTTTTTCTTAGTAAATTTTTTACATGTTAGATATTTTTAAAACAAGAAACATGCATAGTCATTGTCCAGCAGTTATTTCAGGAACCATACTTAAAATATCAAATATTTTTAAAATATACCAACACAAACACATGTTGATTAACCAACTTTTTTCTACTCTGTAAAAGTTAAAACTTCCCAAGTAATACTGCTAGCTTGAGTGCTTGCTGAAAGGAAAGACAAACAGAAGTCAAGTAAAATTCAGATAAGTATTCATGGAAAGATTTATTTGTCAGGTTATGGTTCCCACAATCAACAACTGTTCGAGGCACATCATAAGGCTTAAAGATGTTTTTCTGCATCAACACAATGAAGTTCAGGTGTCCAAAGGCAGCACTTTCCTTGTGTCTGCAAACTCAGAACTGTTTCTCTTCCTTCAAATATTAAACTGCATAAAGTATAAGCATCACCTCTCCTGCAAGGGAAGAAAGAAAGAGAGAACGAAAGAGAGAAAGAGAGAAAGAGAGAGCGAAAGAAAGAAAGAAAGAAAGAAAGAAAGAAAGAGAAAGAAAGAAAGAAACAAAGAAACAAAGAGAGAACGAAACAAAGAAACAAAGAAAAAGAAAGAAGCAAAAATCCAACACCAAACCTAAAACAGTCCACAAAAAAACCCCAGAAATCCCCAAACCAGAGAACTTTCCTTGGCCCTTGAAGTGCAGACCCGTCTGGGATAAGGAAGACAGGGTCAGCAGCAAGCGATGAAGGAGTCACCATTTCCCCTCACTCTCTGCAGCATGCTGGCTTGCTCGAGCCACTGAGCACTAGCAGCCATGGAAGACTCCTAAAGATAGGAGATAGGGTCTCAAAAAAGTGAAATGTGCTAAACAATGTAGCTTTTTGCTTTCTTATAATCATGGAATCATTAAGGTTGGAAAAGCCCTCTAAGATCATCCAGTCCAATCTCTGACTAAATACCATCTTGCCAACTAAACCATAGTGCTAAGTGCCACATCCAGTTGTTCTTGAACACTTCCAGGGACGATGACCTGTTACAATTCCTGACCACCCTTTGAGTGAAGAAATTCTTCCAGAAGCAGATTTACTTGGAACAGTACTAATTTGGCTGACAGCATAAGCCTTGGCAGGCCGTCAAAGGTATTCTGCATTTGCAATCCAGGAGGTACGCTTGTTAATGTTAGAGCATCACCTACATACATAACTGTATTTCTTCTGAAGGTTTCTTGCCAAGAGAAAAACCAAACAAATGTAAGGCAAGAGAGTGCCTTATAGTGAATCCACAGTGAAACATGATATTTTTCTTTTTCCCTGACTCTATATGTATGAATGCTGGCTTATATAAAAATACTCATTAGATCAGAAGTAAAGAAAAAAGGGTAAAAAAAAAAATAAAAATCAATATTTGTAAAATACAAATTTGTTCTATATTGTGGGACTTCTTATGTCCCTTCAGAAGTGCTGACTGTTGTCCAGAGGAATGTATTGTGATTTTCTCGTGTTCTGTGAATACAAGGCATGGCAATCTCTCATAGGTACACAAGGAACACTGAAGATGAGTTATTTGGTTGTATCTTGCATAAATTAGCCCAGCTAATTCACCATCTACATAGCTCTGAGCTATAAGTAAACAAGACATTTTGTTTAACCTGGGTGATATTTTGATCCCATCATGTCTGTATAATTTCATGCATGTCTTGTCCTTAGTTTTGCTTTTAATTTTCATTCAGATAATTTCTCCCCTACTACTTGGCAAACATCAGCCTCTCTAGGTTATTTCAAATCCTCTTCATCGACTATGTACATAGACATTTCAAGAACAACTAGTGA
Source organism: Anabacerthia variegaticeps (assembly GCA_035583185.1). Taxonomy (NCBI): domain Eukaryota; kingdom Metazoa; phylum Chordata; class Aves; order Passeriformes; family Furnariidae; genus Anabacerthia; species Anabacerthia variegaticeps. Next base: position 80,949,217 of record JAWWEW010000078.1, read on the forward strand.
TTTGGAGAATTTTCCTACTTAAACATCCAGATGCAGATAGTTTAACATTCCTAGGGTATTTTTCTCATAATTTTCCTAAGACTGTCTCAATCAGGGATCAAAAGCAAGGCACTTCAAATAGAAAGTTAAAATTTTGACAGCTTTTTCCATTTAATTTGTTAACTTCTACATTCTAGAAGTCACCTTCATAGAAGTTGCACTCATAACTCAATGACTAGTAAAATCTCAAAGTCAGGGTTTGTTGCTTTTCTTTTAAATTTGAAAGTTTTAATGAAATAAGATATTCCATTGTTATTTCAGTGGATATTTACCTTAATGCTCTGGACAAAGTTGTTCTAAATAATGACTTATTGAAATGACAGTCTGTATTTATGAGTCAATAGGTAGTCAAATAATAGGGAAAAAATATGGAACATCATAGTTAAAGGTGAAAGTCCCTTTAGGCATCTAACTGGGAGTTTGCCCAGACTGTTAACTCTCCATTTTTCTCTTCATTGCTTGAATGCTACGGCGATGTCAACATGAAGTTTTTGACAGCTCATACAAGTACGCACTGGTCTTCCCTAAATTTCAAGGGTGATATTATCTAGTTTGTTGACAAGAATTGTCCTTTCACATATTCAGTGTTGGCCCCGGCAGACAAACACCATCTGCCAAGGCTGCTGTTCAGCACTGCGGGCAGTCTACAGGAGCAGGCAGAGAGCAGCAGAGCAAGCACTGGCCCAAGGGGGACTTCCCTTGCAGTGGGTTGCTCTCAGCTCCTAACTGAAAAGTTCTGTAGTCTGTTCTTATCACAGCTCTGAAGTTCTAAAACATATGTCAATGTAAATAGACCATAATGATAGCCCAAAGCAGCATTTTGTTGTTGCTGTTTACTTGTTTTTAAAGGATATTTGTCTATTACAGGTAATTTTCCGTCTTACTTTAATATATTTTCCCACAACTTTTTTCTGACTCTCTTCCCTGTTTCCTTTTACACTTTTCAGCCAACATGGGGAGTTCTATGAGTTCACACAATCTTTTGTCTTTTCTGCTTATGCCAAGTACCTGAAGACTTTAACTGGCAGCTGGCATGCTTTGGCAAGGACATTGGAAACAAATCTCTAGTCTCTTCTGAAGATAGAAGATAACTAAGTTCTTACTTTCAAATAAAAGGAAGCACAAATTCTCAACAGGTGAAGGATTTGTTTAAACATTTGTGGAGCAAGGGGACAGAGAACATACTCGAGACTTTCACATGTGTTTTATTGCCTGTATTTTTCCTGTATCTGTTGGCAGGATAGAAACAATGAAGAGTCTGTCATTCTCTTCCTCGTTCTTCCCCAAGGACTCTCTGTCTGTACGTTTGACAACATTGCCTGACCAAGACCTGTCCTTCATGCAAAGATCAAATAAACACTGTAAGTCAATGAAATGACAGACATCAGCAAGGGCATAAAGCAGCATTTGTCCTAGACACAATACCTTGTCCCAAGGCTTATAAGAGTACAACGGTGGTAAATTACAGCATAGAGCAACTTATGATTTATGAAGAATCTCATGACTGCTAATAAAGTTTGTTGACAAACACTTGCCCAATATATTATCCATCTACTGCCTGGCCAGCACTCTTGTAAGCTTACAGTATGTTTTTCTAGGGTAAGGAGAAAAACTCTGCTTGATTTTCCATGGCATATTTAATTCATTAAATAGGTTAAAAAAAACCCCAAACAAACAAAACAGAAAATACTAAAAAACAGTACTTCAAAACTAGGTTCATTGGAAAGAATGAGAGGCTATCTGTATAAAAGAGTTGTTTCTTAGAAAAGGAGTAATAAGAAAAAAGACCCAGAGACAGTCTCAGGATATCTTTCATGCTGTGTTTTCTGTACAATTCTGTGTTTAGGAGTGGTGGAATAGCAACTAAATTCCTAACTAACAGAGATGTATGGGTACCTGATACTGTGAAACTGTTCTCACAGCACAGGACAACTAGAAGAGGAGCAGATCTAGTCAGCCAAGATGTAACACCAGGCTGCAGTCAGGCCTCAAGTGAGCTTATTTACTGTCCTGTATATACAGCACAAACTTCTGATACCAAGTGTGCCCCAACACTGCTAGCCCAAGAAGCTTAAAAAAAAAAAAAAAAAAAGAATCATAAGCCATACCACCATAAAACTCACACAAAACGCAATTTTTAGTTTCTGTAAGACTCAGTGTAGTTTTAATTTCTATTTCCCTGACTTAGTAATCATGTCTTACTATTCCTGAGTGCAGAGACTTTAAAAAAAAAAAAAAATCATGCTTATTAAATATATTTCCTGCCAAAAGACCTGAAAACAATGAAAACTAAACAACATATTTTTAGTAGGTTTGACCCCATGAGCTTAAAAATTAAAGAGAAGCACAGAGAGTACCTCTTACTTTGTATTGTGATCATCCTTACTATTCTTTATCCCAGCTTAAGAACATGGACCTGCTGGAGTTAGTTCAGAGGAGGGCCACAAAATGGTCAGAGGGCTGGAGCATCTCTGACCTATGTAGACAGGCTGAGAAAGTTGAGGCTGTTCTACCTGGAGAAGAGAAGGCTTCAGGGAGACCTTAGAACACCTTACAGTACCTAAAGGGTCTACAAGAAAGCTGAAGAAAGACTCTTCACAAGGACATGTAGTTATAGGACTAGGGGAAATGGCTTTAATCCAAATGAGAGCAGATTTAGATTAGAAATTAGGAAGCAGTTCTTTATGTGAGTACTGTAAGGGTGGTGAGGCACTGGAACAGACTGCCCAGAGAAGCCATGCATTTCCCATCCCTGCAAATGTTCAAGGCCAAGTTTGACAGAGCTTTGAGCAACCTGCTCTAGTGGGAAGTGTGTATGCCCATAGCAAGGGGGTTAGAACCAGATGACCTTTAAAGTCACTTCCAACCCAAACCATTCTGTGATTCTACTTTTAGGTGCTAACAAAAAGTCCTTGTCTTACTGCTGCCTTGAATAACTATCTGTTATTTGGATGCTCCATAAAATGCACTGAATCCCTTCTGTTTTGAGAGTGCCTTACACTCTCTTGCTCTCTTAAGAGAAAGCAAGACCATGAGCTTTGCTAGAGATTCAGTTTTTGAAAACTCATAAGGTTCCAGCATGTCAGCCCTTGATTCAGGTACAGGTGGCAATAGCATCTGGATTTGCTGAGTAAAGAATTTCCAGATGGATTCAATTCAGCTAAAAACTTCACAATTAGACTTTTGGGAGTGCTATGACAGCTGAGGCATATAAATTTAATATGCAAGCTGGTTTCTTACAATATATGAACACATGCACTTTTTTTTAGAAAGGGGCTAACCCCATCAACAAATGCTTTCACAGTTTCTTTCAAATGTAAGCAGCTGCTTCAATATGGGTATGCTGCTCATAATATACAACTTCAAAATGCACAGGAAAATGCTAAAATATAAAAACATTACCATTTCCAAACTGTCCTTTTAATTACAATTCTTCATTGAATTCCAACTCTAGGCTTAATACAAAGGGACTGCATAACTAGCTAGCTAATGGAGTACTCTGCTTGGTAATAGTACTCTGAATCTCGCCATTTCCTTTGGCTCTGAAAATCAGAATTTGGGTAAGAGTCATAGTCCTACATAACCTAATACACCATTTTCAGAAAATGCTGTATAAAAAGTTCAGAGCAGCTGGTAGTGGATGCAGCTGGCAAGTGTCCTTTTTCTATTATAGTAAACCCCCTTTCCCTAAATGCATTTTGATCATTCTAGAAGAGCTTTTATTTTGATTTTATGACAGAAAGCCATATGGGCAGAAAATTAGAGTACCTTCACTACAAAGTTACCTCAGGGACCACTTCCAGAAATAATAGAATGATTAGGGTTGGAAAGGACCTTAAAGATCATCTAGTTAAATACATTAAAAGGTTTTCAGAGGATGGGACAGGTTTATTACTTCAGTCCAAGGCTGAGACTCCACAGCAATATAAATAAAGACAAAGTCACTGCAAGAAAAGTTACTAATAAGTGCTATGGTGCAAAGCTTCACCTTCAAATATCGCTTTCTATTACCAAAATAAAGATTGACCTTGAAGACACACACAGTACAGGCAGCTTATACAAATTCAAACATAAGCTTAATTCTAAATTTAAATCTTAGACTCCTAATTACCTGCACATCATTTACCTGGACACACACAGTGTCTTCTGAAAAGGCTGAGTATGTCAGTCAAGCCCAAAGAAAGCAGAAAGGCTGGAATCAAGCCAAGGTGACCAACCCCCAGCATTATGTCTTCCTCTCAATCAGTAGTAAAGCAGCAGTTTCTAACACATTTAAGTAGTACAGGTGACATTCCAGTCAGAAACCCAAAAAATAAAAGCACAACTTGATCTGGTAAACAGGGTAATGCACAAAGAACTTCAAAGACTCAGGACTTTTTCTGTGAGGGAGAGTCATGCTGGAGGGGAGACACTGTTCTCTGGGCATACTTACTAAGAAATGGCATAACATGTTCAGTGATACTGAACAATTTCTCCTCCATTAATTAGTATTACATTAAAAAAAGAAACCTAGAAGAACAAATAGGAGCTCTGACTATATGTCAGAATGAAATAGATGTAATAGATGAAAAAGAATCTTTCTCTCTCCTATTTCTCCTATCAGTCATTTATCTCATGGCTTTTCTCACATATTCCCAAGTTGAGCTCATCCTTTATTGCAAGGGCTTTTGACACAGCCCCTGGATCTGGTTGATCTCTTGGGTAACATTCAGCCTGAGAAAAAGCATAGGAAGAATTCAGCCTTTAACCTTTGGCTTCCAGACTGTTATGAAGAACAAAGACATCTTTTCACAGGACAGCAAAGCAGCAAAGTGATCAGTACTGCACCATCATGCTTTGGATTTCTAGAGGAGATGAATTTACAAGTTTCATTTTATGAAAGAGTCTCATTTTCACAGTTTTTTTTTTTTGTTTTGTTTTTGTTTTTGTTTTGCTGTTATGTGCCATCAGAAATGAATGCATGTGTAAACTTGGGGGAGGGGGGTGGTGGGGGAAGAGAGGCGTCAATATCCTTGCCAGTGCTTCAGATGAAAAAGCCAGAACACGGGATTTTTGATTCTTCACTTTCAGAGAAGTCCATAGAACTAACAGACAAAGCAAGTCCTTCCTCAGTACATGGTCTCCTGCTGAAACATTTCCACACTTTTTTCTTTTCAGTTTTTGTTACCCTTTACCTAGGATCACCTTGGACCAAAAGCTATAGCACTGGAAAAGACAGAGCACACGTGGGTAGAGAACAGCCTAATTTGACCCAGTCTCTTCCTTCAAGGCAATCTTACCCTGAAGAAAGAAATCAAAGTAACGCAAAAGCAGCAGGCATCTCAGAAGAGATACTGAAGTGTTTTTGTTCTAAAGTAAATTGCTCCAGGATTGTTTCCCTTTGTTATTTTTGGTCTATTGATGCAAAATTGCCATATCAACCTGCAGTAACCAAACCAATAGAGGTGAAGGAGTGAATTTTACCCAGTTACCTCCTCTTGAGAGGTCCTAATTAGTACATTGATCCTGAGGCTTTCTGATTATGTGATTTGGTGATGCTCCAAAACCTCTTAGCTCTGTCCTTTTTGCAGTTTAAAGAGAGAGATGAAACATACACACCAAACCAAAACCACAAGAAAGCAACAGTTGCTATTAAAAAATAAAAATACAAGACTGCACCTTGCACTGAGGTGTCCAAATGTATTTTGTAAAGGAAATTAAATGAAGTTTGGTCAAACCAAGCCTGATCTTGTACATAATGAATACCTCAAGTGACAAGTTTGAATGACAGAAAAGTATTAATTGCCTTTTTTTTTTTTTTCCTTTTTCCCCTCTAGACTGGTAAAACTTGTTAGATCTCAGCTTTGCTGAAGTTGAAACAAATTAAATCACCTACACACTGAAACAAAAACAATCATCTGCCTCATACACATAGGACTACTACACTGTAGAGAACTTAGTTGCAAAAAGAACCACTTGCAGAGCAGCCAACATTTCTCAAGGCACAGCTAATTTCACTCATATTGATTGCAATGAGCAACTGGACTTCCCATGCCAGCTGACAGATAGGGTTTGTGACTGCTATCTGTCCCAATTTTTAGAGGTGCACAAAAAAAGGATGGATAATGAAAGAGACAGAAGGCACAGTCAGGCGACCCTATTTTAAGATTATCACTGGTCACTTCCACTGGCAGTAGAGAATGTGCTAGTTGCACTAATTACATTAAAAAGAGATTAAAAATAATTAAGGAATTGCAGTGTGTTGTGCCAAAAGAGGTCAGTAAGGCAAGATGCTGACATAAGGCATCATGAAAATGCCAACCACTTAAACTATGTAAGAAATAAGTGTAATTCTTGAAACATATTCTGCTAATCCAAATTCCTGACACAGACACCAGTAAATACTTCCCAAATTTTGTTGTTTATCCATGTACCAAAGCAGAAAAAAAAATTGATAGAGATGGTTTAATTTTATTCTAAATTGGCTATTTGGGAAGTTCTAATACTGGAACCAAAGAATAACAGACATTGAAACCCATGGAAGAAAGTAAGGTTTTGAGCTTATAGTGCTCACAAGAACATTTTGTTAATTAATTTATTTTTCACACCAGGAGAGATAATTTTTTTTGATGAAGAAATTTTTTGTAAGAGTTTTGAATTCTAGCCAGTTCTAGCCATGGTTACGACACTGTTTCCTAGTAGGCTTCAATTCCAAGCAAAGCTATCCCAAAAATACCTGTCTGGGGAAATGTAAATATAGATTTGACACTTACCTACATTAATTTCAGTAGAATTTAAAAGAATTCCTTCTGCATCTCTGCACGTACCTTAATGATCGGAAGCATTAACTATTTTTGGATAAGAAAGCTGAAGACACAGAGCAGAAACTGGCCCAATATTGAAACAAAGAGACTAACCTCATCTACATCATAGTAGCTCATGTTTTAATCATTGGATGCCACTGTTTCACTCTTAATGTTTAGCAACTGTGATGTGGGTTTATGATTTTTACAGACTAATGACAGTTATAACCTTATAGAGGATATTAAGGAAACTTAAAAACCGCTGTTTGAGAGACACTCTTCAATACACAAAACCACTGTTATGGTGAGGGTAACAAGAATAAAAAAACAAAAAACCCAGCTAAAATTACATTGACAAGATCACCAAGCGTTTGAAGCAAAATTTACATAATGAAGATCAATAATTGTCAAACCCCCTAACTTTAAGCAAAGACTTTCTGCCAATAGTTTCAGCTGTACAGAGCAGAGATTTGCCTCAATAGTGATTCCTCAACCTTAGTTTATTTCTTTGTTGCCAAATATGAATATCATCCCAAGCTGGTTGGAAATAGTCCACAGATACCACTCTGTCCCAAATCCAAGCCCAAGGGAAAATGTAATTAGCTATGTCATGCATGCACTGCTAAGGGAAGGGAACAAAACAAAGTATCTGAGAAGACAGGCCTTGAATCTCAGCACATATGAGTTCCTAGCGCAGGACGCTCAAATACAAGTACCAAAACCCTGTACATCATGAGCGAGTTGTACTTTTTCTCCTCCTTCATTAAGTTTTTTGCCCAGGTTTTCAGAGCCTAAACCATTAGATGATAATCTCTCCTCAGAAGTCGCATTGCAAGAGTAAAACACAAAGACTTTGTTATCTGAGGTGGTTTTTCAAAGGCAAATCTTAACCAAGCACCTGAATCTACGTTCCCCCGCTCCAAGCCATGAGGATGCAGTAGGATTTGGTCTGGGGATCCTGTCAAAGCTACTCTTGACACAAAAAATGAATTCACTTTATCTGCAACCAGCCTCTCCCTGGTTTAGCTTGCTTCTTTCCATCAGATCAGGTTTAAATTGGAACCTCCTGCAGGCCAGCTTCCAAAGGAAAGCAACCATAAGAAAAGGCAACTTGCTATCTTAGGGCAAACAGCGAATGTTAAATAGCGCTGGAAACAAACATGTGGGGCTATGACATCTGTTCTGACTCAAGGTCGTCACCTGACTGCTTTGTGTCCCACAGACCTTATGGAAACAGGATACAGCCATTGCTATAAAGCAGGGACTTAATGCTTGGTGTTGAAGAGGAGAAAGTAAGCAAACATCTTCTGGCATTTATTGTTCTTTATTGTGGAAAGGAAGAGGCCTGACATCTCTTAGTATGTATGTGTAAACAACATAAGAGGTAAACAACAGACGTGCAGAATGTTAGGAGGGGGGAAGAATCTGTACCCTACCAAACACAATCTGTTTATTTTGTATTAGGACTAATTGACTTAAAAGCACTTGTTAGCAGAGGAAGAGTTTTCTCTCATCTCAGACACTCCTGTCAGAGGGACCAGAGATAAGTAACTGAACAGGAGCATGAGGTATGATACACCTTGACATGGCTGTACCTCACCAGTAGAATAATCCTGCATGAATTTCACTGGATAAATGCCCATTTCATTTATACACCAAAAGGAAACATATCCCTTCTGACTACAATGGAAGCAGTATTTTTTCAAACATGTGTCTCCTGACAAGTTGAGTCTTTAGAACAGAACATGTCCAGAAAGAAAGAAGCTGGAGAAAAAAAAATCCAGTATTGTTTCTCTTAATACCTACCAGCCATGGTGCACCCCAGAGTGGCCCAGTATAAGGACAGGGGACCAAGGTTTGGCTTGGAGCTTTGGGAATCCCGCTGCACCAGTCACCACAAAGTCACCAAATTTCTCGGCTAGTGATGCAGTGTGGTAGCTTAGGGACAATGCATCCAGCAAACTTGCATATCCAACCTCAGCTCTCTGGTAACATCTGTGAGCTCATCACTGCTAGTTATCTGGCTCAAGTTTCACAATGACTCTTTATACTGACATTGAAATAAAATTCCCTCAAAAACACTAAGGATTAAAAAGGAAGAGAGACATTCTCCACTCCATTTAGGGGAACTGGAGGACAGAAGAGGTGTATTTGGCATGCCTATCCTTTCTGTTCCTTGGTTAGGGTAAGGGGCAAAACAAGACATAAAACCCTTGCCTGAGTTCCTGATGGTTCCTGTGATAACAACATACTCTTAGTTCTCAAATGGTGACGAAAGCTCTGAGAGAACTGGGTACCTTTTCCAACTCAGACACCTCCCTGTGTTTCAAGTAGTTAACCTAAAAATGATACAAAGACTGCAGCAACTTGCGAGCCAACACTTCTACCCTTACAGTACGATAATCGTTTCCCAAAATATAACTAACTGGAGATAAGTGCCAAATCTTAGCAGAAGCCAAGTTCATCCCAGACATAGGAAGCTACATTATATTTCCCATAGGTGGCTTAGCAGGAGCTCCAATGTTTAGCCCAGCCCATTCATAGCTGGTTTGTGTGTCCCTGTAAAGTGGTCCTGCACAGGCAGGCTGTATCCATGCTGCTGCTAAGATCTGCTTGAAAGAGCAAATACTCACTTTAAGTGGTGACAGAAAAGGAATAAAACAGCATTGTGGTTTAGGTGTTTTTCTAGCTACATACTTGTTTTGTTTCACAGTCTCACATTATTCTGATACAGTAGCTCTTGCTCTAAGTACCAATAGGTGTTCATAGCAAGTTACTTGTATAGATAATTTCAATAGGCATGAGCTGTTGCTTTGCTCATATGCAAAATTTATTTACAGTTTATTGGAACAATGTATGAACCCATGTAATGAAAAATATCAACCCCTTTATGTTTCAATGACTTAAAGAAAAAGTATTTTAAAAAATGTAGCCACGTGTGTCTTGAGAAAAAAGTAAAAGTCAGGAGGCAGCACAGGCAAACAAATATTTAAGTAAAACTCAGCGAGAAAAGCACTCATAAAAATGACACACAGCATCTCCAGTAAAACTCTAGGCAAACATCTCTCCTAGTCATTTCCCAGAGTCCTCTATTTCACTTATCAGGGTTGTCAGACATACCCAACGACTAATCAGAAAGTTCAGAACCGCAGCAGCAACGAGTTGGATCCACCGCAACCCACTTGGCTACCAATCGGTTTCTATAGAGGGGGGGGGTGTGCTAAAATTCCTAACACTCTGGATGTGCAGCGCCCTCCAGTGACAGGTACCTGCCCCCACAGTTGACTTCATCAAGTGTTGGTCTTAGAGCGGTGGGAAAGGCTCAGGACTGGGAAAGCATTTCAAAAACACAAACGTGAAGCAGACAGGGACAGTCAGTCACTGCACATCAGAATAAGAGATCACAGGTGCCTGTCAAGTCAGAGCTGCAAAAGGGTGAAAAAAATCCGTCTCAACCATGTACCCATCCAGTCTTTCTTTAAAGTGTACCGAAAAGCTTAGTTGGAACTCATTGCATGTACTCTGCTTAGACTTTCTGCTCTTTTCCTGAAAAACTAAGTTTAAGAAATCCTGAAAAATAAAGTTCTTAATAATCAGACCACCCGGCTTCTGTGAAGTCAGAGATTTTTAGTCTCAATTCTGTTTCTCAAATTTTCACTGTGTTCAATCAATTCACTTAGAAAGATATTAACATTACGCTAAAATTTAAATTACAACTCATGTTTTTTTATCCTCTAGAAAAAGGCTTCCATAGAAATCAATATGTCTTCCTTTCCACATTTTTGACAGAAAAGGTTTCCCCTGAGAAAACTCAGGAATACGGAGAAAAGATGTTTCTCATACTGATTCATGTATTATGCATTCCAAGACTGATAGCCTGAAAGTAAAAAACAAAACCAACGAAACAAAAAACCCAACAAAACCCCCAAAAAGCAACCAATCAAAAAAAAAAAAAAGGCAAAACAACAACAAAACAAACAGACTCCCAAAAATCCTCAAGCAAAAAAACCTGCAAACATAAAAAACTTAAATTCACTCTAATTTAGCATGGAAAAAATTAAACACAAAAGATCAATACTAAATTGAAGTAAAAAGTCAAAAACCGAACTGGTCTTCTTAGTAGGTTCTCCTAGCATTGTCTGTTCAGGCACACACACACAGAGTTTGCCAGATACCCTTACCTAAGTCTCATGGCACCTTGACAGGACACACCTTCAATTAATTAATAAAACCAGACTGCTTCCAAAAGGAATTTCTTTTAAGCTCAAATATTTGAATGCATTTCAGTCTGAAGAGGTAAGTGAAAAGCTTCCCACAAGGCTAGTGCTTTCTTGACTATGTTTGTAACTGCCTTTCCTGCAAGAAGATGTTCAGAGGGTTACAGCAGTCACCATTGTCTCTGCCTGTTTGTGCTCTCTGGTCATTATACCTTTCAATTAGAGCTGAATAAGACACTATATCATATACCAGTAAGGCATAAGATAATTATATTAAGTTAAATACATGTGGTATTCCTATAGGCAAGACATTCCACCCCCCCAAGAAAGTGTAAGTAAAATAAGAAAAAAGAGTTTTCAACTGAGATGCTCCAGAGCTACACAGAGAATTTAGGTTGGCTGACTTGTTTGTGGGACTGCACTGGTTTAAGGAGAACTTTGGTGAGATTTCACAGAAAGCAATATCAAGTCATGCACACCCACATGAGCATAGGAATGCTCAAATATTTAGGATGTAGTGATTTAAATAAATTGATCATTATAGAAACCCCATAAACACCTCGATGATTATACACTGTTACTCAAATCCCATGAGCCTTTCCATTACATTTTGAAGCTTCTGTGACCAAGAACTACAGATAAGAACATTATTTGCATTCCTCAGATATGACCTACAATACTATCTATTTTTATATAAGTATTGTTGAAAGACATGTATTCATACATTACCATAAATCAATGAACTGGAGAGTTTAGAAGCACTTTAGTCATTGATTTGTAGTTTGGACTGCTCTTCTTTTGTGTTTCCCAGTAGCACATCATTTATGTCCATGCACCAGTTGGATTTAGAGTCTTTGCAACTTTAGCATGCTCCTTTGACTTTCTGACCTTCAGTGTTTAAATGCGAAGTCACTGGCAAGATATCTCAACTACGCTCACTCCAAAGCTTGTGGGGGTTACCTTCAGTCAATGCTGAACAGCTCTGCAGGAGTGATCAAAGTTTAATCTGTTTCTAATTAAAAGCTGATCTGCTTGACCTCGTGCTCTAAAAATATCAAGCTGTTTATGTAAACTGGTTTTCCGGTTTTCCAGTTTTTTGGTTGGTTTTTTTTTTTTTTTTAATCCCTGTGATTTCATAACACAGCCAATAAAGGAACACAAGGGATTAGAAACTGTTGTTTTTAAACTGGTGCAGGTAGTTATGTTTCAGAACAACCAACAAAAGAAATTTCAAGAGCAACCAGGAATGTTAGAAGTGAAAAGAATGAAGGGGCACATTAGTAAGTGAACTTACATGAGAGATGCATGACCACTATAAAGAGCAAAGGCAATTATAAACCAGTTGATATTCAGGCCCATGAATTACCTGAGAACAAAGATTCAGCCCTTTCTATAAACTGATTTCTCTGAACTATCCATCTCTCTTGTATTTTTCCAATTAGGTTTTTTTCCCCCTCCTTTCTATTCAGATAGAACTGCAGGCCTTACAGATTATTTCACATCTTTAAAAAAATAAATTAAAAAAAAAAGAAGTTAAAAGAAGAGAAATAAGAAAACAGCTGATTTTTTAAAATATATTTTGTTTTAATTAAAAGATTGACTTTTTCTCAACCACTAAACAATGGCTTTTAAATGACTGATATAGACGAAAAAAAATGTTCCTCCAGAATATTGCATTTCTAGTAATTTTCTCAAATATGCTGCAACTTATCATTTTCCAGCTTTTTTGTGGGACTTTCACTGTGTGCTGTGATATATAAACTACAGAAACTCATATACTGAGATTAAAAGGTCTCACCGTGAGATGCTTAATGTCCTGTATTACTCTGTATTTTACCTTTTAATCTGCTTACAGTTGTATGGTCTTTTTCCAAACTCTGCATTTGGTATCAGCTCTGTGAGAATGAGGCCTTCTTGACCCACATTCAGCACAGCACAGAAGACAACAGAAACATATTTGAAAGTCTTGTCATAATAAAAACTAGGGTTTTCATCTGAAAGCCCTTTATAACTAGAGGCAACAGAACTTCAGTTTGTAAGCTTTTCTTTGACAGAAATTGGATGAAATACAGCCATTAACCAAGTTAATAACTGTGTGCACAACACACAGTTGATAACATTTTGGAGCACCAGTTCTTGGGACACCCACGTGGTACACGGACACGACAAAAGTCGGAATCCCAGTTTAGTCCTGAAGGTGCAGTTACATTATGTAAATAAAATATAACTTGCTTTGGCTGAGACAACAGTACCATTCACCTGGAGGAAATGGAAAAGACTGAATATCTAATTTCCTTTACCTTAACCTTGGGTTTTCTATCAGTGGAGATTCCTTCTATCTACTAGAATTTGAGAAGATAATTGTGGGCACCCTGAATGTCCAGTGGAACTTTTTCTTTTCAGTTGTAGTGTTTGCTTATACATGGCCAGTTCTGTGTGTTTTCAGGGTATGCTCTGTAGTGTACTGCATTTGGGACTATGACTTATTACAACAAAGAAAACATTAATTTAAACGTAAGAGCTATTGACTCATATGTTAAACAACCTACCAGCAAACAAACTTGCATCAATGCTTTGTAATTCATATTGACTTGTGGTGCTGCTCAGAAAGAGCTTGGGATCTTGGCCATCTCAGCCAGAGCCAATTGTCCTAATCAATAGCATTCACTTTCTGGGTGAGTTTAAGCAAAGGTTGATTGCCGCTTGCTCCAGACATCTGAGAATGTTCACAGTTAAAGCAATAACATTTTAACTTCAAAAATTTCCCTTCCTTCTGTTATAGATGTATCACACAGTAAACCATGTACTCCAGTCCAGCTTTCCCACTTTGAAGTAAATAAAACCTTTAGTGTTTGAGGAGGGAATAGGACCTTAATATCACAAATATCTTCCCCATCACCAAATACTAAGTTTTTAATATAATGTCAATAAAAGCCATATGTAAGGAATTTTTACTTAGGTGTTAAAGCTGGGGATTTTTTTTTTTTTTTTTGTATATACTATGGTGCTACAAGAGATTGTTCAGGTAAGGGTTGATGTGTGTTTGCATATAGACACCAAAATTCCTGAAGTCTTCCTCCTGCCCAGAGGAACTTGGGGTTGGTAGGATTTATATGAACAATGGAAAGGAGGTGAAGATGAAAAGAAGTGATGGTGAATTACTTGATAATAGCGGGATTTGTCTCTTTTTAGAACACATGCTTGTATTCTGTTTTTATCCATTTTCCTGAAAACATACAATAAGGTAAGCATTGAATGTCATTGCAGTCCTCTTATAGAAGTAAAGTCTGTATGAATAATGTGTGCTAGCTTGAAAACAGTATTGACACTGCAAATGATAGTCCTAATTGTAGATGTGTTATATTCTAAAATGATATAGCAATTCTCAAATATTCACATTAGAAGAAAGAAGACACTATACTGCAGAAAATATGGAGAATATCCTATTAGTCATGACTCTTAGAATCATAGAGTCATAGAATAGTTTGGGTTGGAATGGATCTTCGAGATCATTTAGTTCCAACTCTCCTGCCATGAACAGGGATACCTTCCACCACACCAAGTTCTTCAGAGCTCCATCCAGCCTGGCCATGAACACTTCCACGGATGATGCATCCACAATTTCTCTGGGCAACCTGTTCCAGTGCATCAGCACCCTCACAGTGAAGAATTTCTTCCTAATATTTAATCTAAAACTACTCTCTTTCAGTTTGAATCCCTTCCCCCTTTTCTTGCCACTACACGCACTTGTCAGAAGTCCTTCTCCATCTTTTTTAGGCTGCCTTCAAGTACTGGAAGGCTGCAATTAGAACATACTTAAGTTTTCTCATGAAACCTCAGATAAATGGTCTTGAACTGTATTTTTATCTAGTTGAGTCTCTTCAGTGACAGCATCACATGTTGTAACTGAAAGAGAGAAGTTGTTTAATGAAATTGGTTACGTGAAGCCTGGATTTCAACAGGAGAAACTCCAGTTATTACATCTGGTGTTATACTTTGCTAGTTCTGGGACTTGCTATCTATTTACACTCTTTATCACAGCAGTATTTCCAACTAATTTCCAGTAGAGAGCTCTGCAGATCAGGATCATATGTTTGCTGGGCTGTGTTGTATTAAAATAAACATCTGCATTTTTACCCTACTTTTGTGTCCAGGTGTTATAGGAAAATGTGCACCAGCAATATTGACTTCTGAATTATTAATGTCCACCATGCTGCTATTTCCATGGTTTCATCCCTGGAGAAAATGCATTCTCTCCATTTGAAAACAAAGATGCTCAGTGGGGAAATAGAAAAAGGAAGCCATTTGGGAAACTACTGAAATATCATGAATTTTCTGATAGGGACAATTTTAAGAGCAAAAAATGCTACAAAATCTGTCTTTCCTAGACCAGCTGCATATATATGAAGATGTTTTGAACTCACACAAAAGAGAAACAATTAGGAACTTTAGTTTTGGGAGATTTTTGTCTACCTCTACGTAAGGACCTGGCTTTTAGAGTACATACTCATGGAGTGACCAGACTGTGAATAGGCATTTGAGGGGTGAAGGGATGGATTCCAGGTACATGGCAGTTGATGTGGATCATGCTACTATAGATATTGAGAAGGGCCCCAAGGTCTTGCTGTCGGATAACTGAAGTCACCCCTCCACCCCCAAATGGTTGTGTTAGATAAATGACATTTGGGGCGAGGTTAGCAATGAGATATGGGATCAATCAAATGTCTCTGTGAAATCTTTCTCTTAGATGGTTGTTCATGAAGATGTAGGCAGAGAGAAGAGCACTGATGCTTTGTCTGCATGGCCACGAGTTCTGTCTAACTATTCTGGTGGGAGAGCACTCCTGAACCTGAAAAAGAGCTTTCACTTCTGCCAAGTTGAACTGATTTCCTCTAAAAACCAGTGTTCACCCAACAATCAGCACCCTTGTAGAACTAATACAGGTGAAAGTGTAGCTACAGTTATGAAAATACTTACTTCACTTTTAGCTTCACACTCTGTTTGGTCTGCTTTACAGAATGCCATATGGCTTATTACTCCAAATATCCGCTCACTACAGGTAACTATAATAGCAGTGACCTCCAGCATAAAAACAAGGGTCTATTAAAAAGAGAGAAAACTTCATCAGGAAGAATTGCCCACTTGGAACAACTTAATACTGTATAAAAGACACTATAATAAGTCTTGTAACAGCAGGTTTGGCATTGTTTTTGGAACATAAGGGACAGCTGGCACTTCACTATAAAACAAGCACTAGCAGCATCTGTTGTCCAAAACAAATACTCCACTGCATTTTTAAAGATAAGAAATAAGAAGAGAGAGTCAAATGTCCTGCAAAAAGCCTCAGTAATGTCTTTTTTATTCAGACCTCCATCCTGGGAGTTGTTGCAAATTTCTAAGCAGATGTAACTACTCCCTCCCATTGCTATCAAAGTGCCACCAAAAATGCTTGTGGGCTCAGCTTCAGCCACTGGCGGGTCTGTCTTGGATTCAGCTGTTACTGGCTCTTTCCAACATGGGTCAGCTCCTCTACTCACAGAAGCCACCCCTGCAGTCCCCCAGATACAGAAATCTTGCCACAGAAACACAATTCATTTTTTTCTGCATTTTGCAGAATCAGAGAAAGGGTAAGATTGGAAGGAGGCACTGGAGATGGACTAGTCCAAACTTCCTCCTCAAGCAGGTTGCCCTAGATAGAGCATGTTACACAGGATTGTGTTGAAACTACTTTAGAATATCTCCAGAAACAGAGATTCCACAATCTCTCTGGGCAATCTGTTCCAATGTGTGGTCACCTACACAGTAAAGAATTTCTTCATGTTCAGGTGGAACTTCCTTTGCATCAGTTTCTGCCTGTTGACTTTCATCTGTTGCTTGGCACCACTGAGAAAAGCCTGGCTCCTCTTGACACCATCCCTTTGGATACTTATAAGTATACTTGATAAGGTCCGCCCTCAGTCCTCTCCATGCTAAACAGGCCCAGCTCCCTCACCTTTGACTATGAGAAGAGAAAAGGGGGAAGAAGAAGAGTGCAATCAGCAAATGGTTTCTCTAGCCTGAAACATCTCTGACTTTGGAGCTGTTATCTATCAAGTCCCTGAGCAAGCCAAGACCCATTCCTATTGCAATTTTTCTCTTCAGTGTTGTTTCTGTTCAGTGTGGTTTTAACCTATTTTTTGGTAAAAAGCCATAAGTGATTTTACATATTTTTTAAAATTGTTTTGGTGATGAACTTGCAAAGACACATACTGAGTGAATTGTGAGCTGTGTGGCAAGAACACCTTTTCAGGCTATTCTGAGGGAAATGCTCCATGGTTAGATCTTACTGTCGCTCTACCTCACATTTTAAACTTGCCCTTGAACAATGGGAAGATAAAAAAAAAAAAAAAGATACAGCTATGGTGACACTGCAACAGATTTGAAGAAATTGAAGGGAATGCAAGAGTTACTTGCCACAACCCATGGGATGGAATGCTTTCCCTGCCTGTGAAAGGAAATCTATTTGCTCAAGTCAGCGGCAGCTATCAGGCAGTGAAAGCCAGCAAGGATTTGCCAAGTGCAAGTTATGCTAGGCTTGCCCCAAGAGCTTGCTTGGCTAGCCCCGTGGGACAAGGTAGAGCAGTGAATGTCATTTATCTTGCCTTTAAAGTCTCCCACAGTATCCTAATAGCAAAGGAGTGAGTCATGGGCAGAAGGAGACTACAAGGTGGGAGGACCACTGCCTTGTCACCAGCAGGAAAAAGCCCACCCAGGGGCAGTTGCTGGTGGTGCTGTGCCTTGGGTAAGTTGTGGGGAGGTCGCCCATGCTGGTGAATGTCTGAAGCAAGAGCAGTGGTGGGACAGAGGCCAACTTCCACAAGGCTGTGGGTGCCTCCTATTTGGATAAGGCAGGAAGCCTGACATTTCAAAAAAACACAGCAGCACAGAGGCTGGGAAAGACACACGGAGCCAGTTTAAGCACCTGCTCAGAACAGCTCCAGTCAGGTCAGGTTGCTCAGTCATGTTTGGATACCCTCAAGGACAAAGACTCTTCAGTGTCCCTGGGCACCTGTTCCATGGCTGAGCACTATAATGGTGACAATCTCTTCCTTTTTTCTAACTCCATCTGCCAGAGTTGGCCTAGTGCATCCTTTCACCATGGACCCCCTCTGGAAAGAGTCAGGGTTCATGTTTACACCTTCCCAGTAGACAGCTATAGTCACCAATGAGTTCCATCTCTGGCCTTCTCTTTTTGATGATGACCAAAGGGTACCTTGATGCTGAAGGCCAGTGCCTGCTGGTGGAACTGCAGTCTCCTGCTCTTCCAGAGGAACAGCTCTCTCTGACCTCTCTGCCTCCTCTGTCGCTGTTTATCATGCACTGCTGTGTAGGGTCTGGCTGGATCTTCATAAATACCTTGGCTTGGGAGTCATTATGAATTTGTAAGTAAATGCCACGACTCCCTCCCATTGCTGTGGTAGTACAGACTATCAATTATAATTGTTTTTTACACAATTTCCTCTGAAATAAGCATGCATGGATGTTTTTGGGAATGACATGGTTCACGTCCATCTTGCATCATCTACTGCAGTCAACAGCAACCTGAGAGACATGAGAATGCTCAGATGTGTGAGAGTAATGGACATGGACTGCTGTATTTCTTCCTGAGCTCAGTTAATAAAACTTGTATTAAATCATAGAGCCCATATGCTGAAATAGCTATAATGCTGCTCTAACATGCATTTCCATACACCCTGGAATATCTGGTTATACTGAACTGACAGAGAAGCAGAACAAAGAATTCTGCTGGGGTTCTTCTGCTGCTTCTGCCAGGTAGAAATGCTTCATACAATTCTTATGCAGAGATATACCCTGAGGACAGCTCTTGGAACATTTCAAAAGGCTAGGTGTTCTGATACTTTGTTCCTATGGTCATCCATACTATGCGACGAAGATATTTTGCTTGTTTTCATAGAGCAAGACTATTGATTTTAAAAAGAAAAATGTCTTTTTTTTTATCTCTGAGACACAGCAATGTGTGTAAAATGGAACTTACTGTCTTTACTCCTTATGTTGGGCAGACAATTTCTTTTCAAGGTATGCCTCTGTGCAAGTATAGTTCAGTCATGTTTGATAGGAAAACTTCTTTAGGCAGAATTTTGGTTTAGTTTGCAGTTTAAATTCCGGGTGACTTTGAGAATATCAAGCTGTCATCTCAACTGCCAGTACTAATATCACCTCTTATTTATTTTTACAGATATCATAAATATTAATAGAATTCCATATCTATGTTGTGTTTTCCATTCATGAATTTCAAAGGCTTTAAAAAATGGTTAAAAATGGTCTTTCTTTCTGACAGGTAAAAGATTTTAAACACAGAATTTTGTACCCTTGATTGTTCAAAGGTTAACTTCAATGCTTATTTGTAGAGCGTATTTCTATATATTTCTTGAGTAATTCTTTGAATGCATGCGGCTGCCTGATATCCACATTCATGGTAGTTAAATCATTTCATCTAGAGTCACCTAGTCAGGTAGACAAGTCCAGATTATTATGGATTACTCTGGGTTCTGACTACCTCTTCAAAAGGAAATTATTTACTCATTTTGAGTAGTACTAGATTTGAAACCAAGAGATAAAAAACAGATTTGCCTGTGGTAGAAATTGAAGAGAGAATTCTGAAGCCACTGGGTGTCACTGCTTGACTGCCTTTTGGTGTTACAAGTATTTGCAATGGTCGGAGAGGACTAAATATAATCTGCAACAGCTCTGAGTGGTGCTTCACTGGGAAAATACTTAATTGCTGCTCAAGAAACAGAATTTGTTATTAAGATCACAAGTTCCGAAAAGCTTTCTACTTTGCTTGCAAAATGGTGTCTTTGAAGTATCTAATTTATTTAGACTGGCTTGTTTTTCTGGCAGCTTTTAAAATACAGAATGTTATTTTGTAGTAAGTCATCAGGAGAGTTTGTGAATACAGTGACACTGAGGCAGGAGGAAAAATAAAGACATTTATATTAACTGAAATAATTTGCACTTCCTTTTTGCTTTTAATTCTCTTCAGATTATCAGTTTACTAGGGCACAAATGTTTTGAAAAAGGACAGAAGTTCTGAATAAAAATAAATGAAAATGTAAAAGCTTTAAAGATATGTTGCATTTGTTGTTCCTGTTTATGAACTCTGGTTTTTAATGCGTAATACAAACAGTTGTCAGAGAACAGGGGCTGATCCTGCAACCTGAAAGCAAGATCTGCAATTATAGTGGTCATTTGAGTTTGTCCAGACTGCAGCCATAGTTTCACCCAGCCAATGGACGTATTAAACATAATATACATGATAGAAAAAACACATCAAGAAAAATGTTAAATATCATTTGAAAGTGCTGTGCATCAGTGCCTTATAACAGCATTGCTTTGTGGTCTTGAGATATTTAAAGTCCCTGGAATGATGGCATAGGTATAACTAAGGAAAAAAACCACTAACAACCTCCCCCAATTTCTCATTGTCCTATATCTTTTTTTCTTTTTTTTTTTTTTAATTTCAGAAGAGCTGTGCAAACAAAATGACTTTTTCCTCATATTGATAGCCTTTCTCAAATTCCATTTAATACACAAGCAACAGCCTGTGTCTCATTATTTAAAGTTTGTTTTGATTCACAGCTAAAGACAGCATATTACTTTTTCAAGTCCATATTGTAACAGTAGGAACAAATGCTCCAGAAAAGACAACTATGGTTTCTCTGGGCCCTCTCTCATTTCAGTTTCCTCCTGTACACATCACTTATTTCAATCTTTAGTGCTGCTGCTTTTCGGAGAAAGTTGCAGCTCCTGACTAACTCACAAACCTCAAGAACCTCCGTAACTCTGAGTGCTCAAATCAAAACCCACCTAAAGCTGAGGGAGAATTTCTGTGCCTCTCCTAGAGGGTACAGATCCCTCTTCCAGAAGACTTCTCTACCAGTTCATTCACAGATTCTCAAAGAGAAGAGGCATAATTTTCTACTTGGATAACAAGCAATTGATAGACAACAGTGTTGTACCCCTTCTGTTGGATTCTGCCCTAAACAGTCACCTGGATGACTGGAAAGGAGGCATCAGGAAAATCAGTGTAGAATGTAGCTAAACTACAATATTATTTGGAATATGAATTGTTTTTATAAACTGAGCTTGGAATCCACATATAACCAAGCTGAACTGTGCAAAACCTAACCTAAATTTTCTCCAAAGAGCATCTGGATCTGGGAATGGAAACGAAGAGTTCAGCTGAATCTGGGCTGGTATCGCTGCAGGCAACTAACTTGCAGGTTCACTATGGAAGAGAGAAACTATTTCAAGGTATTTCAACTTTGAGCAACGTAGACTGGTAAGATGTAGTGGTCGTATAGACAACTAATATGCAATAAGCCTCTGAACTCCAACACGTAAACTAGGGAGCCGATAAAGGATTGAGGTTAGCGGACATCATATGATCAATTGAGATTTTTAGACAAGAAGAAGAATCCACTGACATGCTAGAAATATCTCAAAAATAAGCAAAAGGAAAACTACTAAGCTTTGTATGGTGAAATAAGAAATAGAGAACTCCCAAGAAAGGAATTTCCCTCCAATAACTATAGACTGAGATTATGTATACAGTAGGAAAATATTTGAATGCTTTGAGAACAGAAAATCCTAATCTTTCAAATTAGCTTGCCTTCATTAATCCTTGCTAATACAATAAATATGTCTCAGGATATATCACAAATGAATTACAAGAACATCTCTTAAGACAGACGGATCTAGCACCATAAAGGTGTAGGTATAGTGCAAACATACTTGATATTACTCTTGCAAGTGTTAGAGCACCAATAAATACAGTAAACACGAGTAAAGAGAGCATACATTGAATACATAATAGATGACTGCTTCACTGTTGTTGTGGTTCTAAAAATCTATGTTTTTCAAAATGTCTTCAGTGTGGCAGCTGATTGGGGAAACGCTCCCCGTTCCCTTTCCCCTGGCCCCACGCGGTACACGTGGTCCCAGAGATGTTGCAGGAAGGACCACACACGCAGGCGGTGGGCAGGAAAGCAGAGAGGGTTTTATTCCCAGGTGATGGGTTTTTATACAGGTCTGAGAGGGGGGAAGTGATTTCACATTCTGGACCTTAGGGGACAGAGGGTAGGGAATGGGTTAACAACAGAAGCAAGGGACAGGGGAGAGGGGATGCGGACACATTCTTGTCAAACCTGTTTGACTAGTTTCTTGCATACTAATGAGGGTGCTACCAGTGTTTTGGGGACAGACAAAGACAGGGACAAACAGGCAAACTGTATTTTACAAGAAATAAACCTATGACTTTAAAACATTATGGTGGAACTTTCTTTATCTTCTGAGGCTTATTTCTTACAAGCTTTATTTCACTTCAGATAACTTACATATATAGCAACATTCAGTATACAGCTTTTAGAGGAGATTTCATTCAAAGGGCTTACCAAAAAGAGAGAAACCAACACTTTATTTTCACAAGAAGTTTAAAATTTTCAACAGTTTTTCTCTGTAAATACAATGAAGTCAAGTCAAGAGCATAGAGATTTCTTGAAAAACATTTACTAAGAAAGCACTCCACCATAAATACTTCCTTCCAGTTCAGGCTTTTTGACACTAACATATATTTAAGGAACACTGTTCTAAAGAACGGATACCACAAAAAGCCAGAGGACACTGCATGAAGCAGAACAGAAATGACAGTAAACACTTACAGTGTTGGTGCAAAAAAAATGTCAGTCAAAGAATTTAAGATTTAAGATTAGTGATCATAATCTGGATGTTTACCTAGTTCCACTGCATATGTTCTTGCTTCTCTATATTGTTAAATTCATATGAAAAACCTTCTGAGTTACCACTTTTATGGTCTCTATTCCATCTGATTATTTCACTCCTAAAGTTTTCCCAAATTGATCTGATATTTGACCACTTGAATTTCTTAGTATAGTGCAAATTACCAGTTCATAAAATATTTTGATGCTTGTTTGCTTGATTGTGTTTCTTTTCTTTCTTAAAATCATTTCTTGAACTGTGGGCTCCAAATCACACTCATCCTCAGTGAGTACTTGAAGGTTTGTAGATACCAGATATGAGGAGTTCTCAGGCATTTCAATGTTGACAAAATTGCTTTTCTCTAAGGAAAAACACTGGCATAACACCCTAAGGTAGCTGAATAGCTTTTACAGTAATTAAAAAAAAATAAATCAGTGGTCACTAAGTAAAATACAAATAATTGCCTATGTTTGCATGACACACCTTATCAATAAAACAATGTCAGAACTGCAAATTCGAAGAGCAACAGTCATTCAAAAACAGAACCATATGACTTCGTTATTTCTTTTTCATTAATGAAAAAAGACAAAAAAAAGAAGGATTCTTGATTCTTTTTCAGAGAAATTCAGGACAAGAATGAGTTAAAGACAGGCCCATTCAAAATAGGAATGAAACACACATAAATAACAAGAAAGTATAGCCATTGGAGCAAAATGCTGAAAGAATTGAAGACTAGAAGATATGCTGTATCCCAGCACAAAACACACTGCTCTCTAGTCCATCCTTCCTGACTCTCCAATGAGAGCATTACTTCACCCCAGGTAAAGATGACTCAACATCAGTGATGACACAATGGAGTGGGAGTTACTGTTAGGCACAGCTATTTTTCCAGCTGTTTTGAAAAATAATATATTTTCTAAAGCTTATTTGTGTTAGTACCTTTCCCTTTAAAAACACTTTAGTTTACTACGCATTTTGAAATGAGGCAGAAATATTTTTATTTTTTTTTTTAAAGCCTGATAAGACCCTCAGTTGTCAATCTAATTTTTCCTACTTGAAAGAGGGTAAACAAATCAGAAGTTTTCCTATTTGTAGGGGCTAGTATTAGCACAGCTGTAATGATGTCTGAAACCAGGAGGAGCTGCCGTTGAAATACAGGATTTGGTGTTCTGTCGCAGCACCCCTTCATTTTCCTTACTGAGTTGGAGACTCTTTCAAGCAGGCATGTTCTTACTGTAGTATTAAATTCAGAAAAATCAGTCAGTGGCATTACATTTGGTACAACAATATATATAAAATGTTGGTACTTCAGTTATATGTCCCTTTACCTAAACTGACCCTTCACCTGAGTTTTGCTCTTAAAAGCACATAAGCCAGCACCATGCATTAAAAAGTTTGTTACCTCGTGCACTATTTTACTCTATAAAAATATTTTTGTTCTACATATAAAATTATAAATGTTCCTTCTTCTCCATTATATTTGTCTCCTAAAAGTAAAACTGAGTGGTTATTTACGTTTCCATAGACTGCTGCAATTTCAAAGGTTGCTTTATATCAAAGTTTCACTTAGACCTTCCCAAATGCATTGCCTTTGGAATTTATTCTAAACGATGTTTACGGGTAAGTTGTAGCTCTTTTCCAGTTTTGCACCAAAATAACAGACCAGACTCAGTACTTTTTGGACCGTGTTTTGGTACCATTACAGCAATTCAAAAAGTGGTAGGTCTGATGTGGTACAACAGCTGATGTGAATTTAAATATAATTATATGAAGATGACGATTCTCAGCTTGTAGGCCAAAATGTTTAATTTTTTTTTAATAATAGTCCACACATATGCAGAGGCGATTCTGTTTCAGACAGCATACATTTACATACATTTAGCCTACAGCACCTGTTTCTAAGCCTTCTTCTGTAGAAACTTCGTCTTTGGCCAAGGAGGAGTCAGCTAGTTATAGCCATACAGCACTTACACAGGACGAGGTGTTAGCTCCCTCTCTTGCATCCTTTAGTTGTATCACTACTGTTCTGTATCCTTGGTTACATGAAGGCTTTACCGCAGAAGTTCACATCCTCTTCTGTCCCGTTCATGGAAGCCGAGGTGTTCAGTAAAGCGCATTTCACTTGAAAAAATTATTTGGAAGTCAGCACGTGATCATGCATGCAAGTGGGGGTAAGAAACAAGGTGTAAAAGTACATACTCGGCTAATCATAGTGGAGGCAAGTAAAACCAATTGAATTGTTTGGGGAAGAAAGATTTATGAGAGGAATTTAGCTGCAGTCTTAATTGCATAAGGGAAATAATGATGGGATGCCAGTGCAAACAGAGCAAGTATGATTGTTTACAAAGTAACAAACATGAACAGTATGTGCCTTCCTTCTTATAACATGAAAAGTACCATCTCTGTCTGAATTTAAATTGGTTGGTTTGTCAGCTCAGACTCCTAAATCTTTATTATCCCATTTTTCCTTCTAAGTTCCATTTCTGTAAGGCATTTAAAAACATGTCTGCTTTTAAGCATAGAAGGGCTGCTGTTGAAGGCAATCTGAATTCCAAATTAGCCATATATATTTTAGTACTCTGCCAAACAGAAGCTGTGAATAACAGCATCAAAGAGTTGGATGTTTTATTCCCCTTACGTTGATTAACTTGAGATGAGTGTATGTCTCAAAGCTCCTGCAGTGGCTGGTCCATTTGTCACACCAACTATTGACCATCCTGTGTTCTTTGGGGATGGCAGCATGCAATAATGTGACATCAGGAAGAGTGATTTATTGTATCATTTTTCTGATTTGTGGAAGCCACAGTTTCTTACGTTCAGGGCCAGGATTTGATAAAAGCTCTACTGTAGTGGTTCCTAGTATTTATGGTGTAATATATCCAGAAGGGTTGCTGTTGCCATCATGTTGCCTAATGTGTTTTTCCTTTTGACTTTGAAATATATTACCCTGCTTGATATAGATGGAAAGGCCTGTCTTGGTGAAGTCTACTGTATAATGCCATAGCTAATGGCGTGTTGATAATTAATTATAAAAATCACTAAAGGAAATTAAGTGCTTAGGAAAGGTGAAGGCTTGAAGTCCCTGCATGTGGAAGTCCTTCAGCCTTTTCGTTGGGACGGTTATTTCTGCAGCTGTGGGATAAGGCTGAGTGAACTTTCTCACACTGCCTCTCTGCCATCCTTCTGCCTTAATAGAGCCATGGTACCTTTGCAGGAGGAAGGTTAGTTCTGTTTTTTCCACCTTTAATCCTTGATCCTTGACTTTTTATCAAGACAGCAACCAATTGAACTAAATACTTTTAGTTTGTTCTTTTGTGTTGTTTGTTTGGTTGGTTTTTTATTTTTGTTTGTTTGTTTTTTCCTTTCCTGTGAAAGCCATCTGCAAAACTGAGGACTGAAACCAATAACTCTTCACATAAAACACAGGACACTACAAAGGGCTTATAAGCCAGAAAGTTTCCAAAGATTGATAGTCAACACATTTTTTAACTTCCTGGATAACAAGCAGCTTTAAGATAACCTGCTCCTTCTCTCGTTCTATTTCAGACCAGGACAGTAAATAATCTTTTGATCATTGAAGTAGCATTATAAACAATGGCATTCTCCCTATGGCTGGAGATAGGAGAGGCTCACAGACCTCAAGGAGAAGTCTCTGAGTACTTCACAGAAATCCCTTCTGAATGGCATGTGCACATCTGTAAAGCAGTAGCCTGTGCTTATGGTCCAGTCTATTCTTATGGTCTCATTAACATTTCCATGATTATTTTGACAGTGGATACAAATTTTCAGTGGTGTTTGTTTTTAAATTTGCTAATAGAGAAATTACTTGAGACCAATGAACATGAAATACAGCAAAACCTCATTGGTTTTGTTATTAGTAAAGAAGCAAGTTTGGGCGACTTGTCAGCTTCTGTATACTGAAGGTCACTAACAGATTAAGAATGGCACCACTGAATGTGCAACTATGTGAAGTCACTGTACTCCTTCCAAAAATCCTGAGGTTCCTGGGAGCAGCTTTGGTGGGCTGCACTGTAGTCATGCCTGCTGCTGTGAGGGACTCAACCTTCACTGAAAATTATTTTTGGGGTGTCAGATGGAGTCTATTTGCAGCTTACAAGTGTTAGACAGGAATTTAAATTTTTGTCCATCATGAAGCAGGTGAAAAAGGAAGGTGGCTGTAATTAACATGGCAAAAACAGTGCACAGCCAACAAGACCAATTAATAGCATTTTTTTTTATGTTGTTACCATGTTCTTTTATATATGAGCTATGTACCTTTTCCCCAAGAAACATCAAACATTAAAAACAGTATTGCGTTAATGCATACTGCACTTCTGCATACTGAAAAATGAAGTAAGAAATATCCCTCAAAACACTTTTTGTGAACTTTTATCTACCATACTTACACATTTACAAAGGTCAAGTTTCCACCCTTTACAGTCTATAATATCTAGTTTATTTAATTAATCTAGATTTTTTTTCATAGGCTTCCTTTACAGATTTTTGCTCCTTTTAAGTAAAATTGCCCTGAGTCCCAAATCAATTTTGTCTACTCATTGCAATAAAGATATAAGGATCAGTCCTTATGTTTTATTTTAATGAGCATTCAGATGATACTCCCTCTGTCTACCGCAGAAAGCAGAACCCCTCCAGACTTCGCCTCTGAGAAGTGGTGGTTTGAATTTGAATGCTATATACTACCTGCTGTGCTTAGTGCATCTCCAAAGTTAATGACTGCTATTTTTGCCCAATTGCTTTCTGCTTGTGTACTGTGTGCAAAGAGTTGCAAAATGATTTTAAATATTTAAAGAAGCAGGAAGACAGCATATTATTTGATAAAACTGCTATGCCTACTAGAATATCTGCATTTTCATTACATCTGAAGGCTTCCAAATCTTTTTGTACCTTGTTCTTAAATAAAACAAGCTATTAACAGATAAAATATTACTTGTAAGTAAAAATTAGTAACTTCTGGGCAACCCCTGCCCATGCTAAGGTTCAAGTAAATATACTAGATATAGGGAGCTCTGAGCAGCATGAAGGAAAGTAGGGAAAAGGTATGATACAATGATGAGAAAACATTAAAGATAATGCATGAGATGGAAGGAAATGAGAGAGAATAGAAAACTAGATGTGTAAGTTGGGGGGAGTGGTTACAGAATCATAAAATGCTTTGGGTTGGAAGGGACCTGACAGTTCATCTTTTTCCAACCCTCCTGCCATGGGCAGGGACACCTCCCACTAGATCAGGGCCTCATCCAGCCTGGATTTTGAACACTTCCAGCAATGGGACATCCACCCCTTCTCTGGGCAACCTGTTCCAGTGCCTCACCACCCTCACAGTAAAGAACTGCTTCCTAATATCTAATCTGAACCCAACCCCTTTCAGTTTAAAGCCATTCCCCCCCGTCCTATCCCTACAGGCACCTGTGAGCAATCTCTCCAGCTCTCTTGTAGCCCTCTTTAGTTACTGGAAGCTGCTCTAAGGTCAACCCAGAGCCTTCTCTTCTACAGGTTGAACAATCCCAGCTCTCTCAGCCTATCTTCATAATAGAGGTGTTCCAGCCCTCCTACCATCTTCATGGCCTTCCTTCCTCTGGACTTGCTCTGACAGGTCCAAGTTTTTCTTATGCTGACCCTAAAGCTGTACACAGCATTCCAGACAGGGTCTCATAAGAGCAGAGGGGGAGGACCACCTCCCTTGACCTGCTGGCCATGGTGCTTTTGATGCAGCCTGGGACATGGCTGGCTTTCTGAGGTGCAAGTGCACATTGCCGGGTCATACTGAGCTTCTAATCAACCAACACTCCTAAGTCCTTCTTCTCTTTTCCTACATCTTGTGGTTCTTCATTCTCCTAGTCCTTGCCTTGGCCTTCTGTGATTTTGGCGGTGTGATTGGAGCACTTATCAGTGAAGACAGAGAAAAAAACATCGAGTACTGCAGCCTTCTCCATGACCTGCGTAACCAAATCTCTCATTTCCTCCCTGCCTCCCTCCCTCTCTCTATTCTTCCTCAATTTCTCTAGTCTTCCTTTTGTCACCAGTGTACCTATAGAAGCTTTTATTGTTGCCCTTGACATCCCTGCCAGTATTTAATTCTATCAGGGCTTTAGCTTTCCCAACCTGATCCCTGTCTGCTTGGACAATTTCTCTGTACTCCTTGCTTCCATCCTCTGTAGGATTCCTTTTTGTATTTGAGTTTGTCCAGGAGCTTCTTGTTCATCCACACAGGCCTCCTGACATTTCTGCCTGACTTCCACTTCATTGTCATATCTTCTGAGTTTGCAGATGATCCTTGAATAGCCTATTTTCTTGGGCCTCTCTTCCCTTCATGGGAATGGAGTTTTTTATCATAGTATTGTAGCAGGCAGATGCCTGCAGAGTCTGCTCTTCTCATGTCCACGATAGAAAGCTTGCTGGACATCCTTGCTGCTCTAAGGATCTTGAACTTAACCAATTCCAGATCACTGCAGCTCAGGCTGCCCCTGTGCTTCATAGTCCCCATCAGACCCTCCCTCTTGGTGTGAACAAAGTCTGACACAGCACTTCTTCTCACTGGCTCCTCTCTTATTTGCAGAAAAAAGGTAACATCAGTGAATTCCAGGAATCTCCTGGATTGTTCCTCCAACAGTAAGTCTCCCATGAGGACCAGGTCTTGGGAACATGAGGCTGTTCCTATCTGTCTGTGCCTGTCATCTGCTCAATCTTCCTGTTCAGGTCACCTGTAGCAGACCCCCAGCATAATGTCACCTGTACCTGCCCTCACTTTAATCCTGAAGCATAAGTTCTCAGTTTTCTCCTTATCCATCCTTATGCACTCCAGCTGGTCATTGACACAGTGGGTGATACCCTATCCTTGTATCCCCTGCCTGTCCTTTTTAAAGAGCCTGCCTTTTCCCCTTCCAACGGTCCAGTCACAGGAGCCATCCCATCCCATCTCCTTGAAGTCAATAAGATGACAGTCCTGTGGGTTTATGCACATCTCTAACTCCTCTTGTTCACTCCCCATGCTGTATGTGTTTGCATAGAGGCATTTGAGTTGGGCCCCTGATGAAACTGACACAGTGGCTGGAATTCCTTTGTGTTTCTCTTCAGGTGCTCTCCTGCTGACATGTGATTCCTCTCCAGGCTCTGGGCACCTCTTGCTCACACTGGCATCAAACTGAGGTTCTCCTCACATGGCAACTTTATTTTAAAGCCCTTTCATTATGTAATGAAAGGATTAGTTTGCACTGGAGAGAAGACTGAGATCAGAAAGCAAAAGAAAACTGTAAGATCAAAGAGAAAGATGCTGTGTCAATCAGAGAGTGTGAAAATACTAGGCAGTGAAATAGAAGACATGATAGGAAAAGGAAACTTCAGCAAACAGCTAATAATGGAGAGTGAAAACCAAAGTTAGAAGTAAAATAACAAACCCAGAGAAAGAAATTGTCAAACAGAAGAGACTAGATCTGAGGGGGAGAGAGTCTAATTATTCATAGGAAAAAGGACAACTTTCACCATGCTTTAATGGTGGTAGCAATGATAGAAACTGCTGATAGGGAAGATGAATTGTGTTCGTTTGTGCTGGTGTAAAATTCATTTTCTTCACAGTGAATGGTATGGAGCTGTGTTTTGGATTTGTGCTGAACACAAGGTTCGTAATATAGAGATGTTTTTTGTTATTGCTGAGTAGTGTTTACACAGAGCCAAGGATTTTTCACTTCCTCATACTTCCATGGCATCAAGGGGGCTGGGAATGCATTGGAAATTGGGAGGAGATACAGAGGGGACATCTGAGCCCAACAGATCCAAGGGATATTCCATACCATGTGGAATATGGTCATACCATACATCATGTTAAATATATAAAGCTGGGGGAGAAAAGGAGGAAGGATGGATGCTTGGAGTGATGGCATTTGTCTTCTCAAGTAATGATTATGCATGATGGAGCTCCAGCTTTTCTGGGGATGGCTGAACACCTGCCTGCCCTTGGAAACTGGTGAAATAATTCCCTGTTTTGCTTTGATTATGTGTGCATCTTTTGCTTTCCCTATTAAACTGTCTTTATCTCAGCCCACTAGTTCTCTCACTTTTATGATTCTCTCTCTTGTCTTGCTGATGGGGGAGTGGGCAAGTGGCTGTGTGGTATTTAGTTGCCACCTCAGGTTAAACCATGATATAAGAGCAAGGATCATTTTTTTTTATTTTGGTTTTTAATATGATAGAGGCCTGCTATGACCTTGTGAAAAACAATTTCTACCCGGTGGTGACCTTTGCATTACTCTCTTTTCCATATTTCTAACCCTCTCTATTTTAGGTTCTTCTTAAGATGCTTAAGGTGTTATGTTTGAATTTAATAACTCTCCTTAGATTAAGCAATTGTGATTGTTTTCTTCAGCAACCTAGTTATGATCTAGCCCATACCAATAGCCATTCAAATTGAAAGTTTCACTAATGGACTTGATTTCATAGACAGAGAAGGATCAGACAATCTAGACTGCTGAACTAAAGGTGCTGCCACCTTTCTTTACACTGAATAGGAGTCTCTTTAATTTCTAGAGAAACATCTCTGGGCCTAGAAAAGCACTTTTAAGTTCAGCTACTCTTGGTAGTTTTAATCAGAAGAATCTTTCTGAACTAGTGGTTTTGTAACTAACTCTAAGGAGCTAGGGACACTCTTTGGCTCTTTCTCTACTCTATAGATCTTCTATTCAGCAGGACCATTTATTTTCTTAGGTCCTTAAAAAAATTATATGCCATTTACATTCATGTTCTCATCATATCAAGAAACAAACTTTACCTTCTAGACTGCACTAGGAGGAAATTAATCTGCAATATTGAGACCACTTTAAAGTTGGCCAATGTGGTGAATATTTGGTACCAGCAGCTAACATTTCACTCTCTGTTCCCTGCATGAACCTCATAATGTGCCATCTGAAGGATACAAATGAGTCAGTGGCAGCCAACTTACACTGGGCATGTAGTTTTCATATATCTAAGAAGCTTTGTGCTAATCCATGGTGAAATTAATCCCAGAATGGGCATCTGGACTCAGCTGTTTCCGTTTTTCTGCACCAGGCTTTAGACTAAAGCAGGTGGAAGAAACAACTGGAAACCTTCTGGAGTGTCTTTAATAAACATTTCCACCAGGCTCAGCTGCACAGACCCTCTCCGGCTGCTAAATTCCTTTCACTTGAAATTTATATAAAGGATTAGCAGCTGCCAAATACGCATAAGACAACTGCAACAGGTGATGAGCCTTTCATTTTTAGCAAGAAAATCCTAATCAGTCTGTTCCTGAGATAAAGATTCACCACAATTCACTTCTAATACTAGAACAAGATGTGTGGATTATGTCCGAGATCTGCAATTACTTTCCGAGTGCTATTTAGCATTTGCAGAACATAAGTATGCTGAAACCTCTCCTTTCTAGTGTTGGTTTGCATATTTCAGTCCCTGCTTTGATAACACTCTGTTGGAATATGCTAATACCTTGATTAATGAGCTTCAAGATTCAGCTGCTGATAATCTGCAGTTTGCTTGAAATCTCACAGGTATGAAAGGCCAGGCTGAAGTTCAACTGTGTCTCTTCATAAGACTTTAAATTGAGTAAAATTCTTCACTGGTTACGGAATTATACAAAGGATTTAGTTAAATGTGTTTTGTACTAACTGTAACTTTTTGTCATGGAGGTTTAAAAACTACTTTTACCAGATATTGATATTCCAGTGAATTCCATGACTCAGTGAGAATCAGGTATTATAAAGATCTAGTTTTAGCTTTCAAAGTCCAGGCAAAGATATACAGTGAGAGGGGTAGAGGCAAATACAGCTATGCTTTCAAGTTGTTACTGTCCTGGAGCAATGAATATGATTTTAAGCTATCATACAGAAGAGGCTGCAGGGCAGTGCAGCTCTCCATTTGCATCACTGCTTCTCTATCCTCACAGGTGTTACTGGTCTTTGGCAACCATGTTGTAGGACAGCAATTTGTCGGAGAAAAGGAAGCTCCCATTTGTCTGACAGGTACATCACTGTCAGCCTGGAGAAGCTATCATGGAAATTGTTGATAGTGTTGGCATAAAAGAAAGGTTGGGTCCCTGGTTTGCAATAAGGAGTTTGCAATCATAATAAAATACTAGTTGAAGTGGGCATTTCATAGTTTAGCCTTGCTGAAATTGTATCATAAATACATCATGTGCTGCTATAAAAACATTGACAGCATTAGGAAAGTTATTTCCTTCTGCTTTGTATGTATTTATGTCTGTACGTATATGCACATATGTACAAATATTTAATCTTTAAAATGAACTTGAGCATGGTTACTTAATAATAAATATTTCATTGCTAAAGATATGGCACTTTTGCCTCTAACTGTTGGTAAAGCAAAAATGATTACCCTCTTTATTTACTGGAAAGCTGACTGCATGTAATACTGATTGTTCTGCAAAGCTCTTTGCAAAACACAGCAGCTCTGCTTCTCTTAACCAGTTGGTAAAACAAGTATACTCAATTTTTTTCTTGTTGAAAGCAGTACGGAAGAAAAAAGTGAGCATAGAATTAGCCTTGGCGCACATACACTGCAACAATATACATGGAGAAGAAGTGAAATACTCTGAAAACAAGTGCAGTAATTTGTTCTGCTGTATCTCAGTATGACTATCCAAACTCAAACCCTTGCATTCTCTATCTCCTATCTTGGTGATGCAGAGCTTAATACTAACATTTAAAGGTGTACTGGAGTACAATTCTCTCCAGTTACTTAGGGAGCAGTAATAAACTTATTATAAAAAGGTTTAATTGTTTATCCTAATCACATACTTCTGTGATATATTTTATGGCCTTGTTGGAAAAATATAATGTGTCATAGAGTAAGTCTGAGCTGAGCCTTTCCACTACTGTCCTTCGATTCTGTCTGCACCCCTTTCTGTTCCTCCCCTATCAAACACAATCGCCAAGGCTCTCAGGTTTTTGCACATTTCCTCCTCGGTCAGTTTTCTAAGACGGAATATATTTTCTGAGCTGAAAATATTCAGTGAATTCAGAAATACTTTCAGAATTATATTTTCCAGAGAGTTTGCTCCTAGCATGGAAATGTTTGTTTTCCTCTACTTGTGAAAATATAATAGTCAAATAATTAGGTACATTACCATTCACATTAATGCTTGAGGAATAAATATTGCTCCTAGTAAATGCATGGGTCATAAACCTGTATTTGAAAACAAAGCTGAAATTTCAGAGAATCTTTGATATATAGGTTCTATTAACTTCAATGATATGAAGATATCTTTGGTTTGTAGAATCTATTTGGTATGCAAGCTTTTTCAACTTAGCAAAACAGTAACTTCTACTTACAACATCACTGCAGTTAATATGTTTGTGTTATCATTAATGTGTTATTATGTATAGACTGCACTTCCAATGCTTTCATGAAATACCAGAATGAAGTTAACATTATGCCCAAATTCTGTTAGAATACTTTCAGGTGTATACTCAAGCAAAATATTTAGAAACTCAAACCCAGCAATTTTCTTAGAAAAGACTCCTTGTCTCTTTAGTAAACACCTACAGAATATCAAACAGAGAGGAACATGACCAATAGTGTAAAATACTCTGTAGTGCAGATGTTGTGTTATTGAAACTTCGTTTTCCCTTTCCTCTGGACACATCCTCATCTACTTGCAATCATGTAGCAACATGATAGCAACTACAGCCGCTATTTAATAGATAAATTCATACTGGGCTAACACACATATGAACTCTTTAGATATTCTTACTTGCCTCCTGGTCTTCTGTGTCACCTGTTGTGCTTTGGTTTTGTGTTGCTGCTCAGCTGAATTTATACAGTTACCAGCTCAATCTTAAGTGTATTTGGCAGTAGACCAAAGGTACAGAAAATGAACAAAGGCTTTTTGAAATAATGGACTAGGCCCTCAGTTCAGCTGATTTGATTTTTTTCTAGTTGAAGTCCTGTTCCAGTGTCATGAGTGTCATCAATCAATCAATCAATCAATCAATCTGTCTTTATTGCTACAACTTTTGTCACAGGAACTAAATAAAAGTTCTATCCATATAATCATTGAAAAGGCCCCATACTTACATGATCCTATGAATGCAGGTGTTGTTTTGCTAATTGTCTATAGATAACCATTCAAAATTCAAATTCGTAAAACAAGGAAAAAAAAAGAAATACAATGTTGGTGGTACAGATACTGAAAACAGTCTCTTGGTATCATTATAATTTTGACAGCAGGGTGAATATTTTAGAAGTGAACCTATGAGCTCACTCAAGTTGCAGAAACATTTGGAACTATCATTTATTTAAGAGTTGGTTTTCCTTTAAGTGGCTAATTGGTGAAGATGGATGATTGCAAATGGGTGGTCTTTCCTTGTGCATACTTAAAACTAGGTTTTATTAATGTGAAGACACAACCCTTTGTGAAAACTTTCCCCTTGTGGGGATAGTTATGATGACACAAACAAAAAATGACATTTATAGGAGGTTCAAGTTTGAAGTGAAAGAAAATTCCTTTTGATACACAACTATTTGGAAGAGCAGAAGCATGTAAAACAGAAGGCAGGCTAATACAATGAGGCTTTGGCACTGAATAGTGAGTTTGCTACCATCACTGATGAGTGAAAATGAAAATGGCAAGCAGTTCCTGCTTTGACAGTAAGAGAAGTGGTTAGCAGCTTTCATAGGGACAATAAATAGCTGAAATCATTCTAGTTTGTTTTTAGAACAACTAAGTTCTGTTTGATGTGGGAAATAAATACAGAACCACCTTTTCACCCTCTTTGACAATTTAAGAGGTTCAGTCCTCTAATTTCAAATTGCATGTCAAAAGTAATACTAACCAGAGGCAGAGGGTAACACATATATATGTATACATCTATTTATACTATGTAAAGTATTTTAAAAGGCAGGATTTTATTTTAAAGTATGGTACTTAAAATTATAGTATATACATACTCTTAATACCCTCTCTCTCACACATACATATATGCATATATTCCTGCATATATAAGTAGTAATTGAAAGTAGTCAGGCTTTCAAAATAAATACACAGCTTGTCTGTTTCATGGTTGGTTTTGTCTTTTTTTTTTCCTGTGAAAATTCCTAGGTTATAAACTTTGAAGTTACTGTGTGTGAAGCAACTAAGATGATGAGAAGTTCAAAATAAGGAAGTAAAAAGCATGCTTTCAATCTTATACTTAACAGTGTGGATGGGTCCCAAGGATTTCTTACATCACGTTCCTTTTTGCAGTAAAGGGAGAAATTGTGGGATTGTGCTACGTCTCATATCAGTTCTTAACTGATGTTCCAGTCCCTTTGTGAACTTCACAATCTTTACTTACCAAGCTCTGTCTTCATCCATTTGCTTTTAGGCAATGGCTGAAGATTTGTCTCTAAAATTTAGACTTTGGAAAGTGATGGGTAATAATGGGTGTACTGGTTTTAAATACCTGGATTAATATTAACCCAAAAGGAAAAGAGTTCAAACACAAATTGCCCTGCACACTCTAAAAACTCTTTCTGAAAGGACATATAACTAAAATGATGGTACTTAGAAGTGTTAATTGCTTTTAAAAATCTTCTATTACTTCAATTTATAAAGAAGATGTTTCATACACTTTCCCACTGAAATGAACTCACTAACGTAGCTGGGATTCAAGGCAACTTTGCTTCCAGGGAGTTCACCAGACTGAATCAGAAGCGCCACAGGTAACTTCTACCACCTAAAGCTCTCTGTTTACTAGTTCCCTGATCCACCAGCTGCATGGAGGAGCTGCCTGTTTTGCCTGTTGGAGTGCTCTACAACACTGTCATCCTGTCTAGTCTCCTGACAAATGGAGCACTGACCTGCAAAATTGACAACATTGTCATGTTGCTAGGACATTGAAATCACTTGCAACACAAGCTGGACTAAGGTATGTAGACAATAAAGTTGGCTATAAATTCCATATATAGACATTATAATTACAAAATACTTAGCTGAAACATATAGAAGAGTTATGTTGTATCTAGTTAAGACAAGAATTAAACCTGAAGGTCTCTCCCCCCTTTTCTGAAAAGAAAGTAATTGGATATTCCTGTTTTCTTGCAATTACTAAAGACCCTTTTGAATGTCTCCATGATTGATTGAATTATTAAGTCGTTAACCTTTAGAGGGGTAAGTGCATTTTCTCCGTTGGTGAAAAAAACATTTGTCACAGTTTGAAGCCCATAAACATTTTTGGTTTACATTCTGTGTATATTGGTGTCCCACACCTTACGCACACACCTCAGCACGATAAATAAATGCAGCTCATTGCTGACTCTTGACTCAGACCAGCTTGACAGCAATCAGTCACTTTGATGTGATAATGGATTTGTGGAGACTGACCTTCAGCCATCCCTTAAAGAACACCTTGACAAATCACATGCAGACACTGCAGCTGAAAACCCCCATGATTTTAAAGCAGTGACAAAGAGATAAGTGCAAATATGTCAGGTTGTGTGGATTTGGCAAATGATTCTGTGGTTACATGATTAACACTTGTGTTCTATTACACCAAAGAAAATTTCTTCCCTATCTTTCTGCTCAGGAGCTGTGATATCTGTGCACTGCCTTGTACTTGCCTACCAGCATTATACATCCTTGCTCCTCAGCATGTGGCCAAATCATTTAATGAGATAGAACTAAATGTGGCTGTTGCGGATAGTTTGTGTTTTGTGTCATGCTTCCCTGTCTCGATATTCAGTACGGAGGAACTTCTTTTGGTATGCCTTTCAACACATATTTTCAGGCCAATTTGAGTTACTTTTGATCAAATCTCTGTGAAAAAAATTACCTTTTTTTTGTTCTACAATTAAAATAACGTTAAATATTAATTATTAAAATATTGCTTTAAAATGTGTTAAAAACTTGGTAAGAATTACACAGAAAGAAATATAGCAAAGATAGTCTGTGAGAGAAGAATGAGTTAAGAAGTAAGATTTATCTTCTTAGCCTGAGGGTTAAAATACTTCACTGTCTATCAGCTTGAGCAAATATTTAATTTTTTTTATATTTGAAATGTGGGACAGCATCAGAAAACCAACACAGAACATATCTCTGACCTCTTGCCCCACTTGTCAGCTCAGTATACTGGATAAGTGACTCACATGAGGAATGAAAATTCAAAGAGCAAAGGATTTACAAGGAGGTAGAGGAGCCTGACATCTTGCCATTTGTGTTAGATATGTTCCATAATGTCTTATTACCTGCTCAACTTTTTAGCTGAATCCAGTTCTGAGATTCAAGAGCTTTTTGGTAAGGGAGGGGATTTTCTCTGCTTTAAGTTGTCTCCCATAATTCAGGTTTATATCTCCTAAGAGTTGGAATAAAGAGATTTCTTTCCTCACTTTGTCAAATCAGATTTCAAATTATATTTTACCAAATGCATGAAAAGAAGAAGTTGGAATCAAATTGGGTTTTTGTTGACTAAAATAGTACAAGGGTAAAAATCAGGTCTATTATGGACTGACACCTTGAAAAAACTTGCTGTCATTAGTGTCAACAGAAGGAAAGGGAAAAACAAAAATGTACCTGCCAAACTCTTTAGTTTTTAAGTAGTAACCACAAGATCAAATATATTAGGTGAAATGCTTCCTCCACAGTGTAAATGTGTATAACTTGTCAGAGGTGCTACCTGGTCTCCAGATGACCAGTCTCAAAAAAAAGCCTGGACTACATTTCTGCCATCTGCTGATCACACTGATCATTTTGACAGGTCGACAGAATGTCTAATTCAGTCCAATAAAGGAAAAATATGATTTCATTGGAAAAATAAATTGGTAATATTTGAAGATCCTAAAAGTGGAAATCAGTCTGGTTTGACCATTTGGCATAAAAATAATCTAGAATTCAAAGAGAAATTCAATTCAGAGCAAACACCTGCCTTTTTCTCCAGACTTTTCGTAACAGCTAGGCTACAAACTTTAGCTGATAGCTGGTAGTCCAAAAGAAAGTTTTACTGATTTGAAATTTTTGAGTATCCAGTTCCCTGTTTTACTATATCCAAAGTTACACATTATTTATTTCCCTTAGACGAAACTGTCTAAACCCTTTAACAATATGCAGTTAACAAATACTGATATCCAAAGTTACACATTATTTATTTCCCTTAGATGAAACTGTCTAAACCCTTTAACAATATGCAGTTAACAAATACTGATTTCTAATATATCATACACAGTTCAGAATCTTGCCACAAAACAGTAAACATGCACATAATTAAAATCAATCCCAAATTAGCAAATGTATATAACTGCCTGTTCTTCTATCTCACCCACGTTCCATATAAGCAAGGAGACATGTTTATCTCAGATTCATGTCTCCTTCTCAACTCTCTTACTCCTTTTAATGTGCCCCAGACCTCTCTCTTTCATCTCCTTCCCCTTGATCAAGCATGTCCCATTTAATTTTAAACAGAAGCCACTCCATTTTAGCAGTGACACTGCATTTATTAATATACCACTGCATTTATTAATACCTGCTCTATGTGTACAACATCAAAGATCCTTAGGATCTTAACTTCACCGTGTTAGGTGGCTAAGCGCTCCGTGGATGAGTGCTCAAGTGTCCAATTAAGAAACACACGAGCTTCTCAGAATCCAAATAACCCCTGTATTTACCTCACAATTTTTGAAATATTCCTCCCCTCAGGTGGGGCTATCTTGTCATATTCTTTCAAGATTTAAGGTCTGCGGTAAGACTTTAAATAAATGCAGCAGGAGGCCAGAGAACGGATGTTTTCTCATTCTCCCTGACTCCTGGTTTACAGAGAGAACTGAGGATTTTATGCAATTATTTTTCCCCAAAGTAGCTTATTCTCTACTGTACATGTGGTCAGTAGAGAGTAAGTAACTTCTTGCTGAAGTTTCCTTTCATATAGCTGTCTTTTAGCTGACCTTACTCCCCTTTATGTCAATGGGGGCCAAAGCAAGTCTGTGCCCTTCTTTCTCAAAGCTGTGTCGAGCTGCCCACTGGTAGATGCAGCTAGATTTTGTTTCTTTGTGCTTAGCTGTTATTCCCCATATTAAATTCTTAGAGAAAAATAGAATTCTGTTTCACAATTGCTTAATGATTTTGAAATGTTCTGAAAAGTTGCATTTTGGGACACCTTCTCATAGCAGTTATTTTTGACACAGTACTGAACATACTCTGACAGTAGCAAACTAAACCAAAGAGAGTTTTCTGAAATTACAGGCATGAGATGCTCAAGTGCATAAATGCTTATTTTGTTTTGTTTTGGGTTTGTGTGTTTTGTTTTTTGTTGATTTTTTTTTTTTTTTTTAGGATTTACTGACATTTCACCGTTAAGGCAGTTGTGAGTATATTTGCCATAGACTGCCTCTGTATTAATCTTCCCTACATGATCATTTCACAGTTCTGTGATCATATTGAATTATGTACACACATCTCTGGAGCATTCAAAAAGAAACTCTTCTAGTGTGATCTTCTGCAACTGCAAGGGTAAGTAAAAGCTTTTCACATTGACTAGGTAGTTGCAAGTGGGAAATTTTATTTACTGCAGTTTAGCTGAGCTATGGAATGAAACACAGCATGAGAAATACTTCATTTATAAATGTATGTATATATATATATGCAAAAATCTGTCTTCACTTACAAATATTGATGGAAGATGAGTACAAAAGCATGCACAGATACTGTTTTTCATTACAGCTAATAGATTTTTTTTCTCTCATTACAATTAAGTATGAACTGATTTCTTTTAACAACATAGATAAAGATAAGGTCATAATTTTATAATGTTGGTTGTATTGTCTAGTGTTCTATGTATTTATGGTGTTTCTGTGTAAAACTGACATCTAATTTATTGGGAAATTTTTGGGGAGGGCTTTTGATTGACCTGTACTCATAACCCAATTGTCTCACATGTACATGATAAAAACAAGAATAGTGTAATGAAAAATATTCATGACTATGGTTTATAACATGAGGAAGTACACATAAACTATTTCTGATCTCTTAACGTCTTAATTTTTCAGAACTGCTGATTTGCAGAACTAGTCATGTGAGTAATACTATAATCTCTCACGGAGAATAAATATGATAAAATAATGATTTACTATAACTGAATCACCTTGAGTCTCACATTAAAATAAAATTCTTGAGTACACACTAAAGAGGTACAGTGAGAAAGAGGTGAACCTTAGGTTGGAGAAAGATGAACCAAAGAAGTCAGAAAAAACAGAGTAAAATGATTACCAATTGCATCAGGTCTAATAAAGATAATTAATGAAATAGGCATTTACTATTTGCTTTTTTTTGTAAAAATAGGAAAAAAGATTGACAGCTCCATTTACCTTTGAAATTGTTTCTCAACCATTTGGTTAAGATATGCTTTTAGTTCTTTGAAACATATCCTGTGAACTTCAGAGAGACTCCTGAGCCAAATTCCTACACTACAGATCATGCTATGAAAATAAAGCATTGTGATTCGTGGGAATGGTATTGGTCCTCCATGTCCCATTCAGCGGGCTCTGTCAAAAATGCACAGGAGTAGTGATGGAAAGGTATTGGCACCAATATGTTTTGTGGCCTGCTAAGGATTGAAATATTAGTATATTTAGACTTTCAGTGGAGAATATTTTCTTTTGCAGCTTTTAAAGGACAAAAAAACCTGAATTGAAAAAAATACTTATCTATTTTAGAAAGATTATTCTATTCTACCAATCTCTGA
The DNA here is from genome assembly GCA_035583185.1 of Anabacerthia variegaticeps. Classification (NCBI taxonomy): domain Eukaryota; kingdom Metazoa; phylum Chordata; class Aves; order Passeriformes; family Furnariidae; genus Anabacerthia; species Anabacerthia variegaticeps. Next base: position 80,990,746 of record JAWWEW010000078.1, read on the forward strand.
AATTTAACACAGTCTTAATGACTGAACGAGTTCCATTGACTGCTGTGAACCTATAGAAAAAGGTATAGAAGCAAAAGATGAAGACCATTCATTTGCTAGTTGTTGGCCAAACACTAAGAGCAAAGTCAATATTTTTTTAAATCAGACGCTGAACTTTTTAAGACGTCAAAATGGAGCTGAATATATGATTACAATTAAAATCTGAAAGTTAGTGCCTCACTTTCTAAGTAGAAAAACAAGTGAAACCTGACTTCTATTCATTTGCTTTCTACTTGGTCTTTGAACGGGACCTGATGAGCAGAGATACCATTTTACTCTACAGTAGCTCTCCAATTGATGGTTCTAATGGGTTAATATTAAAAGGAACTGATTTGGTGAAAAATATTTTCCAGTGCTAACTATTTCCTTATGCTAGAGAATGAATATGGCCATACTGACAGTAAATTATCTGAAAACGGAGGTTGGCACTTTACAGAAAAAAAAAAAGAATGAGTCACATTACACGGCACTTGATAATAATTTCTAGCCTAAAGGCATAACATACCATATAAGCTAAAGATAAATCTTATTTTGCAAAGTTTTCAGAGAGCTTTGATATTTGTCAGCCAAAAATTACTATTAAAATGAAAAAAAAAAATTAAAAGTAATCAGAATTTATGTAGTGCAATGGGCCTGAGGATTACAAATTAATCATACTTTCCTCTCTGTAATCTAATTTGTAATTAGGTTTGCAAAGACTTCAAATTCCCCAGTGCAGCTACATTTAAAATTCTCACTGATTAGGAGAGTGTTAATGCAATGGGTTTTTTTAGGGGTGTGTTTTTTGTCTTTTTTCTTTTTTGAGACTTCAAGGAAAATCTATCAAAGTTTCCACATGGCGATTCGGGAGATAAGGTAGGAGCCTGAAAGTTTAAATAATTCTTTTCCTGATGATATTTTCATGGATTGTGATGTGATAGAACTACAGAGGCCTAGGAAGGAACCTGTGGTGGCTGACTGCTCTAGGGCAACAGGTGGTCATTTCTTGAATCCAAGTACACAACATTTACTTTGGTGGCAGAAATGGGGAAAATGCTTCTCTGTGCAGAGAAGCAACAGCATCTATGATGTATTATTGGAATAGTTTGTACCAGGCCCTTGGTATGCAAATGGCCCATGAGGATGTTAATTAGCACAGTTACTCAGGAGCTTTAAACTAGGTGCTTTATAATAGATTGTTTTGTCCAGCTTAGTAAAGATTTGTAGACTTTAAAATATCTGTATATTCCAACATTTTGCAATATATATTAATCTTCAAAACACAGAATCTGCAGAGATTCTCAAGGAGTCAACTTTTTTTTATTTAATTTACAGAAGCCTGAGAAAATATAATTAATAGAGATACAGCTAAGAGAATCATTTAATGACTTTTTTCTACTAGAAAAGCAACACAGAAAACAAATGTTCTCTGCTGGATGAAGTATTTCTGGGTAACAATATTATACAATTTTTAATTTACAGATTATATTTTGGGTGATTAATATTGTCAAAAAGATAGATTATCTGTTTCAATATAAATATAGATTTAGAAAACAGTACTTAAGGGCTTTACCCAGTAGTTGTTTATCATTGTCAAATGTAGGAAAAAAATCTGTGACTAAAGGCACGAAGTTCTGCTATACAATAGCACAGTGCTGACTAATGTACGGTTTACTTGCAGGCTCATTATTATTTTTTATTTGCAAATTAAGCTCCTGCATCTTCAGTGTTGCTGCATTTCATGATCTTCAAGATATAGTGTCTCTTCCCCCCTCCCCCGCCACTACTTTAACCTCCAGCTGCTCTGCTTTCAAATGATTGCCATGAGCATTAATTCCAGATGGGAGGAATCAGGAACTGTGTGGTATTGGTTACTTATCTACTCATTTGAGTTACTTCGTCCTGGTATTGCCTCTCATTTTTCTCAGAGGTCTGAAAAAGGTAATGAAAGCTGCTCCTCCTAATTTGTGCCAGAGGCTATGATTTAGAAAAGCACTTTGACACGTTCTTTAAGTGTTTTAGTAGTAGGGTAGGTTAGCCAGGGAAGAGACTGAGGACAGGGAAGTTTTCTCTGCTGTAGTAAATAGCTCTGTGCTCTTCAGCCTCCTAATGCCATGCTGGGAAGGGAAGGCTACAGTGAAAACTCGATTCTCTTTATTCCATTTCAAAATGAAGATGTAGGGTATAGAGAAGCTAAATCACAGAGCCATAAACCAATGAACAACTACTCCTGCTGAAATCTGTGGAAATTGGACACTTATAAGCACTTTTGGTTATCTAGACTCTGTGACTTACTGAGATTAGTTTGAAAACCTGGGATAGAGCAAGGATCATAAATGTAGTATTGTTTGGATATTTTCAGTCTTAATTTTTATTGTTTGGGGGGGGAGGGGTGGGAATTTTGCATTTGTCTATTATGACCTGGACAACAGCAGAGCTCCTTAATGTGGGATACTTTCCTCCATTCACCTTCTTTGTGACAGACATAAAAGAGCCCATACCTTCTCTGCTTGGATGATTTTGGAGGATTTAAAAAAAAAACACATTGAATAACATCTCACTGAGGATGAGTATAACATCTGGGGACAATGGTAATGCTATTAAGTAAAGAGATTAATTTTAAAACAGTTATGAAATGGAACTGCTGACTCATTTATATTCCTTAAAATCTACCTGAATATGAACTTTCCTGCTTAGAAACAGCAGGGGAGAAAAGTTGAATAACTTGAATCTGATTAAACTAATCCCCTCTCTGACCCTCTCTGCTCAGACTGTCAGCATTGCAGGTTGAGTCTGTAAGTTCTTTTTTTATCCTGTCATCAGCTGTGAATTATGTTCAGTCTCAACCTTCCCATACAACACGTTTAAATGCTTTGTTAGCTTCAGGCCTGTACATGGGCTACATGTGTAGCTGGTGACTACAGGCACTGGCAATAGAGCAGGCTATTTCAAACCCTAGGTAAAAGAAGCAGTAATTCTGTGCTGACTTGCCCTCTGTCTGCAGCCTTCAAGCTTAGTAATTCTAGTCCCTAGCTATTTCTGCTTACGGTCCAAAATATCTGCAGTTCAAACAACCTTCTATTCAGCCCCTGGAGAAATTAAGCAAAACCTTGACACATGTGACTCATGAGTAAATGACTTAGTTCCATGTAAGACTTTGAACCAAACAGTATTTCTGTGTTTCATGAAAAACAAATGGTAAACAATTCCTTTTTCATTCAATCTAATACATAGCACTCTTAAAATATTTGTCAGTTTATAAAAAGTGATCTTGCAGGAAAGGTGAGCTAGCAGAACTGTGATTTAAAGAAAAGTTTTTTTTAAATAGTATGATTGACAGTAAAATATGTGCAGGTTTTGGGTGAGTATCTGCCAGTTTAGGGAACACAATTCAGCATTTCCTGCTGTGTTCCTTTGGTGAGTGGCATTCTGGCGCCTGGGGAATGCAGAAGAAAAGACTTCCTTGCTTAGACTGCCATTGTGAAAGCCCATTCTCCCCTTTTTTGTGAACACGAGATCAACTGCCAGGATTGTAGCATCAGGCCCTAACTCAGTGTACAACCTTGGTCTAAAACAGCTGAGAAACATACCAGGGAGTATTCCATGGACATGTTGTCCAAATTTAAGTGTAATTTGAAATGAAGAAATATAAGATTATATAGGGTCAGCCTATTCTGCCAGGTAATAGCAATAGGGCAATAGGAAACACTCAAGTTGTGCCAGCGGAGGTACAGATAGGATATTAGAATAAAATTCATCAATGAAAGAGTGGTTAAGCATTGGAATGTGCTCCCCAGGGAAATGATGGAGTCACTATCCATGGAAGTATTCAAAAAATCAGTACACACGGCATTCCATAATACGGTCAATGTGCATGGTGGTATTTGGTCAAAGGTTGGACTTGATGATCTTGGAGGTCCTTTCCAGCCTTAATGATTCTACGATTACATGATTAAGATCACCAAATTTTGAGCAACTAGGCTTAAAATAGGTGTCTCCCAGAGGTGATTTGATGGAGAAAACAGGTTTTGGTACTCTGTTGTTGCTCTCTCAATTGTTTGTCTCTCCATTGAGTAGCAGAGAAATATACAGGAACTCTATACAGGAAACTGTGCTCAGTTCTTCTACAGAGAACTCAATTTTCAATGATAAAAATGGGCTCTGTAAAATCCAGCTGTAAAATTCATCTGGTTTTAAAATTTTCTCATTATAAATCATGTCTAGGTCAAGGGTTTCTGAACTTTTACAAGGGCAGCTGTAGAGAACACACAGCTACACTAGTAATACTTGCCTTCACTTACAGACCATGATCTAAATGAGGCAGAGGAAAAACACACGTGAAGGACTGTTAACTAGATGTTAATTCCAGGTCATGCATTCAAATAAAACCCTGCTGCCTATGGTGATTCCTCACGTATCCCAAAATACATGTATCCTTGGCCACATGGCTCCCAGAGATGCCAGATCAGTGTCTGCATCACTGGATCTTGTCTGTGCAAGAACATCAGAGCCCACAAAATGGTGTCAATGACCCCTGACCTTCTTGCAGCCAGACAGGACCATACCACATAGACACAGTGTTAGCTCCTCTTGTGTTTCAAAGTTATTCTACTGGATTGTTCCCTGCCCTAATGTGTGCTACTGAGGGCCCTGGGGCCATGTGCTGACACAGCTCACTGCTGATGAGTTTAAAGCAGTGCCTGAATATTAGTTCCAGGAGGGCTGATATTTTCAGGGAAAGCAATATAGATGGATTTTTTCTCTGACATATTCTCCAAAAATGTGTTAACATTTTAGGGACCAGCAGATGAGATGTTAAGCCTACACTTCTGACACGGTCAATGCAGTGGAAATGATGTATCTCTGCAAGCAGCCACAGTCTATGGGTCTGTGGTGCTAATGAGTGTGCTGATTTGAACTGGGGTGGAGTTAATTTTCTTCACAGTGGCTGGTATGGGGCTGGGTTTAGAATTTGTGCTGAACACAGGGTTGATAATAAAGAGATGTTTTCGTTATTGCTGAGCAGTGCTTACACAGAGACAAGACCTTTTCTGTTTTTTATACTGCCATGCTGGTGAGGGCCTGGAGATGGATGGGTGGCTGGGAGGAGACACAGCCAGAACAGCTGACCCCAACTGACCAAAGGGATGTTCTATACCATACGACATCATGCTCAATATATGAAATGGGAGAAGAAGGAGATAGGGAGTTGTTTGAAGTGATGGTGTTTGTCTTCCCAAGTAACCCTTATGTGTGATATGGCCCTGCTATCCTGGAGGTGGCTGAACACCTGCCTGCCCATGGGAAACAGAGAATTTATTTCTTATGTTAATTTGCTTGAATGAGTGGCTTTTGCTTTCCCTATTAAACTGTCTTTAACTCAACCCATGAGTTCTCCAGCTTTGATCCTTCTGACCCTGCTGGTGGGAGGTAACCAAGTGGCTGCGTGGTACTTAGACTGCTGGCTGAGCTTAAGTCATGACAGTGAATTAAATTCTCTCCTCCAGTGCAAGTGACCTCACAGCCTTCTGTTCAACAATGTATTTGAGGCCTGCATGCTCTTTAAGACATTAAAGTTCACACCCTGTCATGCATTGGTCTTGATAAATACACACCACGCCTGAAATTCCCAGGCTGGAAAAAAAAGAAAAGGCAAAAAAAAAGCTTTATGAATAAAAAATGATTCTCGGCTCCATTATACTTTCTGAATCATTGATGATGTTGGAAAACATTGCTGAACAATTTTGGCCTGTATCAAGTGCAAAGGAGGAACAATGAGTAAACAGAGTTCTCAGAAAAATTCACCTGATTTAGGTACAGAGTTTGCTATACAAGCATTTGCCATAAAAAATAAAACAAAAAAAAAATCCCAAACAAAACATCAGAGAGAGAAGGAAAAGGAAAAAACTACAATGCAAATAAAGGCAGAAAAAGTGGGGTCTGAGACACTGTTGTGTGTATAGTACCTTCAGCAGAGTCCCAGGCAACAACTCTTTAATGGCTTCAGCTTCTAAAATCTGTTTCTTTTTTTAAATTTGATGGATGAACTATGAATAGAGTCCAAGAGTGTTTAGAATAAAGTGCAATGTAATAAATTCTTACATAGTTCTGGTCAGAGAATTTGAACTTTTGCAAAATCATTTTCCCACAGGATGCCAGAGTCCTTCTCCTTGCCTAAACCAGTGAAATTCTAAGTTGGACTTCAGGGAGAAAAAAAAAAAAAAAGGACAGTTACTGAATCTCTTGCAAGGGGGGAGATCTCTGAACAACTCCTTGTCCCTGAGAACAAAAATCCCAAGGTAAGTTTGAACCATGAGCTATTTCTTGAGGACGTGGTTTGGAAAGCACCCTTTTGTTTACCTAATATAGCTCATTTATAGAGATAGATTTTATAACTGAAAGCATTTTTTAAACCATCTAATTCTTAATTGTAAATTCAACTGCACATGTTTGTGAATTCAAATAGCCTTTTGAAGAGCCAGGTACCTGGAAATACCTGTTATTTTCCTGAACATGAAATACAGTGAGTTTGCAAACTGTGTGAAAGGTAAGAGTTGAACGTTGCTCATCTAGCTGAGTGGCTCAGGCTGTTTACTGATGACAGCTGCGCCCATAGTACAGCTCAGGAGCGTAACAACCCACAACAAAGCACGGAGGCATAAAAACCTGCTTTCTTCATATACATGGGAAAAAACCCCAAAAAATGTTTGCTGATCTGTATCTGAGGAATTTTGTCTGTGTATCACTCACATTTCCGGAGTGAACCCAGAATATTTTGCTTTATTTCCTTCTTGTCATAGGAGACTTCTTCACTCTACAAATATAAGCCAAACCCAGAAAATTAGATATTTTGAGCTATGATAGGTTCATTTAATCTTCATATGTCTTCCAAAATGAGAAGGATAAACCACTGTCTATTAGTCCCTGCTTAACATTTCTGGATAACAGGATGGGTTAGTAAATTCTTATTTCTAAAATAACAGAATGGGTATTTTTCCACAGTAAAGCTCCTGCCCAGGTATGTATTGCAATAGTTGTATCTCTCCACCACCCGCCTGAAGAGAACTTAGTTACTTCATCAAGTTTTATCATTAAACTATTTAATTTACTCAAATTTTGTTGAAGAAAACACTTAAGTCCCCGCCCAGGTAAACTGCAGGTCATCTACATTATCTTTGACTTGTAATGCTTTCTAGATAATAAACTCACAGTGAATAAAAAAAAAAAAGATCATATACCAATTATATGTCTCATTATAAGACTTGCTTGACATAATTCCCAAACAGGCACATGTAGGCATCCCTAAACTCAGTGTTGACACTTGGGTCTCTGATTTGCTAACCTCTTTGCTCTGATTTCTAAATATTCTCTCCACTGGGCCTCCAGATGCTTTTCCAGATGCCACACAAGCTAGAGGGCTACTAAGAGCCCATCTTCCCATATTTTCTTTTGTTTCTCTCTCCTCTAAGCATCTTTCTGCTACTCTTGAAACATGAATGCTTGGCCATCTTTGTTGGATGGCTACATGTTCCTGGGTTTATCAGACTTTAGACCACCTATCATCATCAAATCCACAGTCTTGTACATAGTATCTTTGTCCAGATATTCTGCTGTTCTTTATGTCAGTTGCCTACTCCCTAGCATGCAAATGCCACACAACATCATTCACAGAATCTTATTTATTTCTCTGGGCAGTCTCACTGCCATTTGTTTTTTCAAATAAAGAAGGGATTGACTGGATAAGTGAGAACCTCTGACATTTCTCTCTCTGTTTTCAGTACTGATTAAAGGAAAAGTGAATATGGCTGGTTAGTTCCCTTAGGTTACACAATTCTCCCCAAAATGGAACGACTTTTTAGTTTTGCTCTTGTATATACATGTTTTTGCATTATATTATCCTAGTTCAGATGGGGTTCTTGCTGTGTGATGTAAAAATTCAAATTACTTGAGTGGTTTAAATCTGATTTCAAAAAGTCTTTAGCTGTAAGAAAAGATTGTCATCTTTTTGGTATTTTAAGTATTCTAATAAATTAACATCATTCTGCTTTCAACAGTGGATGCCTTCCTGCATCAGGGAAAGATGTACAGTTTTAAACATTTTAAGTAGTTTCGCATTCCTCAGAGCAGGCTGCAAAATATCAAGCTGCTGTTGACAAGTTGCCAAAAAGTGAGTCTGATTCCTGTTCCCTTTCATTTTAGGGACTTGGAGAAGTTATTTGCTTTTTGAGAGGTCCCTTGTCAACTTGCTTAAAGAGCTTGAAGTGAAACTATAAGCCATGAAATGCCTGGCTAGGAAGAAATATATTTATCAAGATCTAACAGCTGGATGACTTGCAAGATGCTATGATCTGTTCCCAATTTATCATTTCTGCTTAAATATGACTTAAAGCTGAGTTGCTTTTAATTGGTTTTGGATCAGGCATGATTATTTATTCATTGCATCACAGGGATGTTCAGAATCTCCAAATCTGGAACTTTACCCTGCTGTGCAAGAAGCCACAACACAAGCCAGCAAGCCTCTTGGGGACTGAAATTATCTGTCACAATGTGATTTATTTATCTAAGAGTTATCTGGAGATCTTATCAATTATTTCCAATGTCCTATGCAGAGTATTTCAAGTTATAACTATAACTAGCACGGATTAAAAGCAACTCTGCCATTGTTTTAAAAGGAACAAACAAAATATTCTTATCTACAAGACTACCTACACAAGCATACATACATGCTATGAAATTATACAGAATTCTGGGATCTACCCTACTATGTTTGCAATGATACAGAGGTGTTTACTTGCAAACTATAACGATATCTACTGATTAAAGTGCTCTGAAAGAGCTCAAGAAAGTTATTATTATATTGTCAATACTTTATGTTACAAAGAAAGAGAACTGGAATACAACAAGGTAAGGGGAGAAAAGGATCTCTGTTGACTAAGACATTTGTGATACTGCCTGAACTACAGGATCTTCTAAGGCACTACAGCTTTTTTGTGGTTAATAGATGTCAGGCCCTAATATGCAGGGCTCCTTAACTAAATTGGCACAGGCACATGATCCTCAAATTGTGCATTGATACTATATTATGACAGCACTCATATCATGAAAAGAATAAATACTACACTGTGGTGTTTTCTTTCACTGTATGTGTACTACAGACTACAATTTCACTCAGAAATTCTGATTAAGATTTATAAGTAGAAGTTGCTGTTCTTGTTTACGTGGGTAATTTTCTTACTCTGCTTGGCAGGTTTGAAAAACTTTTGTCTACAGCACAAAATGGCTTGTAATATCATTTCAGATCTGTCCAGGGAAACCTTTAATGAACTAGACATGTCAAGTATTACCCTCTTTCATATAATAGTTTAATATTCAGAATGAATATTACAGGAAAATGGATTAGCTTTCCTTGATGTTTATGAAGTCCCTGTAAAAGCAGATGGATAATCACTATAGCAACTTAGCTCATCAGGAGAGAGACATTGAAAAGCATTCCATAATCAGCACCGTGACCTTGACAGCCCTCACTTCCAATTGCCTAAGCAATATTTTTCATCTGTTGTAATCAGGCAAATTGGTTACATGTCAGTAAAGCTAGTTTGACTATCCCAAAACACCGTCTGTGATGGAGTGAACAAATGTAAGAAAGGTCATGCATTTCAATTCAAGTAATTTTATTACATTTTCCCCTATGACATCTCATATATTCTTGTATTTCAAACTTAGTACACTGAAATAAGTAACAAATGGATGTTAAATATTGCAAATTTAATAACACACTGTCTCTCAAATCGTCTTTGTAGACAAACCGAGACAAACAGGCTAGATAACTGGACAACAAGGTGCACTGAGAACTGCCTGAGATGCCAAGTTCAGAGGATTGTTATCAGTGGCATGACCCCCAGCTAAAGCTTTGTCTTTAAAGGTGTATCCCAGGGCCTGGTGCTGGAGCAGGTACTATTTAACAGCATAATTGATGACCTGAATAATGGGACTGAATGCACCTTTGGTAGGTTTGTAGATGATATGAAACTTTGGAGCAGTGGGTGATACACTACACTGTTATGTTGCCATTCAGAAGGGATACTGACAGACCGTGGAAATGCGCTGAGAGAAGCCTCATGAAGCTGAACAAAAGAAAATGCTCAGTCCGGTAATTCAGAGGGAATAGCCTCATACTAACCTCAGTACAGGTTTGGGCCAAGTGACTGGAAAGCAGCTTGGCAGGAGGGGACCTGGGTGTCCTGGTGGATGCAAAGTTGAACTTAAGTCAGCAACTCACCCTTGCTATAAAGGGCATCAGTGGTATCCTGGCCTATAATAGGAAACGTTTTTCCAGTAGGTCCAGGGAGGGGATTCTCCCTATTGACACAGCACTGATGAGACACATCCGGAGTCTAGATCCAGTGCAAGAAAGACGGGGATGTACTGGACCAAGCTGGCAAAGGATCAGAAAGATAATTAAGGCACTGAAAATATGCATGAAAAAAGGCTGAGAGATCTGGAACATGATGAGGGGAGCAGTAAAAAACATTACTCCAGACAGAATTGGTGACAGGACAAGAGAAACAATAAACACAAAATTAATTATGAAAGTTCCTCTTAAAGAAAAAAACTAAACACTCTACTTGTGGGTGTTTCAACATTAAAAATCCTGTCCTTTGTCCTTTAAGATGTTCAAAACCCCAGTGGGCATGGCCCTGAGCAACCTGCTTTTGGTGACCCTACTCTGAGCAAAGGAGTTGAACCAGAACATTTCCAGAGGTGCTGCTCTACCTCAGTGCAACAAGGCATTGTGATAGGACTCTAACAGAATGAGCTCCAATTAATTTACCCATCTACAGCTGTCCAGAGATCACCTTTCCTTTTGTAGGCCAGACTAATGACAATATTGCATCTTGTTCTGCTTCTCCTCTCATGAATAGGGATCATTATATAACTTTGGAATGGGAACAGAAATGAAAAAAAAAAAAAGAACCAAGAAAACCAAACATATCACAACATTATCAGTAAGGATTGTAGAAAGAAGAAAGGAAAAATAAGGAATGAGACCCAGCACAACTTTACAACAACTAGTATGTGTATACCTCTTTGCTGGAAAGTGCTGTTTCCAGTTCCAAAGGGAGCAGACAAGTGTGTTCTTCTGTGGACCTGCAGGTTGAGGACATGAACTATTTTACCTTTACCATAAAACGATTACAGTGAGAAAGTTGAGATGTCTCAGTGGCTTAGGTTAACTACTTTACAAGTAATTTGGGCATGTGATGACCAGTTTCCATGGTAATCCCAAAGAATTATATTTTCTTAGAGTTTCTGGTGTTTATTAATATTCAGCTGAGGTGAAGATATTACATGAACATATCTTAGAATGTTTCACAGATTAACCAGGGAATCTTGTGTATTTATTTAGGGCTCAGAGAGATTTGCTTATAAAGTGATGCAGGCTTGTCTCTTTCTTGCAGAAACTTGGATACTGAAGATTCAAGTGACTCATTCAAGGTAAGAAAGGTGGCTGGCAGCAGAGAATGGGAATGCCTTACTCCAGAATGAAAACCAGCAAACAGAAGAAATCTCTCTCTTTTATTTTTTTGTGCTTGTGCTACAAGCTGAAAACAAAAAAACCTCCGGTGTGCATTCAAACGACGTTAAAAATTAATCACCTTGTCCTATATTTAAAATCTCCATATTAATGAGATCTTGGATAAAGTTTTTGTTTTGCACTCAGGGCAACACTGATAGATGTTGTACAAAAACTCTCACTAGAATGAGCAACGGCAATTTCTTCACACCCCAGCTGCTCTTCAAATAAAGATAAAATTTCTAGCTTGTGGTACTGAGTTGACGAATGGAAACTTTCCTGGCCAAAAGTAAAAATGCACTGCTATCACTTGTTTGTACACAGGGGATGAATTGCTCTTCTTCCACAGTAGAAAGAAGAGGCATTTTTTTTTTCCCTGTTAAAATAAACTTTTATTTTTATTTTAATTCCACACAGATAGGAAGTGAGAAAAAGTCAGTAATGGCAGAATTTGTCATGCTGAAAAATATATTACTCATCCTACAACAGTGGCAGTGTTTGATGTTACACCATGAATGTCCCTGAGATTTCCTGGAGTTAATTTTAATCTAAAAAAACCAAGAGGCTTTCAGAAACTCTTATCTCAGAGAGCAACTTCTGTATATTCCTTTTGATTAAAAAAAAAAAAAGTGGGAGAAATATTGTCATTTAAATACAATTTTTTATCTGAGAATTGAAGTAATTGAAGGAGCAACAGGGGCACAGGTTTTGTTTTTTTGTCATAAAGTTGGGGAATAGGAAACTCAGCTCCCTAAAGCAGCTGCACATTGCATGTTGCCAGTGGGCAGTTTATCCCCAGGGTGTTCTTTAAATGCTATTGAGTGCACACTGCATTGTCCCAACTTGCTCTATTCCATAAAACAGTACACAATCACACATATTATCAGTCACAGAATGCCTAGTATGTGCAGCTTGTTTTATGTATAGCAGACAGGCATCTCAACATCTTTCAATGGTGCTGAACTTAGAAATATTTGGTTTTGAAATAATGTTTCAAAATACGTGGACAAATATATTGCTTTATGGAGATAAAATTAGTAACACTTCATGTTTATTTTGATCTTTGTCAGATCAAAAGAATACTTGCCTTCTAATAAGCATGTGCAGCCTTCAGAAGCCTAACTAAATAAAAATCTGAGTGTTCAAGCTGCTCATGACTTGGAGGGGTGCACTGTTCCCTTGGTAGAAAACTCTATGGATGGATTTTCCAGTGAGTGGTGGTGAACGGAATTAAATCTAGCTGCTGACTGGTCACAAACTGTATTGTCCAGGGTTCAGTCTTGTTTAGTATCTTTGTCAATGGTCTGGATCGAGCACACCCTCAGTAAGTTTGCAGAATACACCAAGTTGGATGAAAGAGTTGATCTACTAGAGGGTTGGAAGGCTCTGCAGAAGGATCTGGACAGTCTGGATTGACAGGCTGGGGCCAGTTGCATGAAGTTTGACAAATCCAAGAGTTGGGTCCTGCACTTGGGTCACAACAACCCTATGCATTGCTCCAGGCTTGGGGAAGAGTGCCTGAAAAGTTGTCTGGCAGAACAGGACCTGGGAGTGCTGATATCCAGATGAACATGAGCCAGCCATATGCCCAGGTGACCGAGAAAGCACCCTGACTTGTGTCAGAAAGAGTGTGGCCAGCAGGACCAGGGCAGTGACTCTCTCCCTGTACTCAGCACTGGTGAGGCAGCACCTCAAATACTGTTGTGAGTTGACTTTGGCTGCACAGTAGGTGCCCCACAAGATGCTCTGTCATTCCCCTTCCTCAGCAAGACAGAAGAAAATAAGACGGTAAAAGACTTGCATGTCTGGATAAGGCAGTTTACTAAAGAAAAAGTGAAAGGTTGAACTCACACAAGCTAAGGAAGGAATTAGAGACTTTATTTTCATTCTTCTCATCAGGCCATGTCCAGCCACTTCCTGGGAAGCAGAGCTTCAACATGCATTAGCAGTTGCTGCAGAAAACAAACATTGTGAAAAGCTGATGCCCTCCCTTTCTCCTCCTTTTTCTTAACTTTTATATCCGAGCTGTCATCATATGGTATGGAATATCCCTTTGATCAATTTGGGTCAGCTGTTCTAGATGTATCTCCTCTCAAGATCTTGTCCACTGTCGGCCTACTGATGGGGGTCAGAATATTGGATGGACAGTGCTGAAGCTGTGTCAGCGTTGCTCAGCAGTAGCCAAAACACTGGTGTGTTACCAACACCTTTCTAGCTACCAGTGCAAAGCACAGCACTGTGAGGGCTGCTATGAAGAGAATTAACTTCATCCCAGCCAGATTCAATACAACTGTGTCCAGTTCTGAGCCCCTCACTACAAGAAGGACATTGAGGTGTTGGAGTGAGTCCAGAGAAGGGCAACAAAGCTGGAGAAGGGTCTGGAATACGAGTCCTGTGATGACCAACTGAGGGAGCTCGGGTTGTTTAGCCTGGAGAAAACGAGGCTAAGGGGGAACCTTATAGTTCTCCACAATTACCTGAAATGAGGCTGTAACCAGGTGGGGCTTGATCGCCTGTTGCAAGGAATAAGTGATAGGACCAGAGCAAATGGCCTCAGGTTGCACCAGGGGAGGTTTAAATTAAGTATTAGGAAAAATTTCTTCACTGGAAGAGTGGTCAGGCAATGGTACAGGCTGCCCAGCAAAGTGGTAGTGTCACCATCCCTGGAAATGTTCAAAATGCATGTGGATGTGACACTTGAAGATATGACTAGATTCCATGATCTTAAAAATACTTTTCCAACCTTACTGGTTCTATGATCAGGCTCAAGGCCATCCCCAGCAATGAGAACTGCAGGATTTTGCTGCTGCCTCTGAGAGAGCTGCCAGTGTGGGAACCAGTTCCCTTCATCTTCACCCAGGGCCATCAAATCCCCATCCCACAGAGACATCCGTCTCAATCACAGAAGATTCCCTGCTGGCAGTTCTGCTTCAGTTTCACTCTTGCACACTTGGCAGTGAGATCAGGACAGTTTGCATTACAGTGTCAACAGAAGGGTAGGATTTCCTTCAAAAATATGTGATACCTACAGGCAGTAAAAATAGTCAGAGCTCTTAGCTATCTGACTGGAATGTATTTCACTCGTATTGCCTCTAGTAGGCTGGGGGGGCTTCATGAATTGGCACTATGAGTAAACATGGAGCAGGGTAGCTTGAGCTCTGAGTTTGATTGAAATTCAGTGATTCAGTGAGATGAAATTCAGTGATTGCTGACATATTTAAAAAGCAGGTCTCCAGATGCATCTTGTCATTTTTCTGATGACCTCACTGACAACTGCACAGACCCGCATACCACACATGGATGTAAACCCTTACAAAAACATTGTATTATGTAACCTCCCCTGGTTGATCCAGGCTGTTCTGTTTTCTCCCTATCATACACACAATTGAAGCAGACTAACTGCCTTACAGTTCAATATTAATTCTTGCTTAGTAATAAAGCCTGAAAATTTTATTACAATGGGAGCTTTATTAAAATAGCCTTCTGAAAGAATGAAGATGTAAAGATAATAATAAAAAAACCACACTCCTAAGCAGCCACATCAATATATTCAGCACCTTTAGAAACTCATGGAAAAAAAAAAAACCAAAACAAACCAAAACCAAACCAAAAAACAAACCAAAACCAAACCAAACCAAAAAACCTCACAACAATTTCCATTTTAGTGTTTGGAAAATAGCATTAAAAAGCTTAATTTGATTTCTCAAGGTCACACATTTAAGTAACTAACAGAGCAGTGACTGCATGGTAGAAAAGCCAGGGTACTGAATGCTAGCAACCACAGGACTGGCAGTAGTGCCCTAGGTCTAATCAGTGCTTGCCTACTCTTGGGATAAATATAGCAGGTTGTTTCTTCCCTTTTCCCCTAAAGAACAAGATGACCTGCAATTTCTGCCGGCTGCTGTGAATTTGGTTTGCTGAAGCTTCAGTGGCTGAAAATGAACCAGCAGCAGGTGGCAGCAGTTTGTCATGCTTCCAGCCTCCTCTGGGTTCACAGGCAAAAATTTCTGGCCACATAAATGGCTTTTTGCCTCCTGGATTTGCTGTATTTCTGCAGAAAAGAGCTTCGACTCTTCCAGAAAGGTTTTCTACTAGTCTTTGAAGAAAGCTTCGTACTGGGCAACTGCTGGTGATACCAGCTATACCCATCGCCTGGCACTGAATTACATACTGCTGGCTTCATTAGAAGACTTGCCTGCATGGATGCAGAGGACAGTGATATTCTAGAAAACTTGTGTACAATGAAGAAAAAAGGGGCATAAAATTTTCTGTCAGTCTCTTGAGTACTATGAGAATACCCTGAATTACTTGTGATGATCAGAATGACTTATATAGACCTCTAAAGCAAGACTATAAAGCACTTAAATATTCCTTATGAAGTCAACCTAATAACTGCAGTGCTTAAGCTGCATTCTGATGCAACTAATGCATACTGACGCATTCTGATGCATTTTGCATCAGAATGCACCAGTAATGTATTTTTTTTCTTTATGTCCAATTAACATGCACGGTTACTTCCTCCTTAACTTGCGGTTTATAACGCAATGTCTCAAGGATCTGCAATCTAATGGTTTTGCACTGAAATGGCTGTGTTTTTTCATGTTAGCTACAGTTATTGTGTGCAGGAATGCTGTTAAAACCCTAGTAAACATTATTAAGCACAAAAAGAATGATGATAGTTCAATGAGCACTAAGCAATGGACTAATGGAATGATGCGTGGTATAATGTAAGAACAAGGGGAAACAACAAAAGGAATTCCACATTTGCAAGCAAGCCAAGTTATGAGAAATCTCTAAAGATAAATTCAGTAGCGTGAGGAGCAATTATGCACTCGCTGCAACTTCTGCTTGTTAGTAGAACAAGCTGGTTCTGTTAACCCTAGCAAAAGCTCCTATTTTCTGGTCCTTAGGTGGGAGGGAAAAGAGGGACAAAATTCTCCTATACATACACATTATGATATTATGTAGAAAAACAGCTTAGGTAAAACTATGCACTTTTTAGCTCCTATCATTTTTTATAGTTGAATCCACAGTGTGTTTGCAGCTCCACTCAGGAAAATGGATGCTAGAACTGCATATGTAAAATCAATTTATTCTCACATGCTGATAATAAATAATGCCACTCTTTTGTACCTGGTATGGACTACATTTTATAGCTAGGCACATTATTTAAATGCAACACCTTCCCATAGTCACCTTAAACAAGTGAATTGGGACACACTTCCGAAAATGATTTTTAATGAAACATGCCTTGCTAAACAGAGAAACCCTCTCCTACTAAAACAATTTTCCTGTTTATTAGAGTGATTTACAGCATGAATTTTCTCAGATTGGTTCACATTCCTTGATTTGTTTCCTCTGTTCATGGATGTGGATAGGGATTCGTACCTCCTCTTCAAAGTACTCAAACTGACAAACAGCAAATGGTGTCTGACATGCAAGTAAAAATGAACTTATGATAGTATGAAACAGAAATAGCCCACTGAAGGGTTAGATCTTACTTTGCTTTTATCCTGGGGTCAAAGGATACAAACATTTTTATATTGCTATTTAGATATTTTTTAATGCTAACAAACATTGTCTGTGCTCCTCAAAACTGTCTCATCAAGATGTTTTGCCAAGCTGCATCATCAGTGTAGTCTGTGATAGATGAACCAGACATTTTGGAACTACTTTCCAGATTCCCAACATCTTTGTTGAAAGAAACTCTGCAGCTTTGTCACAGCCCACATGCAGTAAAATTCAGGGAGACACTGAGGCACTGCTTTACCTTTTTTTAATTTCCCTGTGTCTCATGCATCTTAGGTGCTAGAGGAGACAGGCTGCTGTAATGGTGAAAATTTGAAGCCATATGAAAACATCTTTGTAGAAGAGAGTTTGCAGGCTGATCAGTGCAAGAGATATGGAAAAGTGATACCATGACGTTTCTGCTCCCTAATTTTAAATCTTTTTAATCTAGGAGACAAGATGAAAATGACTGGCCCAATTATTCTGGTTGTGCCTGAATTTGCATAGAATCATAGAATCACAGAATATCTTGAATTGGAAGGGACTCCCAAGGATCATTGAGCCCAACTCCTGGCATGCTCTATGTAGCAATGTTTGCCCCAGACAAAGATTTTTTTTTAGCAGTTTGAACCATGTTGTTGACATCCTTGTGTCTCTAGAATAGGTGTAGTAGAATATTTATTGAATATTCCTCCCACCCAAAATCTACCAGTCATCAAAATGTTAAAATTATTATTTACAGCTATATAAAATAACTGCCTTATTTCAGCCATCCACATTGTATTTCTGACATGAGATTGTAATACCTATTGGAAGAGCATGAGCAGACAGTTGTAATGCACTGCACATGGACTAGATCACAGTAGTATTAATACAACCATAAGTGTATCTATTAATGCCCATCAGCCAACAAGCTTCAAGTTCTTTCTTGTGTATCCCTCTCATTTTACAGCAATGTGCTAATACAATCATATTGGCAGCTCAAACTAGTTAAAATCAGAAATAAAAGCCAGAGAATACCAACTTTTTTTCTAGAAAGAATATTCTTAAGAATAAACATAAATAAAGTAGAAACAATAACAGATACTTATTAAAAAAAAAAGGCATTATATGAAACCAAGAAATAAATCCAACTATCAAACAAGTCCAGTTAATATTGAGTATCACACCTATGTACACAGCATAAGCAATTTGCCTCTGACCATTGTTTCTATCACTCTTATTTCCTTTACTACACTTTACACATAGGAAGAGTTGTTTTATTTCAGGTTTCTGGGCATTTTTGAAGGGCCACTATTACTACACACACTCACTAATTTAGAGTACAGTGTAGAGCATCTTAGCAAGATATGAGAATGGGTGGATCCTAGGAAATGCACTCTCTGCTGGCCAGGACAGTCTTTATGATTTGACTTTGGTTTTGTGTTTTCCAAAGAGATCAAGCTTTTTCTTCACATTAGTGTAGGACTGGGAGAGAAGACGTATTTTCTATTAAAACTTTGTCCTGTGAAAAGTGAACTCCAAGCCTCTGCATAAGACCATTCAGTTCCCTGAATTAGTCAGAGAAGATTACTTGGATTGTTTTTAATTTTCAGGAAGCATACATCTTTTAGCTAACTGGAGGAGAAATCCCACATATATATTTGCTGTCTTTTATCATTGGCGGGGTATTGCTTACTTTTAGGGATGAGTTAATGTAGTTTCTACAGCCTGGTACAATCCAGCATCTATAGAGAGATAAATCTGAGGTACCAGAGCTCCTGCTGTTTTGACACATCATACACATTCCTTCTCCACTTTCTATTTTAACTATTTGTTTGTCAGAGAGTTTGAATCACCTTATCTGTTCTTCCATTGTTAGGTAGACTTGCACTTGACAGGTAAAGAAGAAAGTACTGGCTGAGCTGAACATGCTGTTTGTGACCCATGAAGAAAGAGATCAGTAGCAACAGATATGTCAGGAGCAGATTTTATTAGGTAGCTCAGAAGCTTGTTACGGTTTTCACAGCTTTTAATGTTTGACTGAACTGGTCCAATCATTCTTTGTATAACCCTGAATCAATGGGAGCAAGGGCAAGTTCATAAGTGTCAAAACTATTCTTTTTACAGCCTTACTTTGGGGGAGAGATGAAGACATAACAAGCAAATTTTGGGGCAACACGTATCATCCTAATTCTGAAAGAAGTACATTTTGCAGGAAGGAGGACAATTGGCAATTAGTAAGGGTTGCTTTGGGACACTTGTCTTGAACCATAATGTGTCCAGCTTAATTTGAATTGTCTTAAGTACTATTCTCCTGGATATTATTAAAACTTAAATTTCCTTTGATTAGCCTTTATTAAAAAACAATGCAAACATTAATGTTCTTTAGCATCAGTGGCTTTTTAATTACAGTATGCAATACTTTACTGAATTTGAGAAGAGGAAATCTGCTTTATTAAATTTGGACTTGAAGCATGTTAAACTGAATGTGTATGTTTACATCAAATCTGTAGGGTTTTAAGTCTGTTCTTCAACACCCATGTGGTTACAGTGAGGCTAGATCCCAAACAGGTTAAGGATCTGCAAGAGTTATTTGCATGAAGTGGGTTATGTAAACACTGGAGATTGAGTAACTGAAATAGTAATAAATCAAATAAACTTGCTCACTTTCACTGGCAGTTCAGGCAGGTGCGAAGTTCTCAGCAGCACAGGTCACAACCTCACCTGATCTCAGACTGAAGCTGTACTGGTGTGAAGGGGGTGTGGAGGGGAAAGCCATTGCTAAAAGCAGACCCGGCACTTGGAGCCAAGTGATGAAATGCCTTTAAAGTACTAAGACTTAAAGCAACTGTAAACTCAGTGGAGAATTAGTTTATTCTGTACTCTTCTGACTTCCTTAGCCTTACTACTCTACAACCCAGCTGTCATGCAGCTGACAACAGGCCCACTAATTCTGCCAAATGGTGGCTTTCTAGTTTTCAAATGGTAGGCTCTTAAGTATTCAGTTTCTGATATCAACAGCTGAGTGTCAACTTTCAGCAGAAGCAGCTTTAAGTCCCTCATCTCAATACCCAGTAATTTACTGGATTAAATACATCCCTATTTTTCACTGCACTCCCTACTCCTTCCCCACAAGAATTTTCCAGTGATCTTTGAGGTGTGTGTTGGTAAAACATATCCTTGTTCAGGCAAATATTTGCACAAATGTATATTTAGGCCATATGAGAACTCTTCAAACCTACTTAGCACAAGTAACTGCCAGAATCAGGACCAATCCATGGGAAGTGCTGTACTTTAAAGTTTTCTGCCTCATACTTGGTTTAAATTCTCTCATCCTTCCAATCGTATTTGAAAGTATTTGTGCTATGTTACTTTCCAGTGAATTGTTTAACGAATATGTTTAACAGATCCCTACCTCTCTGGTTTGAAGATGCATACACATTACTGCTCTGAAGATGGAGCTAAAGATTTTTGCAAAGTTAGAATGAACTAAACACAAATAAAAAGAACAGATAAAAAGTTTTTGGGTTTACTTTTCCCTTGTAAAGAACTGATAAATAAGCCATGTTTTCCTGACTGCAGCTTATAGAGTTGGACATCTGTAGCTCATTAGTTTACAACTGTCATTCAAACCCATTAATTGAGAGAATTAGGTGCTCTCTAAAAGAAGGACAGAACAAAAATAACTTCACTTTTTAAAGATTTCTTTGAAAAGTATTTCTGGAATTATTATCTAGCATATTGTTCCAAATCTATTATCTTTCCTTTTTTTCACTTCTTGCTCCTTTGTATCGTCTACAGCTTGGTTGGTATGTCAGAAATATCCAACAGTTTCATTCTTATCCAGAGTTTTCATTTTTTGAGAGGGATGTTTTAGACTCACTTTTACTTATGAAAAGGCCCCTTGGATACTCTGTTTATTATAGTACAGAAACCTAGTATTTGAGTACTAAATCTTCTACATGGTAGTTCTAGATCTGATAGAAATTATTTTAGGCATTTTTGCCCTGGTTAATGCTATGAATTTTTATGGGATTTTCTAGTCTTTTAAGTCTCCTAAGAGTTTTCCTTCTGAAAGGTTATTGCCAAGTATCTTGCTTTTATTTGTTTTGCATGATTTGATCAAATCACAAAGGAAATATGTGGCTGCACTGGGTCTTCCTTGTTTCTGTGTCAGATGGAAAACTCAACAGGATCTTTAGCTGAATGAAAAAAAACATCCCTACTAAACACACAATGAGGCTGATGTCTAGGTCTTTATGTCCACAGAATTCTATATTTTGCCAGCTAGTAGGGATTCAGAATCTCTTTGATAATTAGGTCAAATCCATGCAAAATCTTGAGTGTTCAGATCTGTTTTACATTTTCAAGTCTGTTATACTGCTCAAGGGGATTCAAAATAGAAAAATGTAAACTTATCTAAATCTTATATGCTCGGTCCTGAAAATCACACATGGCTAATGGCTTTGGACCACCTGGAAAGAGCTACAGGAACTCCTGAGACTCAAGGTGTTTATAGTGTCCCTTTCCTGCTCACTACTGTTTCTGTGATGGCTTCTAGAAATTCAAGAGGCATCAGAAGTTTAGTAGTATTATGTGCTTCCTAAATCTTTCTCTCCTTTTTCTGAGGAATTATATTTTATGAGGTTTTTTTGGTTATAGATCTCAGAGAATGAAGTAGTTCTTGAAGTTTTCAGCCTGTTTGTTGAAAAATCATTTCTCAGCACATCCTTGACTAGTGGTAGATGAGAAGGCCACAAAATCGTATTTTCCCAAATAATTTTGCTCTCCAGCAGACACTGTTGCATAACGGTTCATTGTTTTTGTGGGATTTTTTGTTTGTTTTTTTTTTGTTTGTTTGTTTGGTTTTTTTTTTTATTTTATTTTTTTTGGGTTTTTTTTTCCAGAATGTAAGCCTAAAGCCTACTTTTACAATGTGTTTGTTGATTAAAAAAAAAAAAGAAAAAAAGTAAAGAGAGTTCCCAGGATTATCCCAAATGTTGTGAGCACTGAAATGTGGTTTAAACATCCTTTACAAGCTATGCTGCAGGGTATGAAATAGAAGGATACTAGTATGTTTAAAAAGTCAAACATAAATACCATTAGACTCCCACAGGATAAAGAATTTCATAGAGAACACTACCAAGACTATCTGAGTCTGAAGGAAGTCCAGTGTTATTCATAGCCTCCCAAAGGCGAAATTTTTGTGTTCTGTAAAAAGGTACTGGAAGCTGGTCACCCTTATTATTTCTTAAAAATTAAATATAGACCCTTAGTACTTCTTGATTTCATCTTAAGGCTGTTGTTGCGATTTTGGCTGTTAGACAAAAGAACACATCAGTGTCAGATTTTGAGCCATAAGGTGAAACCGCAGGTCACTGTTCTTTCTTCTGCCTGAGGAGTTTCTAACTTACTCACGTAAATGGGGTGCCACATCTACACATCTTTTAAATACCTCCAGAAATGGTGATTCAACCACTTCCCTGGGCAGGTTGTTCCAACGTTCTGACACTTTCAGTGTTGAAACTTTTCCTAATAATCAGTCTAACCTTCTCTGGAGCAAGCTCAGGACATTTCCTCTTGATTATTTCTTCTTGACCATTTCTTCTTGACCTGTTACTTTTTACTTGAGAAAAGACAGACACCTTTCCTCCCAGTTTGCAACCATTGACAGGATAGATCTTGCTTGTTGTCTGATCACACTTTGCACCTACCAACTCCAATTCAAAAGTGAGAAGAGTGGCTCACCCAAATTTTGCAAAAATCCTGTTTCTTCACAGAAATTCCCCCTTAAGATTGATCGTAATTCTTGTTATGAGTTCAAACACGTTTGTCAGATATGGCCCCCTTAACATTTGCAAGCAGGAGAAACTAATATACAGAACTCTTTCAGTCTTGTAGCAATCACTGCACTGGAGTGCAAACGAATTTTACAGTATAAGCAGCCACTATGTCTTTGTAGCCTGTTTAGCTTGGAGACTGAAAGGCATTTTTCCTGAATGTTGATTTTACAATGGTCAAAGACTAATATTTTATAAATCACTCTTTTTCCACTGAACAAATCAAATTATTTTTGTAGGTTCAACTCCCTCATATTCCTGCCTGTCACTGTAAGTGCTCCATTTGCCATCTGAAAGGGGACCCTGACACACAATTTATAAGGTGGTCCTCAGCTTTCAAGAGGGATATGCTGTTACTGTTGCCTTTATGTCTGTCTGTTCATAGTGTGACTGTATAGCATTTTTGTTCTTTGGGAAGAACTACTTAAGTTGTTCCATCCTAAGGTGAGTTGACTATCTCAGAAAATACTGGTGCTGAAAGTTTTAGACCACTTCAATTGCTATGGTTTTGAAGTTTTCCCTTGAGAAGAGAGATAGCAAATACAGAGAAAGGCAGCAAATAACTATTATTGTGTTGCTAGTAATCTGAGAAATTTTACAGAAATTTTACCTGCTCTTCACCATTTGTGAATTATTTTCTCTGGGAACTGCAAGGTTCTCCCACATGCCTTCTTTTATCCATTTTCTCACAAATAATTTCCCATGTTTTTCTATCCTGCTCCATGAGGAGACACTGTGCAGCAAGGAGCTGTGCTTAGTAAAGAAGTGTATGTGTTAGGATGCACGTGTTTTCAGCAGCCTCCTCCCTAGACTTAGCAGCTGTCAATGATATAGAAATTTCAAAGTTGTCTGCACATATGGGTATGATATAAAAGATTTGCTGTGAAGGGAACAAAATAAAAAATAAAGCTGAATTTCCAGATGCTACTTTTAGATGAGATGGTTGCAAGCACATATGCAGTCCATATAGTAATTAACTGTTCCAACACAGGAACCAGAACAATAGTGCAAAGGATGCTACTGTTAAAATCAGCTAAAGGTTAAGATGGAAATGATTAAGCATTGAGAATCAGAAATGCACTGAAGAAAGGCTATATTCAAGATATTATCATTTTTAGTTTCTTTTTTTTAAAGAACAAAATCATTGAGCAGCAAGGCAGAACCGCTGAGAATATTTTGGCTTGGATTTTAGAAAAATAAGAAGTAAATGTATGAAATTATAATAGCATATTATATTATTTAAAACAAATAAAATGATTTCTGCTCATCATTTGCTGAAGCGCTTGCACATCTATAGAGGAGTCTCAAAGTCAGGAAGATGCAGTTGAAAATGAGTTCATCAGTTATCTGCTCATGTGGGAGACACCAGTAATATTTGACACAGAGAAAGAAGTTACAGTGTTCCTTTCTGGAAATGTTTCTCCTACAGTGGCAGAGCTGATATTCTACAAAGAGTAACTGCAAAGTCCATTTATGCAGTAGGAAGAATGGGCCTGATATTGCAAATATCTCTATTTTTTCAGCTTAGCTATCACTAGTGGAAGTACTGACTCTTATGAGTTATATTTTTACTTCCTGTCTGGTTTTGTTATCTCAGATTAAATGTCTCAGTTCCCTACAGGATAGAAAGGAAAACATTGAACGTTAATTTCTCAGTCCACTTGCTTTAACAGCAAGAGCAGGATAAACAAGAAAAAGAACAGAATTCTATACAGGAGATATTTTTACTTAGGGAAATTAGACCACATTGAAATTAAGCTATTTATAAAATGAAAAGTATTTTATTTTTCCCACCCTATAGTATGTCACAGAGGTGAGGGAGCGCTGTGTCACTACCTGTGACAGTCCCTTCACCTAATTTTGGACTTCACAAGTTTTTTTTACTTAAAAGCAAGCATTCAGAACATGAGAAAGAGAGTGTTTTACAAACTTAAAATATTTGAATTCCTCCTGTTTGTTATGTACTGTCATTCTCTTTTGCTTATTGTTTTCACACTCTGTAATAATGGAAAGAGCTGTCATAGAAGAACTGTAGGAAACTAATTGGGAATCACTCAAAGTTTGATTAATTAAGTGTAATTTACTTTCTGGCATTTTTGAAAGGAACAAATGCTTTCCTACAAAAGTAAAGTTGCTGAGTTTCATTTTTTCAGAGTTGAGCTGCTTTTTTTCTGAATATAAATATTTCAATTCCTTTATTTTTATCTAGCATAAGTTCAAAATAAACATAATCTCTGAGTCACATCCACTGCTCCATTATATCAATTTAATGCTCTTATAACTCAGTGAATACATTTCCAAAAAAATTAGCTAAACTTATGTTATTATTATTTTATTGTGGTTAATTTAGAGCCTGACCTGAACTCCTTTCAGGATCAGACAAGCTACCTAAGTTAAAGAATAGAATAAGGTAGCTTTGCTCCAGTGAAGTTCTGTTTCAGTGTCAAAAGTGAATTCTTCTGGAGATTCTGTGTTATGGTCACAATACAACTACAGTAATGTTAATAAATGCTTATTTCTTCTCAACTACCTTAATACTGTTTACCTTATGGTTCATCTATTTTTATCAAAATCATGATGTAAATATCTGTGAACTGTGTGGTTTTGTATATTCAACATGTCCTGCTTTACCAGTCAACCACACTTTCCTTTTTTACTTCCAAGGATGTCAAGAATGTAATTAATACTAGACTTCTCAAGTTCCCAGGCAGTATAAAACATTGGCCTTTAACCTGCTTTTGACCTACAGATATG
The DNA here is from genome assembly GCA_035583185.1 of Anabacerthia variegaticeps. Classification (NCBI taxonomy): domain Eukaryota; kingdom Metazoa; phylum Chordata; class Aves; order Passeriformes; family Furnariidae; genus Anabacerthia; species Anabacerthia variegaticeps. Next base: position 81,016,423 of record JAWWEW010000078.1, read on the forward strand.
TGCACTGACAGTGAATGTTCAAAATATGTATGAGGAAAAATTTGACAACAGATGTGTTTCCATTTCTTAAGACAAGTTGAATTGATGTTACTGGAATTCATCAAACTCATTCAGCTGTATTGCCTCATATTAAAGTCAATGAACTTAGAAGAAATGCATGTATCAGACAATTGTAAATGCAACCAATATTTTAAGAATGTGTTTCTTTTGGTTTTTAGCATATGCATTGGCAGAAAATCCACATGGATAAATTTGACCTCTCTTAAAAAAAGAGAATTTCATTAAGGTTAGTATTTTCGTTGTTAAAAACTGAAAATTTAGACAGTAAAGACCAAGGAATAGCAGACACAGGAATATAAAGTCAGGCAAAAGACTAAGAGATGAAACAGCTGTGTAAGAAACTGGCCAGCCCACCTGGTGTTGCATATGCCTCATTTTTCAGGTACTGCAATTAAACTGCTCATGAAAGTTTCTGCTTCTCAGATGGCAAATTGTTCCTAAGAAAGGGGAAAAAAAAAAAAAAGAAACAAAAGAAATATTTATAATCACAAGTCTTTCATGGTTACAAAAAACATCTGTGCCTGTGTCATCGACTTGCCACCTCAAGGCAGACACTTAAAAATTGAAACCTTGGAAAAACAGCTGCCCCCTCTGCCTGCTGCTACAACTTACCAGGGGAGTAAGCAGAGATGAAAGCCTATGTGGTATCAACTGCTCCACAGTACCAGCTTGTGTACATGCTCTTGCAACACACAGTGAACTCTGAAATAGTCAAGGGGAAACAACAAAGGAGAGATCAGTGGACCTTCTCCCAGTGTTTGGTGCTTGCTATTCAATATCGGCAAGGGTAGGAAAACCTATTTCTACCTTGAAAACAAAGAAAAACTACAACCTAAACATCACAAGTTCCTTGTTTTGAAACAGTTTTACACTTGATATTAGTCTAATGAACAGAGTTATTAGGTTTATTCCCCACCCCTCATTAAAATGCATTTGCACAGTCTTGGTTTAGGAAGGTAGCTTCATTTCTTTAATATTTGATACATCATAAACAAGCCTCTCTACCATGTAACAGATTTTTCAGAATATTACTGCATTTAGTCTACTTTCCTATGGGTAAACCTCAGGAAGATAGTAGCTCTGAGAGAAAACAAATACAAGAATATCAGAAAGCAAAAACTCTGATGTTTACTGTTGTCTTTCCTAAACTAAACCATGTATCCAAATATGGGTACATCACACGGCACAAAATCTGTAATGTCAAAATGAAATTATAAAAGAACAAATCATTCTTGTTAAAATCATAGAACACTGTACATCTGAGGCATTTAATTTATACTGTCAGGGAAACAAAAAATGGCTCTGAGAACTCTTGTAAGAACTTAGAAAAATAAATAAATGTCATGATCACTGAGTAAAAAATCAAGCTTATTTCTTCAGAATTCTACAGCACAAGCCACACAGATTAGTACTTTCTTTGCAAGATAGAGATGGAGAACATAATATATAACCCTTTATCCTTGTTAAACCTGACAATTACTGTCACAGGCTCATATATAGATCTTTTCTTGTCAGCCTTACAATTTGCAGATTTTTGATGCATTTCTCAGACAGCTACATTTTAATACAGCTTTGGTATGTGTGTGGTGAATTTAAAGCAAAATTACTGTTCAGGAGAATTGCACAGGGAGGAGAATCTTCAAAGACAGAGGAATGCCAGAGAGGATCAAATCTCCAGTATCTTATCTCCATCGGCGGTCTGTGCTCAAGGTTCTGATGATAATGATGGTGCTTTAAAAAAGCAATTGCTAAACATGCAGCTACTCTGTTAGAAAAGGAGACAAAGAGGAGTACTGTTCTCTCTTTTGCTGTCCATACTTGGTGTTATAATTTTTCTACTTAAATGACCTCTCAGTCTGCAGGGAAATATTTATGGATGGCTTCTGCCTGCCATACTTTTCTGATAGGCTGTTATTAGCCAGCCAGCTAGCTAGGTGGATAGTGGCTTTGTCATTTAGAGCTTTCTTGGCTCTCCTTGGCTATTTCATTCATTTCCCCCCATAAGCCTCCCTGTCTTGAAAAGCAATAGGAGCATACATATTAAAAAGTGTTGTGTGCAAACATAAAGTCAGTGTTCCCTCAATAACACCAGCTCAGTGGTCTACAAAGATAGGACAGTCAGCCGAAATGCCATCATACCTTCCATAGGGTATATCAGGGATCCTGCTTTTTTGTTACTCTTGTAAAACCTCCTACTAATGGTGTCACATCACAGAACGTGCCTTATTCTACAATGACTGCAGAAGGAGTGCAGTGATTAGCAATTGCCTTTGCTTCTGCACTTTAGTTGTTGCTTGTTCCTCTAAGACAATTCCTAAAGGCTAGAATATCTTCTGAATGCCCCGATCCATCAGCTAAGTTTCACAGCAAAAAGGAAATTTCTCATATTTTACCTACATGTAGAAAATGGGATATTCACAGGTGTATTCGGGTGGAATTCGATGTTGGTATTTTTGGTCTGTGTTTGGCCCAGCCACATGTGAGAAGTTGAGCTTTCTCCTGCCAAGTTATGGGAAAACAGGCCAATATAGACTGTCTGTGTCCTTGAGAGAGAGACTTCTGTGTAAACTAATATCAATTGGTCTCTCGTGATTGGCTGATGGCCCTCCAAGGGCACTTGAAGGAGGAAGAGAGGAGGAGGAGGATGAAGTAAACCCCCAGATTCAGTTAAGGAAGACCCTCTGAAATGGACTGTGCAAGTGCAGAGAGACCCATGCAAGCACAGAGAAGTCTGTTATGTAATATGGGGGGGGCAGTGCCAAATACCTTTGCTTGGGCAGCTCTGGCCATGTCGCTCAGGTAAACATCATTTGGCCAATTCGATAAAAGGCAGATGGCTCATGTTTTGGGGCTCGCTCACTCCACATGACAGGCCAACGTTGCCTTGGTGGGGATGCCCGCCGTCACCTGTGAGCCTGCTGACCCTTGAGGATGCAGCCACTGCTCCAGGAGTCAACTCCATGGGAAACACCTGGGCAATCTGGATGTTTGCACCTAGAGGCTTATTTTCCCTTTTCTCTCTCTCTTGGGTTTTTTCCTTACTTGACCACTTTTGGTAATAAAACTACTGTTTGGGTTAAGTTTTCTGTGGTGTCTCAGTTTTAGTTTCCACATCCCTTCGGACCCCTGTTCTCCGTGGAACAGCAGGCTGTTCTTGCAATTCTGCTTTTTACTCCTTCTCAGAGACTAGCAGCACCTGACCAGTTCCTTGTTGATGATAAACCCCAACAGGACACTTCTCAGTCCTGCAGCTACTATCACTTCATCACAAGACAGCTTCTCCTCTCAGCTGTTGGCCATCTGTCAGGCAGCTGCAAGCAGAATTACGGTTGCTCACAGATTAATGTCTGTTGTAGGGTGAAACAACGACATTGCGAGACTGTTCATGCTTTTGTCCTTTTTAAGAACTGGAGACATGCCCTTTCAGAAAGGCATAAGCACTGTTACATTTTGTGTTTGGAGATTTTGAATGTACCAGTGGCCACGCAGAGCTACAAACCAGATAAAAAGATAGTGCTACCAGTTGCTAGAAATACCGTATAGGCTGACTTTGAGACAATTCAGTGCATCATTTTACTGCAAATACTGCCTATCTGATACAATATAACTTTTTCTTAAGGACAAAATGAATAGCTTAAGAAATCCATCTTCTTTGATTTGGTTTCCTAAATTAAAAAAATAAAAAATAAATATTTAGTTGTGCTCTGTAACTTTAGTTTCAAATAGGGTGTGTGGGGCTGTTTCACTTAGGAAACAATGGATTGTTCTTATTCTCCAAACAACTTCTGCGTTTTAATCTACAGCTAAGTTCTTGGGTCATTTTTCTTGTAATTTTAGAGATCACTTTTAATCTGTTTTGAATTCTGGATTTCCCTTGCCTATGAACTTGCTTCTCATCCCAGATAAATTCACCAGTTTTCCTTGTGATTTTGAAATCTGCCCTGAATATCAACACTAGGTTTTACTGGGTTTGGATCTAGATTGCTGTCAGACTTTCATTATCAACAGCATTATAATTTTTTCATTTGCTCTATTACCTTTTACTGATGAAACAATTGGTTTCATATTCCTTTAAATTAATATAACTTCCTTCTGCACTCCAACAGTGCTATACTTTTCAGGCAGCTTGTTTATCTTCCCTTTCTAAGTCAGCCTCTGAGTGGGGTCATAAGAATGGGAAAATTTGATGGTTTCCATGTACTCTCTAGGGATAGCAGAATTGCAAATGCTAGTTTAAGTGCATAGTTGTGTTCTGAGTTTTTCTGCTGGTAAGCTTTTTTTTTTTTCCTTGATCTTAAGCAGTCTGCACCAATTTCATCAGTGTAAGGAGATACACAATCAGAAGAACCTGTCTTGCTAGGAATCCAAAACAGACTGCAGTCTTTAGCAGCCAGCTTTCAATCTCCATTTCTTTTTTCCTATTCAGTAGTACTTCTTACAAGCCCTTTTAATGATCCAAAAAATACTGCCTTGCCAGTAGTGCTGATGGAGACTTTCCACTGTGCCTTTTACAATCGGACTTGCCTGTCTCGCATTGGCCTTTTTAGCCATCAGTGTGCCTGTAGCAAGCATGGGTAGAGCCCTTGTAAATTTCTGTTTGCGAAGCCTAGCCATGATGATGATGAGTACTTCTTACAAGCCCTGTTAATGATCCAAAAAATTGCCAGATTTTTCTGCCCATTTAAGGATGAGGCTTTCCTCCACTGAAATCCTTTTATTAAATCAAGTTTTTAGTTGTTACAGAAGATAAATCAGTGGAATGTTATGCTTTGTAACTGTTTCTTGCATACAGTTTGCTCTAAGGAAGCTCAACTATCTCTTCGAGGAAAAGCTCCAATTTCCATTCTTGCATAATGAATGTATCTTACTACTACTTACAATGCAAACATACAAAGTGACTACAAAAATCATATTTTGACAGTGTAGAGTATGTTAGTAGTGGTGTCTTTGCAGAAAGGTGGTTAAACCCCTCTGCTCGTTCCTTTCTTACCTGTACTTAAACTGCTGAGTGATGTTGAAATTGATGTGAGTTTTATGATATCAGTTTAGGAACTGTGAAGACCTACTGGATTGATTTTATTGGGCTGAAAATTATACAGGCATTAGTAAGCACTACTTTTCTATTACACTGTAATCAACAGGAACTCGATGCAATGAGGAGCAAAAAAGTTCTATCCGAAAGACTCTTTCACCTGGTGTGTATTATAAACTTGTAGGAGCTTCTAATACTGGCTGATATGCCTGTAACACTCACATCTACCTTGTCAAAATCTGGATGAAATCTAGTGAATTTAGGATCTGCTTGTTTTAGTGTACCCAGATAATACAATGCTAGGCACACAACATTGCTGTATCAAACAGGTATTTATCTGAATTTGGCTAAAAAGTTGCCTTTCAGTTGCTCCGCCTTCCAAGGAAGGCGCCAGAACTAACATGTAGGATACTTTTCACCAGTCATCAATATCAGGGATGAACTGACAATTTTCTTAGCCCTTTATGTAAGATTGCAAATTGAATTTGATAATGAAAAATATTAAAATCTTGATCAAACTTGACTCAAAACAGAAAACCTTATCTTTCTAAATTCAATCACAAAGAAATTATACCATATGTGCTCTGGCAGTTGTCTCCTTTCAAGTCACCTGCTGGGTTCTGGATCTTCCTTTCCCGGTAGTGGGCTATTTGAATTGCTATTAAAGCTCTGTGTGGCCACTGGTATTTGACAATCTTTCAACATGACTCTCAGTTGGGCAGATATGTGAGGGTCCCATGGGTGCATATACTCGTGTCGTGAAATTGCACAAATAGATTTTAATTGTGCCTAACTGTGAAAAGCAAACAGGCTAGAAAGTGGTAGGTACAGAAGGTCAAAATTATACTTTATACTAAGTATTAGCTAAGATAAAATAACGTTTCTACCAAAAGCTCTGGAAACAATGTGCTCTCTCTAGCGATGAGTTAGGCAATTAGATTCACAGTGAGTCTTTTTTTTTAAAAAAAAAAAAACAACTTTTCTCCATTAGAGGTATGTTCAAGGAACCAAAGTATGTAATCTGTTGACTGCATTGAAGCAGTGCAAAACACTGATGAAGGTTTTCTTCAAACGCTTGTTACCATTCTCTTTTTTTCTCACTAGGATGATCACTTTATTAAACAATGATTTCATCCTCACTTTCTAAATCTTCACCTACAACAGAAAGAGGGTATTTTTAAAATAAATTGAATGTCATCAGGAGATGGAATATAAAAGTTTTGAGGGTGGGGGGATATAGAGCTGCTGGGTAATTCCCCTTACCTGCCTTCTGCACCTGACATTTGTTAACGCCTTCAAGCCTCTTGTGCAAAACATCTGCAGTGGTTCCTCTGTGCTTGTGGCTGACTTTCAATCAGTCCTATAGGCTTTTATTTCAGAAGGAAATCAATAGAGAGAGTTATTTTCAAAAGGCCCAAGACATCTATACTCTATTTGCATTTAGAACATTATCTCAGCTTCCTTCCCACAGAGCAAATATCAGCAACAACAAGACCACATCTTTTCATACTGTACAGGGAAAAGGACAGTTTGTCACTTTTTGCAAAGATATAAAGATATCATTGGTTTATGTGTTTGAAGTTTTTTGTTTGTTTGTTTGTTTGTTTTAATGTCTGAAAAAAACACAAAAGAAATAATATGGCAACTGTGCTCTTTGAATTCATGTAATGTTAATAATTTCAGAACAGACTGCATGGTAACCCGTCAGAAGGATGTATTGTCTGAAGTAATGTAAAAAATACCTTGTTTTTTAAAAATGAACAAAACTCAAATGAGCTGAGTACAGAACCAGATAATATAGAACAATGGCTAGCATCAAGTGGTTTTACCCCTTTCAGGTATATGGATGTCTAAAGATTAGGAAACGGCAGAAAACACTGTATTTGAAACATTTCTCCATATTTCAGAGAAAATTTTGACAGCCTTTTTTAATGACTGCTTATGCACTTGGACATTATTAGCACTACATATATCTAGAGTGGATTTTGAAACTAATGATAATCAGAACATCACTTATGAACATGCTTTTTATCACATTGCTGAGAACCTGTGATGCTGGAGTACCAGAGCAGAGGTACAGCAGTTCTGTGCAGAAGTCATAGAAGCATGGCAATGAAGAAATTTTGGTTTGACAGAGATCCCTGAGATCCATCTGGCGGCTAACACAAACAAGTCACAGTGATGTTCCCAGACGTGCTGGAATAGCATGTAATCATTTGCTATTTGGGCTGAGCAATATACATATTTCTTTCTTGTAAGTCTGTTAAAGAAAGAAAAGTACTGCAAGATTTAAGGCAAACAGAACTGGGTTCCAGACAAACCAGCATATGATTTGAATTGTCCTGTCCTACATTTTAAACTGGCAACTTCATTTCATACTATTGTTTAATTCTAGGCTAACTTTTAATGAAGAAGTAATTCTCCTAGATTTAACTGCTGACATTACAATGTCAAAGATTTCCTATATTGAGTTTAAATTCTACAGCACGGAAAATAAGTGAAAGGGTGGTGAAACTGTATGAGTTCTGGCTGTGGCACTCTGAAGTGTTTAATCCTTCAGCTGCAGACACAGCAATAAGAAGATCTACAGAGGGATATCCACTAACCCTTGTTTATGCCTCCTTACGTTGCAAGGACAAATGACTATTTCAATTTATAATAAAAGTACTAAGAAACTAAGGAAATAGCTTCATCATTGATACTGGATTAAGAATACAACACACTTCAGAACTGATTAACTACAAGCTAATGCTTTCAACATTTGTTTTATTTGTGTATAATGCAACCAAAGACTAAAGAAAAGTTAAACATTAAATATCTTGTTAAAATTCCTGTGGTCTACTGGCTTTTTAGTATCATAAGTCTAACAATGGCAAATTAACCCTCTGAATTGCTTCATTCTGAGAATAAAGACTTCTGAGAATTAATTTGGAGAATTAATTTTCTTTCATGTGTGGAATCTATGACTTGCTTGAGCTTGTAGTGAATATATACTTTTAAATTGGTTTAGTGTTGCCAAACCCTCAGAAAATATGCAGCAGTCTGAAGAGTCAAGCAACAGAAATCTTCCTGCTCCATTTGCTTTATCAGACATATATCAATTATTTACCAGGAAAAAGGTGCAGTATCATTTAGGGTCATTGAATCTATGGAAAATTACATCTGACATTTCTGGAACAGAATGGTATTGTAAGAGCTTCCAGCTTTGTATTCATCAAAGGTGAGTCACAGGTGAGCTCCAAGTTAGCACAAAGAAGGCCAGTTTGGATAAATGATGTACCACATTTCTGTTCGCCCACAGAAAATGTGCCCTGTGAATACTGGGGTAATAGTCAGAAATCCATAGTAACTATAAGATTAACTCTAAAAATAAAAGAATGCCATTGCTATAGGTATGTCTGTACAACATTTTCTGGTGTCTTAATGATAAGTCTTTTGCCTCCAAAATTTTAGCTTGAATCAGTTGGAGGCCAATATGTTTTCTATTAGTCTGAAGTGGAATGCTCAACCATTCTCATGTCAATGTGCATTTTTATTTCACAGGGAAAAGTCCTGGTCTCATGTCTTCTGTGGTGTGAAAAAACTCTCCTTCACTGAGATGCACAAAATGCAAGGCAGGTCCAAACTTGGTTCAGTGGGCTCAGCTGGCCAGAAGTTAAGTTGTGAAAGCTATTCAAAAACTCTCAGATATTAGCTTGGCAAAGTTAAGCACACACTCGTCTTCCACACTCTGCATCCACTAAGCAGAGTGTAGGACAGAAGGTATAGGCAGTAAAAGTTAAATGGGCACATTGTACTCTCACCTACTCTGAGACATATGGGAACTGTTTGGAAGAAAAGTGGTAGAGTTTTTTTCTAATTCAACACCTGCAGAAACTATGCATATACTTTATTACTTGCTGTTACAGTGAATGTCTAATAACATGCAGGAAGAAATGTTTCAGCCTGTGAAAAACCCAGATTAATAGCTTTTTTCCTGAGAATCTACCTAGGCCCAGAGTGATGCCCAGAAATCAGAACCTGTTCCAGGTTTCCAGCAAATGCACTGACTTTGAGAAACAATAGACAGGCATGGTCCAGCTGTAATCCTCCCTTGTGACTGAATTAGCCTCCAACAGCATTAAGACTAGATATCCAAGGGGACCAAGTTTGCTGCTGCAGGACTGAAGATGAATGATAAAGCAAGGTTTTGACCCGACTCATCTCCCGCAAGCTAAGTGGGGCCCTAATTCTTCATCCCTAATTGAACAGGTAAGTTTACCTCCCCCTGAGGAGCCCTGCTGAGCACTACAGCTATGTTATTCACTTACCTGGGTAAATGAATGGGAATGTGGGAGGATTCCTGCAGTTTGGTGCAGAGCACTGAAGTACATTTTGTGTTCCTTTAACCAGCTCCCTCTCCAGCTGGTATAGTGTGCCATGCCAAAGCAGCAATAGATACGGAAAAACAAACAATGGGCCTCACATGTTGGTCATTATGCTGGAGTCTATCAAATGGATGAGGTTTAAATGTGAAGGATATTGTGCCATGTTAGGCTCCATCTGGTCTAGAAGAAATACTAACCACTTGTCTTGAAGAATTTAATAAAATGGCACAGGACTAACTTCTGCTGATATTTCAGCTAACCCAAGCAGATGTTGTAGAGATATGCAGAGGCTGTGCAGCTCTAGCTGACAGTCTTGGGACAAGATTTGGACAAAACAGCAAGGGCTGGCTGCCCAGTGTGAGGAATGTGTTGCCTTATGTTATGAACAACTGAAGGCTATGTATTGAGAGATGTTGAAACTTTTGTTCAACTGCTGATGCAGCAGTGAGTGTGTATTAAAATAATGGAATTAATATGTGATCATATTGCATAGAACCATGATTATATTTTATTTTTCTTGGCAACAAGGTGTTTTGGATACAAAAGTGTTTTGTTTCCAGGGCAGATTGAGCATGCTACTACTTTTCAAAATCTTTTAAAAAATATATTTGAATATACCTTTATGTAATGGAATATGAAAAATCTTTTCAAAAATCAAGGTATATTAGAAGTAGTAGCATTGCTGTTGTGGCATATGTTTACACAACCAAGGCCTGCAGAGTATTTTTTGGGAATCACCACAATACTATATTCCAGTGCTTTTCTTTTTAGGCCTGTTGGAAGACACTAAGAGGGTGTAATTTTTCACCTGTCATTCTGGAACCAGTTAACAATAACTGGCAACTGAGACACTGGACTACCCCTGTAGCAACTATTCCATGCACAGTTTTATTCCTTGATACATAAAACTCTATTTTCTGTAAATATTAATGCTCTACTGTTTAGCTTAGTGGAACAGAATAAATGCATGAGCTGATTTCAACCATCAGAATTTGAAATTACAAGTTATTAAAGAAGGTCATGTGAATTGTGGGGTTTTTTTTGAAGTATATATGTATAAGCACACACTCAGTAAAATTTGTCTTACTACAGTGCATTGCATAAAGAAGAGAAGGAGGGGAATAAACATCATAAACATACAGTCTTCCCCCAACCAGACAGTAACAAAATCTCCTTCCCATTGTAATAGCACAGCTGGCTACCAGCTAAGCTCCAGCTGTGCCTGGAATAGCTCTGTTGTGCCACATGTGGAAGCAATATGCTGCAATACAAAATATGAGGTTTGTACAGCAGATTAGCACCAGAAAGCACTGAGAGCAAGGCTGCTGCCAAAGGGAAGTCACGTCAGGAGCTAAGGGGCACCTCAGGGCCTAAAGGACACAGAGCTCACCAGCTTAACCCTGTCCTACCACTCCCAGCATGGAAAGCAAGACAGACCTGGAAACAATTGCCAGATGAACCACAATCCTAGACTGTAAGAAAATACTAGAGAGATGAAGCCAGTGTGAGACCAGGCTGGAAATCAAACAGCAGATCAAACTCAGGTCCTGCGAAAACCAGGCAGGGCTACAGGGCCAGGATGAGATCCAGGCCAGGATTAAGGTGCTCCATGGCCAGGCAGGCACTGGCCAGGACTCAGCAATCCTCTGACACAACTCCATCAAGAAGTAGAGGCCTCGTAGCAGAGATGAAATAGAGCTCTTGGGCCCATGGATGTGGGGGAAGCCCCAGAAGAGGCTGCTTGGGGCTATGTGGGCTTACTAGTGCCCATGTGTGTGCTGACAGATCTTACCTTCCCTACCTTCCTTCCTCATCTTGGTCTGTGCCGTGCCATCCCTGGAGTTTGTTATTGAAGCAGTGGGAATGGGACTGTCAGTGCACTGAGGTCACCTCCTGCCCTTACATTCCTTTCACAGCTCCACTGCAGCTCCATCCGGGGCCAAGAGCCCGATCCCATGGCCAGGGCTGTGCCCGATGCCCAGGGCAGGGGCTATCCAGCTTCTGGATGGATGGGCTTGGCCACCCCAGCCTGGCATGCGATCTTCAGGCTGATGCCCCAGGCTTGGCTTAAAATATGTGCTAAGTCTTTTGCCTTTTTTTTTCCCCCCTGAATTTTTGTAGGGAGATTGTTACAATGATTTCACCTTGTAACAGCTTATTTGGAATACTGTATTACTGTCATACTACACAGTTGAAAGGTTATTATTTGGTCACAGCAAAGATTAAGTACTTGTATTAAAACAAAAAGGTGCTTGCTACTTAGAGAAAAACAGCCTTTTTTTTTTTTTTTTTTTTAAATGGGAAACCCAAAGCTGTTGCCCCAGCTGGTGGGGTGCAGGACTACATGAACCTGTCTAACACAGAGTTTTCATGGTTAGCATGCTCTTTCATGAAGTTGTTAATGTGACTTCACCAAATTTGGTCTTAAAAGAAATCCAAAGGTTGCATTTAAAAATATCTAAATTCACTATACATTAGTAACAAAAACCTGGTAATTTTTAGTGCATCCATGCTTTTGTTACAAGAAAACCAAAGCTCTCCCTGTATGATATGGAATACTTTAAATCTGTGTTAACCTGCCACAACCATATAACTGACATCTAATACTTGTTTCTGTCCCACCATCCCTTTTGCAGGAACAGATTTCCCCAGAGCAGGGGTTGCTTTTCTTTGGAATCCTGGCTATAAGAGTAAACACCAGACTAAATACAGAAATTAAGAAATGCCACTACAATTTAAATTTCCTCCTCCCTGATAGGCTTGCAGGTGTTATTTTTTTTTTAAACATCAGATCATACACTACAGTGCCTGTTACTTTGTCATTTTCAAGGGAGAAGACCTCAGCTCCATCAGTCTGGAGATCCTTGCCGTGGTTGTACTTGTAACACTTCATTGCTATGAGAGAATGCAGGTAGGATTCAGAGCCCCTGAAAGGGAGTGTGCTTGAATGAGTGTCCCAAGGAATAGAATGACAAATTGAAAGAGTCTCCCCATGCACCACCACTTTCTTCTAGAAGTGTGTTTTCTATCAACTTTTTCACTCACAGTGAATGACTCCTTCATGACCTCCTGTGTAGCCATGCTTTTGGGATTGTGTGACAAGCTTCCCACATAGCCCAAAGACTGGTTTGCCTTGTCAGAGACCACAGGGAGGTTTTAAGTCTCTAAAGCTGGGTTTTATCTGAACAAAAACTAAGCTAAAACTGAAAATGCAGAAAGTGCATTTCTTCAGGGCAAGACAGTAAAATAAAAATGGATTTTATATAAGCTGCCTTCAATGTATCTTTTCTCTCAGACTTGTGGTACGTCTGGCAATTTGTGAAAAAAAGAATAAACACAACTCAGTTCTCCAGAAAAATCTCTTCTCCATAACCTCTAAGGCACAGCTCTGTGTTTCCTTGCTGCTTGGAAGCTACTTGGTTTCTGCTTACGCTACAGGTGCCTGACCTGTTTGTCAAAAGTTGAGTTTTGAGTCCCATTCCTCTCTCACAAAGCCTCCTTTAGCTTTAATGAATATATGATACATTTCAGTGTTTATATTAGCAAGGAGAAATTCTTCATTTAGAGTTAGTTTTCTCTGATGCCCTGGATTATGCAACTCATTTAGGGTAAACTCTTCTCCTTATTTTTTGTGATAAGTCCATGCCAGTGTCATAACTAGCCAGTTGACTAATACCTACATAGATGCCCAGTTGCAAACGGAAGAAGGCATTCTCTATTATCCCTGTTAAATATGGAGTAGAGCAGAAACAGAACCCTTACCACTGTTTTCTGTTACTTATGTACCATGCATAGTCTCCAGCAGCACACAGAGCTTGACCCATATGTACTAGAGTCATTTCCTCTATGGAAAGTGTGGTATTTGTTCATAGTCATATTTTAGAACAAAATAGAACATTTTTAGAACTTTGTGACCAGTTTTGGCATAGAACCCCACATACAATTGTGGGTTGAAATTTCAAATATCCTCAGTGTATTCTTTGTAGGTGATTACTCTGGGCTATTATTAAAACTTGGGAGCACTTATTTTTCCCTGCTCTGAAGTGTTGTGTCTTTCATGTCTGTCCCTGTGCCCTCCTCCACAAAGGATGAAGCATGACTTTCAGTCTATTAAAGGTTACATGTGGAACAAAAGAAAGAATTAGAAAAGTAAGAGGGATCTTTGATAATGCTTTTGATGAAAATAATGATGCCTTTGACATCTATTTTGTGAGTCATTGTTTCAGGCAATATCCTGGCTCATCTTTCACAAGTAAACCCTCCTCTACTGTTATTAGCAGTGTTTTCCTTTTTCACTGCAAAGTATTTTGGCACCAAAATGTTCTGAATTATAGCAGCAAAACATTAACAAAAGACATTGTTTCTCTCTACCTGATCATACATACTAGATGACTGGTGAGTGTATTAGTTAATGCTCCCTGCAATATTGTTCTTGTGCCCCTTTGTTTCACAGACTGCAATGCTGAGCCACTAACACTCTGGGAAATGCTATTGGCTTTGTTTTCTGCCATTTAATTTCCTGTAGTTGAGACTATCAGAAGATCTTGCAAGCAAAATGGTGTCCTATAAACCATAAACTGACAACTGATACACTGACATCTCATGGTGTGTTCTTCTTTTGTTTTTTTTTTTTTTTTTTCCCCTCCCAAATCCATTATGGGTTTTTGGACTGAAATCAGTTTTATTAGATGGAAGTAGAGGAAAACAAATATTTGGAATACAGTAATGCAGTCCGCAGTAGCAAAATACAGACCTACTAGCCTTTTTAGAAGGTGACTCAGTAGTTGTTTTGCATTTATGTTGTCATTTTAAGGAACTTCTGAAATGTTCTAGCAGGAAAAATATGCAAAACTTAAATGCTTTTTCATTATTTGTATATATTTACAGCTTCTCTTGTGTAGTCTTCTTTGAATCAAACACTGCCATTAGGACACCTCTAGGAAATGAGCTGCATGCCTGACTGCTGTCTCTGGGTGACAGGGGGAACAGGAGGCTGTCTGTCACGTAACAGGTAGCTGTTGTTCAGAAAGTCTGTATAGTCTGACCAAGCTTCCAAATTTGATAAGAAGCATAAACATCGATCATTCTTTCAGCTTACTTCAAATTTATTTGTTTCTCTCTGTGGTGGTTGCCACTGGAGAATACCCTACTTCAAACTAAGTATGAAACTTAAGTTCTAAAAGAAATTTCAATTATACTTCAGATTTATTACAGTATGCCTGGTGGATTTGAAGTCTGCTCTTAATTTGACTGTAATAACCGTTGTCCAAAATAGCTTAATTTTTTTTTTCTGTAATAAGAGGTGTGGAAAACTTATTTTTGAAGCCTGAATGCTCAAAGCTGGAAGCAAATGTTTAATTACATGCATACTATAAAAGTTTACAAGTAAGGTTCTGGTGGCTAGTTTTGCAAATCACCTTCCTCTTAAATTGATCATAATCTTGAAACTTGCAGCTCAATCTGAAACTGTTAGGTGAAAGTCAGATGTATACTTTGATCGGTATTGGACTAGTTAATATGCAAGTCAGATGACAGTTTCATTACTCCCTTATGAATAAGTTGAGTGACTGAGTAATGCAGCATGAATTTCAAACCATGTATTACAAATGCATTTGAATAATCTGCAAATGAATGTGTGCTAGTCAATTTAATTTCTAATTTTTTGGAAAAGTTCATATTACTGTATTATATCTTTTAGAGCCTCCCATAAAGAAGGGTAAGCTGAGACTTGCAAGTGCAGTATCAGAAAAGATACTACACTGTGGGACTCGATTTTTGTGCCCCTGATGAGTTTGTCTTACTTACCGTGGAAGTCACAGATGACAGCCAAGCTGAGAGAGTCTAGCAGTTGTATGTGATTGGGAAAGAATGGGGAACCGGTATAGACCCATCCATAAATTTACTTTATACAATAAAATATGAAAATATGCATATTTTTTTCAATCACAAGTTCCCCTTCCTTTGGCCTTGGTAGTCTGGTGTCTGGAAAGGATGTGATGTAACACATTCCAAGTGACCCCGTGTTGCTTCCTCCCAGCTTGCTGCCATTCTGCAAACATACTTCCTGCTTGCTGGCCCTCACCCATATCCTGGGTCTGCTAACATGACTTTGTGTTGGCTGTGACTGAAAGAAGGATGTAACAGACAAAGCAGGTAGAGAAGGGCAGTTAAATTGGTTAAGAGCCTGGAAGAGCTATGCTATGAGGAAAGGAAAAAAGGGAAAAGGGAAAAGGGGAAAGGGAAAAGGGGAAAGGGAAAAGGGGAAAGGGAAAGGGAAAGGGAAAGGGAAAGGGACAGGGACA